>JAHDVE020009345.1:0-349365 GCA_022606495.2 Halesus radiatus
TGTTGTTCAATATAAAAAAGTATTATAGATAACAGAAATTAGAGTATTCATGAGCAAACCAAAATGGATATTTTGACAGTGTTAATACACAATACTTAATGTTTAGTTATGGTTTTAAAAACGGTGCTATACAAATCATCCAACTATTATTATTACTAGAATATAAAAATATGTACGGTAAAGCTCATCTTGGTTTTGGTATTCGACATTCTAATCTCAGAACCGACCGGTCATAAATTTGAAGGATTTTGGCGGTCTTTTAAAAATTGAAATTTCGAAAATTATTTTAACTATGAAAACTAACTTTAGACAAAAAACGTAATATGTTAGAATTTAAATTTAACCGTCATAATTGCTAAAAACAAGGCTGGAGTTCCTTATTCAAGAGCTAAAATCAGGGGTCTATTAAAAAAATATATATTGCACACACAACCTGTTCTAATATCAAGTGGAGAAATGTAACCTGTTGGAGTGTAGATTTTTTATTACTATTTATATTGACATTTACGATAGTACATTTGTATTTGCGAAACATAATAATTTATTTTCATTTTAGGTTCGTGTAAGTTGATATTGCCATTGGTCGATATTGATTATTGGCCATTTTAAGGAATTAAATAAATAATCTTAATACAGAAATTGATAGATGATCTCAATATTGCCCTAGTAATAGACCATAATTCTGGATCGAACTTTTTTTTTGCTTTAATGGCCTAAACATTTTGTGCACATTTACACGCCGGAATTTCCCAACCCTCTTCTTACCCATATCCTTTATTTACCTTTGTTTAGCCGAACAATATTCCCCAAGTCCCACCAACTCCGAGTAGTTGGGACTCTTTTTGCCATAATAAAATTAAAAAGTAGCTATTATGTTATATTACAAGCGTAACTACCCATAAGAAAATGTGGGGTTTCGCATGTAAAATTGTTGTGGACTGTAAATAACAACGAAAATAATAATTATGGTTTTGGTTGATTGCAATAATGGATAGTTTTAAGGTTTAAAAGATCAAGCATAACCAAACACTTACCGCATGAAGTCAAGAACGAAGATGCTCATCCAAGGTAGCTTTTTCTTCTCCGAACAAAAGAGTACTCAAATCAATTACTGTTAGATCACTGTTCTATTTTTCAAAACGTTGTATTTGGTTTGGTAAGGTAAGGACTGGATAAATAGCATATACGGTAGGAACCAAACACATTATTATTTCAAAACCTATCAGTAGCATTTCGCGTATGTTTCCCCCTTTTTATATTGAGAATATAATACCTAAACTGCAAATTCTCATTGATTTGCTAAGATCTCGGAACAGATAATCCCAGACGGGCTAATGAAATTAAAAAGGAAGAATTTCAATATTTTAAAATAATGACCGTTATATTGTGTATAGCGAAACCGACATGGCGATGTTCAATCGTAAAGTACGAAAAATAAATTCATTTTCACCAGTTTGCCAGCACTGCTCCGGAATATCGCAACATAATACATTCTTATTTGGTTCCTGCGCCATTTTATGCCAGCGAATTTCCTTGGAAATAGCAATAGCTAAGCACGGATGAAAATAGATTGCTTGCAGTGGAAAAGATTTACAGGGAAGTGAGTGAGGAAAGGTTATTTGTTCTGCAGCGTATGCCCCGAGGAGCACGTATGCGAGGCGGTAGTGTAGCATAATTAATAAGATTAAGCAAGACGCACACAGGTGATTCAATCAGCATGATGCAGCTCAGGAGAGACTTGGCCGGGTATGGTGTAAGCGTCGAAAGTCTCGTGAGTCACGTCGCAGAAGAAAAAGACTGTTTAACGACAGTTAAACTATACGAATAAAAAGTCATATGAATAATGAGGAAATTAAGATTCTCTTCGCTTGCGGCAAAATTCATGCAAAAGTATTGTGAAGTTTATGATTTAATTTTAGCAATGAATTTCCTTAATAAATGTGTAATTATTTTGTGGTGTTATTATTAATAAAATTAATTAAAATTATTAATTAGTATTCTGTATGTCCTAATGAGGAAAGCTTTGCTTTCGAAACATATTGTTATGTATATATCAATAAATTGGTCATTACAAAGTTATTTTTAATTCATTTATTAGTTATAATTACTTCGTTTAAAACCACTTTATAAATACACTAGTTTTAAACAAAGTGATTATTATTAATTGAATAAATAGGATTCCACAATTTATATCATTAAAAAAAGGATGATAACATTATTATAATAATAGTAACTTACGTTTACACTAACGTTTAATATATAACAATATAAAAATACTAATATATTAGTATACTATGTATCCCAGTGGCGCGCATTGCTATATGACAAAATTCAGGCTGTGTGTATTTTTTCAAGTTCGGGAAAGAATATCGTGGATTGAATATTGTGGTCAGCTAAATAAATGTGCATACAAGTTGTACTGAACGTAACGGCGCATCTTATCATATGACTAAGAGGACGCTACTTTACGTCGTATTTACGTGCAACCCCTTCCACATCGCTCGATAGACTGACAGAGGCGGAGTACAATAAGCTGTATTTACGTCGTACCCCCTCTTCGCCGCCCAAGCAACAAGCAAGAACGCGATTGGTCAAACCCATCGTATGCACGAGTGATTTGCACAATGCCCCGGTGAAAATTCAAACTACCTAAACTTTAAATTTAGGATTACGAGAGTCCCGCTACATTCATCATAAACAAACGTATATATATTAAACGGTGGGACTCTCGTTAACATTTATGACTATAAATTATGTATACAAATGTTAGAATTAAGTAGTTTTAAGAATTCTCCCGTACACTGTCGAGGTTGGGGCCCTCAGAATAAACTTGTATGCTTGATTATAATCTTAATAAAAATAGTTGCATAATTTTATATATTTTTAAACTAGCCACATATAAGCATAAAACGCTATACAAAAGGACACCTCAATAACACAGGGCGGATCGAGCGTACATCGACAAAACCAGCGCCCGGTCCTATCGCGTCCGATAAATACTCCGCGATAGGCAACCGTTCGTCACTCTCTCTCACCCAGTCATCACCCGAACTTGTAACAAAATGGACCGCTCCGTTTTTCTCAACTCGCCTGCTTCCCACTTGGACATCTTTAGATCGACTTGACTCCTTCAAACAACGCCTCTTCCACCCTTTGGAAAATTCTGGACCAAGTCTACATACTTAGCAGCCCGCCGACTGGAAGACGAACCCCTATTTACTGTCAATATAGACGACAAGTGGTCCGATATTCAAGTTATTTAAAAAAAATACACTTTTATCAAAAATTTGAGGCATTTTTTAATTTTTATGTAATTCTTTCTTAAGATTCATTTCTCTTAAGGAAGACACAGCTTTTCAGCCTTAACAGACTGCACGTCACAGATGAATCCTGTTAAGAGAAGTTTCATTTTCGAAAAATGTTGATAGTAATATATTAAACAGTGGTATAAATAAAGTATTTCTTATTAATTTTACATTCAATAAATAGTAAAAAAATATTATGCACCACTCCGCTACTCTAATATGAACATTTTTTGTAGCGATTCCTATCTTCTAATAAATATTCACTAAATACCCTATGAATGAGGTTTTAACTGAAATGTTAAAATAATACGATGACTATCCAGGACTCAATCCCGGAATGGGAGCGAGGAGTAAAATTTATTCTGTCCGACTTCAAACTAATTTTTCACTTCAAACGAAGCTTTCTTCGAGATATGCTTTTCTTGAGTTCTTTTCCCAGCAATCCATTTGTCTTATGATTGGCAGGCTGCGCCTTTTTCGCGTAGGTAGGTTTAACTCTTTTTTTTAGTCAAGCAATTTTACGTCTCATTGTACAATGGGAACTATTGAGTTAAATTTATTGCTCGCTTCTTAGACAAAATAAAAGAGAGATTTGTCTATATTTTTTATCAATTTATTCAATAAGTCTAGTTATTATGAGTGTTCGCAATATTTATTACTTTAAATGACAAAGATTAATCAAAGATAGGATAAAAATGCCTAATTTGAAATGCGATAAAATATGATTTTCGCTTCTATTAATGGACTAAGGAAGAACGCTTCTATTCTAGAGTTAAATCTTACATTAAACCATTTCTAGTGCAACGCTTTTACGTGAATTTTACCTATATTTAGAAGGGATGTCAAGGAAGAGAACATGAAAATCTGTTTTCTGCGAGAAATAATTGATTTAAAGTTTCGAAATGACAATTGTTCAATATCAGGTGATGTTCTGATTTTTATAAATAGTAACATTTTGTATCAACATAAAAACTGTTGTGTAAATTATCACTGGTAACAAGGGCAACAATCAATACGTAATTTATTTTAAAATGTAAATATATTAGTTGAAAGCCTATATTCCTAAACCATAGATGGTAACCATTCAACAATATTGTTTAAAAGACTCACCTGTTCATAAACATGTTTGTCACTAGTTTTTCAGTTACAGGTCTTAGTTGTAAGTCGCTAGCTATATGTCTTAGAAATAAGGCACTAATTATAAATCTGAATTAGGTAGATTCTGGTTATAAATCTTAGCTGTAAGCCATTAGTAATAAAACAAAGATGTAAATTATTAGATATAAATCTAAGTGATCAGGTATAGGTTGCATAAATTATGTTGTACAGCGCCTTGAGATGATTTTCTCACGATGACGGCGCTATAGAAATAATACATTTATTATTATTATTATTATATTGTTGAAGGTGGGAAATACAATAGCTGATACATTGATCAAAACTATCGCTGCCAGTTCTTTCAAGTATCTTCTATTGAAACATCGGTGAAAAATCACATGAATTATTGTTGTACCCCAATATTTTAGATGGCAGACGGTTTAAGAATCCTGGTCGGTAAGATAATACAGATTAAAAATCATTAAGCAAACAAAAAATATTGTGTTAATAATTTTAACTTTAATAATGCGTTTTTCCAATAAAATTAATTAAATCTGTTTTTATGGAGATACGTCCAAAAGCAGTTCACTTTATTACGTGGTGTATACAAAATAGTTTAAATCAAATATTGGTGTTCTGTTTCGTATCTTTGTGCATATCTGAAGCCATTTTGAATGTTGCTTTATAGAAAAGTCCAAACAATTTTCCTTCGAAATACAACTTTAATATAATTTTAATGTAGTTCTGAAAGAATTTTGAATCAAATTTAATAATGTTATTATTAGAAAATACATGCAAAACAAATGATATTTTTAATTATGACTCTTTTGAGTAATTTTTATAATATAATTAAATAGTGATTTTTTTTTAATTTCTTCAAAAGATTGGTATTCGCTTTTTGGCATCTTTGTCAATTAGACAAATTTAAAATTTTAGAAATTTTAAAAAGCGTTAAAAGTGAATAAAATTTAAGTAAAAATATATATTTTTTAAATAGTTATCACTTGAATTTATTTTCATATTAATATTGATAATAAAAACCATTTCTTTTTAATTTCTAATATAAATTTCTTATTCGATGTTTTTTAATTTTTTTTTTATTAAAAATATTTTTTATTAATTCCTTACCTACATAAATCAATTTTTGTTTATGTTTATAATATGTTGTGTTTTAAATTGATCATTTGTCTATACTTGACATCATTATTTTTTTAGTATTCTATGTATTCCTGATGAAGAATCGCTTTCGAAACATGCACTCATACATACTCGTATGTGTATAATAAAAAAGCGTAGAATAAAAAATAATTTTTAATTCATTTATTAAAATTATTTTCAGTTTTTTCGGTAACTAATCTTATAAGTACAAGTATAGCGTTATTCAGAAATGATTTTGTATCAGCCTGGTCAAATTTAAACAACACTTAAGCCCTTCCCACCTGGTTCCACGTTGATAAATGGAAGAATATTGCCAGCCGAATAACCCTAAAACAGCAAAAACAAGATAAATACATAAAAAAATTGAGTAAATAACTTAACTTAACTGAAACAGCATAAAAGAGTTATTATCACAACATGAGGATAAAACCCGAGACCGGCGAAGAATATAAACTGCGCCAGAACACTGAATTCAGAATTATTAATAAATAATTCAACAGAGAATAAGAGGAGCGTCATTTTTACCTGTGAAAAGTCGAGTTCTGGTCAGCGAGCAACATTTCCTTTCTCACAGGCCAGAAACACTTGGAAGCATTAACAATGGATGACGTCATAAATCCTATCCTTTAGCACACCTACTACGTTATTTTACACGTGTACACTGTGGAGTATATAGTATCCTGTACCTACAGTGTATTCTTGCATACATTCTCACTAAAATCAAATTATGTTATTTAAAATTATGAATAAGAGCCTGGACTCGCCAGAGCTCATTAATTTTATAAAAAATCACATACCGTCACGACCAACCCGACAAACCGATTTTTTAAAATTTGTTTTTGTTTTTTTCTAATGAAACATCTGTATTTAACCACTGGTAGCATAAGCAACTTTGCTGGCTTACCTTTTGTTAAACATCCTTTGTATATAAATCTGTATTAGAAGCTGTTTGTTTCTTACAAATAAAAACATTTATAAAAAATCAGACAATTCGCAGACGATACGTTCATATATATTTAGTGTGAGAATTATTAGAAAAAATAAATGAATATGGCTGAAAATAAACGAACATAAGGAAATCAAAATATATGGAAATAGGCAATGAACGCGTTACATATGTTAATTTATTAATTGTTTTTGTGTTTAATCAGTAGAACAATTTTTTTTAAATATTATGTAAATCCAATTTCATAATGGTATTGTTAAGTTCTGCAAGTATTTTTAGTTTTCATGATTTTGACAGCTGTTTCTAACTAAATCGGTTTTAACTATAATAAATCATTATTTTTAAAAACCCGTACAAATTAGAATGGGGTGGTAGTAAATAAAATCATATAAATAAGTCATCACTATGTGGATCAACCGCAGTTTTACAATGGCCTTAAACGCAGAAATTTAGATGTTTTCTAAAACGCTGAAACGTATTAAATTTGATTTACATTAAATAATAAAAAAAAAAACATAACGCATGGTTAAATTTGACGATCGATAATGAAAAAAAAAGAAAAGTAAATAAAACCAAATACCTAGGTTGAATATTGAATTATAAGTTAACTTAAAGCAAATTTGGAATAAGTGCCAAAAACGTATCAGAAAAGAAAAATTCTTGAAAGACAATGAAATAAACTAAATGGAAACATTAGATTATTGCTCTTTGGTTCGTTGGATCTTGTGTTCAACAGCTCGGCTGTGGAATGATCTGCAGGCCTCTGTGTTTCCTCCCTCCTACAATATGAGTCTCTTCAAGACACAGGTTCACTCCTTTCTATCCTTAAAAAGTCCCACCACACAGCATCCTTAAAGATGATATAGGCCTTGAGGGGAATTTTTTCCCTCTGGACCTCCTGTGTTACTGTAAAAAAAAATTTGATCTTCCATCTTAAAAATATTACTTAAACACCGTTAAATGACTTTTTTACGTAGTGGTTTATACAAAACATTTCCTATTCATTTAACTTAAAATAAACCTAACTTTGTTCTGCTTCGTTGCTTGCGAAATGCTTCATATCCCTATTCCGTTCAAATGACCAAATTCAGATTGATACTGGTATATTGAATTTCGTAAAAATTAAGTTTTCAGTGAACACACAGTTTATCAATAATACATACTAAAAACATATATTATTTACAATAAAATTTTAACAATTATTTAGGTATTGTGTGCTCGGAAAGTTTTTATGTCCTACTTATATTGACTTTATATCATTTTTTTAATTTGAAAAACTTGTTGATGCGTATAAACAGCATTGTAATATAATTTTAATCATTGAAGGTAATATTAACAACTCCCAAATCGAAATACGAAACCAAAAAGACACAAAAAAGGTAACCCTAGCAACTGCTTTGGAATTTAGAGAAAACTATATATATATTTTTTTAAATTATTTATTAAGTTATAAGAAATACATAATTATTTCACTTTCTTAACTTAACTACACACATAACATATTAATTAACTACATACATACATTATTATTTAACTACATACGTTATTACATGTATTAAAATAAATCGTGAAGCAATACGGCTCAAACGATCGGAATTGTGGAAAAACAAATCATGGATTTTGCATCACGATAACAGCTCACACATCAATGCTTGTTCGTGATATACCGCCATACCGAAGAAGTGCATTGTAGAAGTGCTTCGAGGATTGGAAGAAGCGCTGGCATAAGTGTATTATATCTGAGGGGGAGAAAATGCATATCGATGAATAAATAAATACTTTTCGAAAAAATTCAAAATTCACCTTTTCTTTTGAACACACCTCAAATTTATTTTTCTCGTACATACATTATTCTTAACCTATTTTAATACTTATATTGTATATCATTTACTTAATATAACATTATATTATTTATATACATTACATATTATTCATATCTCATTTATTATTCTTTTAGATTATACATTGTTATTTTGCTCACTTATTTTGAGATTGACAATTTTTTTTAAATGTTCTTACTCGATTCTCCATTTTCTGGTTATCGGGAAGTAGGTTGTATATATATACACGCTCATGGCCTATGCTTTCACCGCTTTCAGTGATTACTGTATTCGTGTACAATTTATTATGTTGTCTTGTGTAGTGTTCGTGTACTTGTGATGTTTTTATAAATGCTGTGATCGTATGTTTAAGTCCATTTTGTGTTTTGTAGATTAATAGGCATATATTAATATTTTTTTATTTGAAACACACATTATTTACCATCAACATTTAAGAAAGCTTTGATTGCACAACTCAGAACAAATCCCGTTTTAGGACAGTCAAATTGATAAGTTTAGTTCATATTAAGTGCCATTATACAAAAATATAAACGAAAAAAAGCTAGTATTACTAGTTATATAGTATTTTAATATAATATATCTAGAAAAGGGTGTAATAATTAAGAATAATGAGATTGTGTATATGTGTTTGATAGGTACTGGTCGGTGCTGTGAGGAAAAAAAATGCCTCCATAATTGAGTACTAAAAAAAGATAATATTATTGAGTAATATTGATACGGTTGAGTTACATATCACTCAGCTTTATGAGCCGACGACGAAACTCAGAGATGCAGCCCGAAAAGGATGCGACAAATAGTTAATAACAAATTAAATATGTTTTATTAAGTAAGTACAAATGTAACTTTAGTAAATTATTTATAACCGAATGTTTGTCCCTTTTCTTTTCCTTTTTTAGGGTTTTTAATCCAGTTAATATCTTTTCCCAAAGAGCACAAATAATGTAACATAAATGCAGTCGAGTAATTGATTATATTTGTACAGTTTTCTGTATCACTTTTAAAAACTACCTTTCCCAATCTCTATTCTTTACAGCCCACATGGATGTTGCAAATTAGTCAGATTTAATTCGAGTGCAATTTATATCCATACAATAATACGCTTTTTTTCTTTGAAGTCAAATTCACTCAGTTTCCCTTCAACCGCTGCGTTTCGTTTTACGCCCAGCATTCACGGTTATGCGTTTACCTCGTTGTAACCGTTTTTAACTAAGCAAGGATGAAACCCTTTTATGTTTATGTATTTTGTTTCAACAGATGGTCCTAAAAGCCGTGACGTTATTTGTGTTGTGGTGACAGAGTGGAAAATTAGTACAAAAAATTGTCGACGATAAAAATAAGTCATTTTTGCTTGTTTTTTAGGGGCATAAAAGTTTTTACTTTCATATTAGTGGTTGAATCCGAAACATATATTAAATGAGAGAAGCTTTAAACACAGGTTGGTAAATATAAAAATAAATCTAAAAATGCATCTAAGAATAAGTACTGTAATTTCTAATAATACAAGTTTTTTTTGACATTTTGCACAACAGATTATCAAACAAGATGTTATTTGAATTTGATAAATGATGCCTTTTATCTTTTTTTTATATACTATTTCCGCATCATGTAATTTATTTAGATGTATTATTTTATATGACAGAGATATTATTGCACTTACCGCTCTGTTCAAGTGAGATAAACACATTTTTATTATTATTATTAATAATACGGTTAAATAAAATTACCATTCCGATGCTCAAAAATGTCAATACAGTACGAGAGTTCGAAGTGCCCAAAGTGATCGAGACTATGGCACACCGAATTGTAGTGGTTTATGAGAATAAAGGGAATGGAAAGAGGAAGGATTTGGGCAACGTTTCGATTATGAGTGGTGGTCTTTCACCGGGGTAAAACTGAGAGCATCTATCACTAAAACCAGTGGATATAACCAACCTGGGAAAAACTCTTCATTTATTTAATCATTTTCACAAATAATGATGTATATTTTCTAACCCACGTCTTTCATCACACAGCATTTCTCTCGCCGATGGCGTTATGTTTGTTTATTCTTGTTCAAATGTTGTGTATTTTATCTATTGCGTAATCTGTCATATTCTTTGCACCCCCAATTTCCAGGCCCGTTGAAGACACCTGTGTCCTCGACAAATAGCCCTTTGCCGGAGGGTGCTTGAACCCTCCTCTCTGCCGCACTACCTTACTACCCTCCTGCCTTTCTGCCTCACAGGGGGTAGCGTTAGGGATGCAATATTTTTTACAAAAATTGTGTTTACCGAAATAGTCGATATTCAAAGAAACATTGTTTAAACTAATTATTAAACTAATTGTTCAACTATTCATTTTATTTTTGCTTGTACCTATTTTTTCTGCTGTTTTCTCGTACTCTCTGCTTGTTTGGTTTATTTTCTGCCCTTTTCTAAAATTTTTTAATTACCTATTATTTTTCACAATATATGTATGTTTTTTAGCATTGTGTATATTTTAACCCCTCAAGTCTTTTAATAATAAATGAAATCTTTTCTTAAATGTGCTCTTATATTTTTAAATGACAATAAAAAACATGTTTTTTGTATTTCTAAGAGTATAAATCATTTACATTACTATGGTATAAAATGAGATAACATGACTTTTATGAGTCCATTTTTGGCTGGGAGGTAAAAGACTCTACCGCTTTTTGTTTTCTGCGAGAAATATCTCCCAAATAGACTGGAGTGGTTAAATAAATTCTTTACATCATGGTTTTTTGTCACGCACGTATTAACACCCTGTAAACTGTATTTCAGATCTAAAAACGTATGTGTGTTTATTTTGTATTTATAATTATCTGGGAAAAAACACTACAAACATCCACCTTTGAAATGTGGATACAAAGGCTTACCTTTTAAAATGGTTACATGATTATTTAACACACTTATGTATGAAAATAGTTTTTAAGGGTGTTAAAAATCATTAAAAGTACAGAACTAACAAAAAACTAGTAGAAAACCTAATCTACCATATATAAAAAAAAAGTATTACATATATTATTTTAGATCAGGTTTTTGATTCTTCGTGGTTGGAACGACTATATTATATAACTTTTTTTTTAAATGTGCCAATTTATGCTTGCGTTAAATTATTTGGAAACCCTTCAAAATTCTCTGAACATATAGGATAACCATTTTTTACGTTCTTCATAAAAAAACAAGAATTCTGAAAAGCTATGAAAAGAAGGCTCCATAGTAGTTCATGGAACGTATTACTTTGGAAAGGTGCTACCGGGGTCCTAGCGATACTTCTATGACCTCGATTCATTGCAGGTCGTCGCTTTTTCTGGGGCGATAATAAAAATGTGTAATAAGGAACTCAAGTCCAATTTTTTTTTTCAATGGTGATGTTCAAACTTAAATACCAGAAATTTTGTTTTTCTTCTAAAGTTAGTTATCATAATTAAAATAATTAAAGTTTTAATTTTTCAAAGCCCTTCAAAATACTCCGAATCTATGGCCGGTCAGTTTTAATCAGTTTTGAGATTAAAATGTTAAATGTCAAAACAAGGATGAGCTCTACCATACATAATTTTATATTATATTCATAGTAAACTATAACTAAACATAAGTAATAAAATTATGTACCTTTTTAGAAACTTTAACTCGAAGAATAATAATAGTATTGAGCATTAACATTATCATAATATCTGTATTGGTCATTGATTAACTCATGAATACTCATTTCTTTCATTGATAATGTATCAATTCTTTGTTTTGAACAAGAATTATAGAGCTTAGTCACCCAAATTAAGTTTAAATTTCGCCAAAACTAAAACAAATAATACAAATTTAAAATTCAAAACAAAATCGAAAAATAAAAATGTTCGTACTAATACAAAAATGTGACGTCAAATTTTCCAAATGCAATAGTACTAACATAATAAGTGTTTTAATGAGATGATTGATTATTCACTTTTAAATATCGATTTATAAATTCTACGTATAAAAATATGACAAAAGTTATGTATAATATGCATTTAGCAGTCTTACCCCTGTATGGTTGGAACCTGGGAAAGGGCTGTGGGATAAGAGCCGGCTTGGGTGTGGGGGTGGAGGGAGGAAAAGCGGCGAGCGACAGAGCAATCTTTTTTTAGAAATCAAATTATAACGTTTCACTTAACAAACATGCATACAAAACTCATTTGTTCTGACTAACGATAACTGATTTATACATTTTTTTAAAATATATTTTATTACCTGATAATTTTCATAAATTCACTGATACGTAATAAAATTTTCTCTTTCAAATAAGCTGTAGTATTCTCATTTTTACGAATAAACTTGAACAGTTTCTGTCGTCGCCACCATCAGTGGAAATATTATGAACAAAACATATATTTAAAATTAGCAGATAACCTACTTTAGAAAACAAATTTATTACAAAGCCCGATATTTAACATTTTCCCTGTAAATCTTCCCCACCTTTTCAATTATTAACTTGCACCTCATATGTCGTTAAGGATACCGTTGTTATGTTACCTCAGTCACCCGTATAATTATAATTATGTAATCAACTAGTCCATTTTCCATAAATAACTTCTCTCTTTAATTACTTTATTATATTCCCATTCCACTGTTGTATTTACTATCTATTATTATTAATATATGTTAATGTTGTCTCCCTCTTACACACAATACTTTTCTATTGTTGTCTCCCTCTAAACTTTTTTTCTCTTATCTCTCTCTTTTGTATTCTCTCTTTTGTATTCTGTAACTATATATGGCCAAAAACTCTGTAATGATTAAATAAAATACACTTTTTAAATTTATTCCACTTTTATTTCCATTTTCAGACTTGTAAAATTAATACTTAAACTACGGTTTATTTAATATTTTGGGTGTCAGAGGTAACAAACCATGATCTTACTTTGATTATATTTTTCAGTATTGTTATGACATGATTTTACAAAACTTGACTTGTATGGTGGTACTTTCGAATTTATTCACAATATTACTTCATATATCCCCAAAATTGTATATAAAGCATAGTTTAAGCATTAATTTTACAAGTCTGAAGATAGCCATCATAGGCAGAAACCGGTCACAGTCAAAAATAAAAGTGGAATAAAGTTAAAAAGTATAGTTTATTTTTTTATTTTTTTTGATAGAAAGCAGTCACTTTGTGGTTAGACATATTTAATGAAAATAAAACAATAACTTTGTTTATAACCACGAGAATTTTATTTAATTTTATTACGACCCACCGGTTTCGCTTAAGATAAGCATCTTCAGGGTACAAAAATTAAATTGGTTTAATATTGTTTTATTTTCATTATAGTTTATTTAATTATTATAACAGAATTCTACCATGTACAGTTCCAAAAAAAGAAATATTAAAAAGCAATAACTCTGTATTATTCTTTAGTTATTATATTTTCCCCGAGAAGCTTGAGCTAAGCGAAACCGGTTGTCGAAAAATAAAATATGTTTGTGGTTCATTATAAAGTGTTTGTTTTATTTAATATGATGTCAAACCACAAAGTGATTGCTCCTTATGAAAATAATATTATCAACCAAATAATTATATCCGACCTTCATTAGATTACCATGACACATTTAATGCAATTCTTTCAATGTTATTCTCGTTCACATCTCTCCTCATTCCTTACCACTTGATCGTGCCGTATTGAAAGCGATAGATCTATAGGCCACGAGGGTTTACACCTACATAATCTCCTTTCCAATAATCTGAAAACGGAGAATCGAGTAAACGCTTTTAACGAAGAAATTGTTCCATAATTACAATTGTTGAAATTACAACATACTCGTGGGTACCTAAGTAAGAATGATAATTTAAATAATTGTTCTTTTTTTATTAATTTATTAAAAAAAAGTAACGTTTATTGGAGTGTGTTATGCTATTTCGATGTATTTATGATGTGATACATAGTTAAAATTTAAAAAAAAAATTAAACTCTTCATACTGAAAGACCATAATTTCTAGAAATTTTGCAAATTTAACATTTTGTCAAACATGGATGACAATCAAAGATCATATTGTATTCGTATTATGATATAGATATTCTTCAAAGTTTGCTGGTATAATTGTTTTTGATCTTATTTAAGTAATACTGTAATGTTTACTTTTAGTACTAGATACGGCCAACTATTTACGTATCCACGTATATATATATTTTAAAGAGAAACATTTTCGGTTTGCGAATATCCTGACGATATTTGAAAATCCTCTACTACCATCACACTAATCGTAAAATATTGCTTGTATCGTGATTGAGGACTTTGATATCTGAAAAATGATCTCACGACGCCTGAGTGGGACCCAGACGCTATGCCGACGCAGCCACCGACCTATCAGTTTCAAACATGGCCAAAAAGTTTATAATTAATTATCAATAATGGTCAAATAAGCAAAGTATTTGTATCAAAAGAACAAATTTAAATCGTGGAAAACGGCTTTTATTGTTTTTTGTATCTCCCGAAAAATAACATACGGGGTATTTTGGCCATCTTTAATACAATGAACCTCAAATACCCCTAGGCAGCCAAGAAATACTTAATTATGTATAAATTAAAAATATTTTTACATTCATAATTCAATATTCGTAAAAATAAATTGCAAAATAAAAGACGAATTTATCATGCAGAAAAATAATTAGGTAGCTTATCGTACATCCGATGTTTTATCAAGGGTAAAGATTATTTTAAAAATTTTAATAAGATGTCTATTATATTTTAATTTACCCACGTAGATACTTCAGCAAATGAAATGCTTTAATTTTCCAGTAACACTGGACTACGTAAATTACGATTCTCAAGGTATCGTTGGAAGTCATTAAGTCGTCCCTGTGTTTACTTGTAGGTACCTGATATTAATTGATCGTTAACCCCCTTCAATATAATGCTTAAGAAAATTAAAGACGATAATCGAGTTCATGGGAGGTATTCTTTTTGATAGATCTATTTTTGTTGTTTTCAATAATCGGAAAAGCTTTCATTTAAGAGCTTATTAAGTTAATGCAGGTGACTTACACGAGCTTTAAGATATTTTTAAGTCTCTTGGCATAATAAATATGTCGCTGCTCTCATTTGGCATTTGAGTTATTTTAGAATACTTATAATGGTATCGCAGAAAAAGTCGAATTCAATCAAAGAAAATGAACGTAAATGAATAACCATCGGAAGATGAAAATATGTATGGAAAATTTCCTTTGAAAGGAAATAATATTAATAAAATGGAAATACGCCCAGCATTGGCGGAAAAATCCCGGCGTTTGACATGTGACGTCTGGTGCGAGATAGAAAACATAAAAACCGGGATTCTCGCGCAATTTTTCAATAAACCCGCTAAGAACGTATCTGGTAAAGAGTTTCATTGAATTTTCCTTTTCGGATCCTGCGCGAGGATGATGGATTTGATTAAATCTATCGCATTCTCCTCTTTACGGTGGGAGTGCTCGCTGCAGGGTCGTCACTTCCAAGAATATATTCTTATATCATGTTACATCTATAGGGTCATCTGTTTATGCAAATCTTGCAATAATTTGATGGTCATCGTGGTTGAGTGGTTTCAAATCACGGCATACACAACTAAATTAATAAATAGTATATTTGCGGCACATTCCATTATAGTAGATACTTTCAGTATTCGTCCTTCTACGATTCAGAATCGAAACGTTGCTCGTAATGGCTTTAGGCTCACAACAAACCCCATTTGGGGATGCTATAGTATTACTGGCTTTGAGACTCCTGAGTGGAAGTAGCATAAAAAAAATCAGGGAATTGTAACAATATTTTATCATCTTTGAACAGCGATGTTTAGTTATTCCATCAGCAAGGGGTACTTTAGAAGGGTTATTCTATACGTATAAGCAGCCTTTTCTTAAAAGTGCCTGTTTAACTTTGTTAGTTTAATTGATGACTTTTTCCAAATGTACTAACAAGGGTGAATCACCCGATTGTTCAAACAACATCTAGATCGCCGGGACCTGGAAAACTTAAAAACACAGAAAACTAGCAATAAAAATATTATTGATTAGCTATATCTATGAATTACAGTAAAACTCGTATAGTTTTATAAAACCTACCCTTTGCTTTACCTGTGGGTTCTGTGACCATTGATTCTCAAAGAAAGGGAGTTTTCTTTGTAAAATATATTTCTTTGATCAAGTGAATGAGTGTGTGCACTTAGTTCGAAGTCCGTGAGAGAAGGGAAGCCTGGGAAAGACAATGACGGATGACAGCGGGCAATTTATTGAGGACCGAATGCAGTAGTCACTTATATTACTTATAATGATGGAAGAAGTCTGGTAAAATCCACAAGGAAACGGTTCGATCGATAAAGAAAACACATAATTCGGCTTTAATGTGGGAATTTTAGAAAATAATAATGTTTTATTATCTCCTTTTTTATAACAAAATAGCAAATAATGATATCCTGACTGGGATTTCCCTTGCTGAGGATTTCATTTACAAAATATTTAATTATATTATTTTTAATTAATGTGCTTCGTGAAGAAAATAAAAATATTCCCAAGGTGAGGTGTTTTAAGTACAGTTGAGTGGTTTCGGTATTAGTCTATATTTGTTAATATATTTTCTATTTAAAATCTCGGTATATAATGTGTCCAATGTTTTGTTTGTTATTTAAATTTATTATGGTTGTTGGGATTTTTAAACGATAGTGGGATTTTGTTGTACAGTTTAGTACCAAGGTATAAGAAGTTTTTTTGTCCAAATGTTGTGTTTGTGGTTCCTTGTCGTATGTAATTTGGACTGTGAGATCTAGTGTTATTTTTTTGTATTTATGAATGTAAAGTAGTATTGTTTTAGAGTATAATTGTTTTATTGACTAAAGATATAGAAACTGTATGCGAATGAGTAATGCTCTGTGGGTAAATGGTATGTAATATGTAATCTGCTTAAATAGATTGAAATAATATAGTATAGAGGCATTAGACAGATATTCAGAGGTTCTACGATATTACAATAAACTTACCCCATATATTTTTCGATATGTATATTTATTTTTTCCTTATATTTTCAGATGTTTAAACATAATTTTAATTTCTCTCAACAGGCTCAGCCTAGTGAGATAGATAATTGTTATTTATTTTTTAAATTTTTTTTTCCAATTCCGTAAAATGTATAAAAAAACATGTGTATTTTAGATCATAAATATAAAAAAATATATCTACATAATAAGTAACAAGTAAAAATACATTTATTTTGATGGCCTTGGTGGTCGAGAGATAAGCCTCCCGAATACAAATCCGAGGGTCTCGGGTTCAAATACCCGAGTAAATTTTACTTAATTAATTTTGTTTTAATTCACTGAAAATAATATATCGTCTATTTGCGCACATTTCAGAGCGGAAGCTACTTTCAGTGTCGCCCTGGTGAAAGGCCACCATTCAGAATTGAAACGTTGCTTGAAATGTCTTATTTGGTAACGAGATCTGAATAGTCTAGTATTTCTCCACCTTCATCTTCCCTTCTCCTTCCCTTCGCCATTACCTTCAGCCTCCCAAAATTCCCCAATTGGGGATGCCATAGTCTCACTGGCTCCAGACGGTTGGGAGCAGGTGAGACTCTTGTGCGGTATTGAGAGAAAAAAATGTGTAACATGTACTTAATAGAAAAGAAAGTACATAATACTGATTAATAACCAATAACGGCACCAGAGGCACACAGATGCAGCTGTGATGTATCATATACATACTCGCCCCACTGCCGGTCAATATCAGGCTATGATCTGATTTTGTAAATAGTAACATTTTGTACGTAATTTTTTCTAAAATGTAAATATGTTAGTTGTAAGCCTCTATCACTAGTTTTAAGTCACTAGCTACAGGTCTAAGTTGTAAGTCGCTATCTATATACTCGTAAGTCTTCGAAATAAGTCACTAATTATAATTATATAATTGAAAATACACTTTGTATATACCACTTTACTTAAAATATATAAATATTTCTACATGTTTCGATAGCAATGCTATCATCTTCAGGAATAAATGAATACTAAAAAATAATTTCAAGTATAGAAAAATGATAAAAAATTTTAAACAATAATTTAAGAATATAAAAAATATGAGCATAAACAAAAATGAATTAAAGTAGGTAAGTAACAGATCAAAAATAATTATAAAACATTGAATAATACATTTAAATTAGAAATATAAATAAAAATTATTATTATTAATATTAATATGAAAATAAATTTAAGAGATAGCTATTTTAAAAAAATATTTGATTATTTATTAAATTTAATTATAAGAAAGAAGATGATAGCATTGCTTTCGAAACATGTAGAAATATTTATATATTTTAAGTAAAGTGGTATATACAAAGTGTATTTTCAATTATATAATTAATAATGATGCCACAAAGTTATCAATCATTTGAAGAAATTACACTAATTATAAGTCTAAATTAGGTATTTTCTAGTTATAAATCTTAGCTGTATGCTATTAGTAATTAATTTAATATGTAGATTATTAGATATAAGTCTAAGTGATAAGGTATAGGTTAGATAAATTATGTTGTAAAGCGCCTTTTAGGTGATTTTATCACGAAAAAGGCGCTATAGAAAGAATCCGTTTATTATTATTATTAACAAGAGAGAATAATTCACTTCCCCGTATGCGTACGGTGCCCGTATAATAATAATAGAAAAATCACCTCGAGGGTGTTATATGTAATGCAGGTGTCTCGTAGGTTTTAAATCAGATCATCAAAATTTTAAGACATATTGAAATAGCGCATTCGGATCGGTGACAACCCTAACGTATGAGTTAGTACCTCTGAATTATGTAAAGGAATAAAGAAGGCCGCTGAAATTCAGTAATAACTTGAGAAATGTATATACAGTGTCACGTAAAGAACCTAGGTGTTTAAAAACCTTTTCCCTATCACTGGACTTGAAATTGAAAACTTAGAAAAAAAAGTTTCATGTCTTATGATAACTCCTTACATTACCTCAGCAAAGTTTTCCTAAAAAAATTAATCGATTTAATAATCGATTTAATCAACAAGGAAATCCAGTGAAAAATATTATCGCTTTAAAAAAATATAATCATACATCTCAGGAAACGTCGATTCTGAATATATAAGTTTTATTTTATTTAATTATACATAGAAATTATAAACCGTTATTTAAAAGTATATACAAAATCATTTCATCAAAACACCTTGTTATTTTGGTAAAAAAAACTATTATTAATGCCAAAAATTATAGTTTTCATGGGCAAATCAATTGTCAACACGGATATTGTGATAATATTAATGCTCAATACTTTTATTATTTCCCGAGTTAAACATTCTAGAAAGGTACATAATATTAAGACTTAAATATAGTTATGGTTTACTATGGTTAGAACATGAAATTATTTACGGAAAAGCTCATCCTTGATTTGGTATTAGACATTCTAACCTCAAAACTGACCGGCCGTAGATTTGGAGTGTTTTGAGCTTTGAAAAATTGAAAATTATTATGACTAACTTTAGAAAAAAAACTACATATGAGTTTACTGGTATTTATGTTTGAACGTCGTTATTGATAAAAGTAATATAAAAAATTCTCCTGGAGTTCCTTATTGTAAGGTTTATCCCAACAATTTGATTCTTCCAGTTCAAACAATGCAATTATAATTAATGTCAAGTGTCCCAGAGTGGAAAATACGATTAAAACTGACTGTTTAATGTGCTTTACTCCGGTTTGATGTAATAAACTGTAATTATCCACGACTATCCTCTATTTTGGTGTGACAGGCATTCTGTTCGCAGTTAGAAACGTGGACCCAGCAAATCATATTGAAGCGTAATTACGATGGAATTATTTACAGTTGTGTGATACGATGTAAATTAGAGTGATTCGTTTTAAATTAAATTATTTGAATGGTCTGGAATATACGTTGGAAGGCAGATCATACAGAAAAACTGTTTCTATGTTATTTGAAAATATGAGATATACTCGTATAATGAAATATACAAAGAAATCTTTTTTAAACAAACCTATCATAATATTGAATCTGTACAAAACCACTTCTGATGTTGAATTGGGTGGAGATTATACAAATTCTCCTTTGATGAAATTATACAAATCAAATCTACTTGATAGCTGCGGGTATCTTTGATATTTTCAAGTGTTACTATTATATTAAGACTATCCTCACTGTAAAACAACTACACTGCTAGTTTTTTTTAAATTTCTCAATTTTTTTTAATATTTGGTGATATTTTGATAATACTGATATTTTTATAATATTATTTAAATTCGTATTATGAAATTGCACTATAGTATCTCTATAACAAAAATGCTGTTTTCATATTTAAAAAAAATATTTTTTCCAACTTATGTACATTAATCACAACATATAACAACCTACATTATTTTAACTTTACTCTACATTTGTATGATCATTGTTATTTATTGTTGTATTATATAATATTGTTGAAATAAACTCGTGCTGACAAGCTACTTGCAGTGGCTTAGCGGGTATAAGTTCCCACTGTATGTAATTAATATTACACAAAAAAATAAATGAACATTTCTTCATTGAAAAAGCATAGGAAAGACTTTGATCTCATCTGCATTTTCAAAATAACTAACTAACTAACCATCATGCCACTATCCGAAGGGGTCGACAGAGAGGACGGATCGCCAACCGACTCGATCCTGGGATACACCTCCTGTTTCATTCACATTCCTTCAACATCCCATTCATTCTCTTCTGTTATTCCGATTTCTGACATGCTCGACTCAAATATTTGATTTACATGATCGTGCCATATCTTCCTCGGGCGTCCCAGGTTTCTTCTTCCATTCATATTTACGTCATATCTTCTACTTACACTCTTACCATATAAGCGTCCCTTTCTTAATCTTACTTATTACGCTCACATCAAGCTTGCATTCTTTACAAATCTTAATATTTTCTTACCACCATCCGTGGTTTTAGCTTGCGTAACATATTGATGTGTATATATTAATAAAGTAGTGAGTACAAAGTATTTTTTATTGAATTTATTATGATATTGTTAGCATTTCCGATTATGATGGCATCATAAGCGGAAAACTTGTTTGTTTAATGTGATGGAGGACACAGAGAAATCTGACGTCAGTGAATGGAGAACTTGAAGGTCTAGCAGACGTCTGAACCCGCGACGCCGCAGAACGATTCCGATGATTTGTTCTACTCCGAAGATTTGAATAGTTACGTTTATCTAAGAAAAAACCGATGTTCTGCTCTATGAGCGTGAGACACGATGTCTTATACAACGATTAATATAAAATTCAAAATGTTTCTTTTCCTTTTTGATATTGCGCGATCGTGTGACCGTGTTATTTCACCCTTACAAGACATCTCCAATAACAAAAAGCAAAATTGTAAAACCCCTAAAGCGCACGCCACCTGCCGTGAAATTTTCAATATCTAACCACCTCCCCGCGCAGGTACAGAGCTAGCTGCCACCGAAGAGATAAATCGAAAGAAATGTGTTATTGACTTGCGCGCGTGCCTGGAGTATGCTTAGTTTTCCTTACTGTTTTAAGACTTTTTTTCTAATTGGTATAGATCACATGCTCTTCGATTTTATTTCTAATTGGTGTTGGATCACACGCTTTGATTTTCTTTCTAATTGGTATAGATCACGCGCTCCTTTTTTATTATATACACTAAGTTTATAACAAACACGTATTTAGAAAAATATAGTTACTTTTAACTTGTCACATTGTTTAATACATCTAATTGCTTTTTTGTTTAATTCGTTAAATTCTATTTAGTTTTTTTTTTTAAATAAAGTTTAAATAAAGTTATTATTAAGTTCTCCAAATGTTTTCGTTTTTTTATTAAGGCTATTTTCTAATTGAGGGTGGACCACGCTGAGTCGACTTAATTATATGATTCTATTTATCCCTATCCAATTTCAATTCTAATGGTTCCTAAAATAATTTATTACCGGTGAAACCAAACTGAGAAACCATTTGTGATAATGGATTTTCTATTCTGTGAGGTACTTGCATTTGGAATCTCTTTTTCCTCCCATTAAAAGCATTTTTTTTTTTTTTTAAATTTATTAAATAATAAATGAGTAATTCTACGGAAGGAAAACGTCATAAATGAATACAACCTTAATTCTAATTTTGAAAATATTAATTTATGGTAGAATTCAATTGAAATATGTAGAAAAAATTACAGTTTTTTTTAAATAATTTTCTTTCACTTATTTATTTCAGACCATACTAGATTCAGACTGGTACAATTGGAACAAAATCTGTGGTATATATTATGGTATTTGTGCCAGAAGTAGGCCCCATTTGCTCTTTACTTATACTTCACAAATATATTTTAGACTACTTTCGGGTTGGTTTATTACTTTCTCGAAGAGGCATAACATTGTCTTGGTTGGCTAAATTTATGGGTTCCGTATATTAGATAATGTATGTAATTTTTTCAGTAGTAAATTTTATTGTTTGTATTACTATCACTTATGGAACGTATGGCATTGCACTACCCCTGCACACCTGCTGGAATAAATAACTATTATTATTTTATAAATGCGCAATATTAGAAAAAGGAAATAGGGCTCACTCCTGACAAATACTAAATATACCAATATGCTGGTTATACTGTGAAACTGGTCGAGTCTGAAATAAACAAGGAGATTAGTAAAAATGACAAGGAAATATGGTTTCCAAAGGTGATTTACAGGGTGCTATTATTTTGTTTATTAAATTAATTTTTCATATTATTTTTTTGTTTTTTTATAAAGTTTCTAAGGCGCACGGGATGTGTTGAAACCGTTAGCGAAGTAATAAAATTAAGTAACAAAAGTATGAAGTGATTAAAACTCTGCAAACGAAATTAATTTTAACACTCTTCGTGTTACTATGTATGTAAATACTCTCTATATAATGCGTGCGATTGCATTAATCTTCCCAAATCCTAGAATAAAAACAATTATTTTATTATTATCATAACATTGGGGTCTTCAAAGGGGCGGTTTTGATTACTTGTTCCTGTGAATGGTTATGGCAAGGTTGACATATGAGTCTAAAAGTTGCATACCTATATATGTTCTAATGCAATTCGTCTCTAATTTTTAAAACTCGCAAAAGTTATAGCTGCCTTCTGCCGAGAGTTCTCTTAAGCGTAAACTCGGTGTAGGAAAAATCTTTAGCGGAATGATTGTAATGAACGGGTGGCCGGCTTCGTTTCGCATTCGGTATTACACCGCGTTGGTTAAATTTTACATGAGCGCTAAACCGGGTGAGTCCCTTCCACGCCGCCCCACCCCATAGAGCTACCCGCGCCGGTTACGGAAAAGGGTGCATTATTTTTTAAAATTCGCTCCATTTGAATATGGGATGTTTTTTCACCTAAGCGTTAATAATGCGTGATTGGAATCGAAAATGAATTTCACATATATTGATAACTCAATAATCCTCTTAAATCGCATTATGGCTATATAGACCAATCTATTCATTTATGTACCGCGGGGGTATGAAGTAGTGTAACGTCGTTGTAATAATATTGGATATAATAGTTCTGGTAACTCAGGGAATTTAATGGATAATTTGACAAAATTGTTTTAATTTATTTATTATATGACTACCTACAATCTGTATAAAAAAAATTAAAAAAAAGTAGATATATACGAGTATATGCCGTCTGTGCTGGAGTACTCATACGAGATAGATAAACTTTCCACCAGGGTTCGTAAATTTATTAATTTGGTAAATTCAGTTATTTCTTCATAATTTCAAGATCTGTACTTGAATAAAAAAAAATAATTAAAGCTGTATACTATGCTCTTTGTTAATCCATTACTTCATGTTGCATTTTTATCTGGGAGGGAGCAGCATCCTCAATCCTACTGCCGCTCGAAATAGCGCAACGGGCAGTAATAAACGTTATGTTTGTTATATCTTACAGACATCTCACTGAAGCACTACATGAAGAATGCCAAGTCCTCTCAATCTATCAATTATTTATTTACTGTTTACTGAAATAGTTTAGAGAATGACCCAAACTTAACAACTTATTGTCCCATGGACGCAGTACCAGAAGAACGACAATGGGACTTCTGCAAGTACCCTCAACTCGTACTGTATGCAGACAAAGACCGCACACTTTTCTTAGTCCCTTCATGTACAAAAGGCTACACCCTCAACTCAAAACAACCTATACAAGAAATTTATTCAATACCAGATTAAAAAAAAAAACCTTTTAATGAGTGATCTCTCGGCAACTAAATGTATCATGCATGTCATCACGTAGATTTGATATTGTTTATTCGTAAATTTATTCAATGCGATTTATTGGTACTTTTTCTGTATTGTTTTTGTAGTGGACTGTAATTAGTAGACGGGTGTGTATTTTTAATAATTTTAATTTTACTGTCTAAATCAACGTTCATTTTTTTAGTACAGGTATCTTAAAATAACTTATTTGTTTTCTGTATTAAATAATGTAATGTGTACTATACATATGTTATAATTTTAACAAAATAGATTATTTTGTATATATATATAGAAATGGAATACTTGCTACAACACGGATCATGCTAGCGTAGCGTAAGAACAACAATAAAAATGTAACAAAAGTAAAATAAATATTAATTATACAATATTTACATTGTATCACTTCTATGTCAAACTAAGTTTCGATTCTAAGAGGTTGTCTTTCAGGGAAACAATACTAATATATACATACTCGTATACTTTATAATCTGTTAAATTCTGTCGGGTACGAGTATGTACCCGACAGAATTTAACCAGGGATTCTTGAGCATTTTGCTGTCAGATGACATTTTTAAAATTAAAAACAAAACGAGAGCGAGTGTGCATTTTGTGTTACGCACTTACGTTCTAGCAGCACCATACATACAAATAGATTGGGACGTTTGGCAGCGTGGTCAGAGGCGACGTGTAATATAAAATTAAAGAAAAACAACAACATTAAAATGACATCTACATTTTTTACTTCAAATTAGGTCAGAAATCCCTGATTAAAGTCTATCGGCTGCATGCTGATGCAACTCCTGTATATATATATATTTTTTTTATTTTACTTACTGTATAATATTTTTAAAAAGTCGCAAAAAATAGGACCTTACTGGGGTACCCCGTTCTAAGGTCATATTGTACATGGTTTTTTGTATGGATTATAAATTAGGTCAAGATTGTTAAATTTTTAAGAAAGTTTACGTAATTATATTAAAATAGTACTAGAGGAAAATTATAATGCAATAAATGAATAAAAGTTATAAAATCTAGAAAAAAATATACCGCGACAGTTACACTCTGGTTGCAACATCATATCTATATACTTCCCTATATGGTGTAGATATATTTTGATTTTTATTTTGAATTATTTTTTATATCTTGCTGATAGTAATTTTATCAGTTATAAAATTAATTGCAAGAAAGGATACAAAACTTTAGCAGACAATCTAAGAACAAAACAATAAACAAGGATAATATGCATTGAAATCATTACAAAAATGCAGAAATTGAAGTGATTTATATTGCAAAACTTTCAAATGAAACGAGATTAAAATATTAATCTTTAAAGAAAACAATATTAATAACTCCTAATAAAATTGTGAAACACAGATAATAAAAAGAGAACAGTCGTTGATTCGTTTCGTATTTTCATTTTATTGACATTATCTTCTTTAACCTATGTAATTCCGGATTCCCACGAGCTTCAACTTCCGTCGTGAGCTGACCATAAAAGGCGTTCTGTGCGTCGTTTGCCTGCTGACCGTAATTTCGTAATTACGCACTTGCACTGTATAAAAAATTACATTAATTTTAAATTGTGCCATCTTATCAGAAAATGTGTTTGTATAATTATTAAAATTGTGTAATAATAGATCGATGTTATCATTATGATTTACTTTTTATTACATACTTATTTTTATCTATTTATTAATACACACTGATTACTATTTTCTGATTATTATTTACTTATTTTTATTTACCTATTATTATTTACTCACTACTTCTAGTTAATAAAAATATGGTCACCTTATGATTGTGGTTAATTGAAGCACAGATACTTTATGATATTTATATGGGTTACAATGAAATCATTATTCTTGTAATCTATAAACTTAAAGATTTACTGTAGATTTTATAGTTTGAATAACTTTTGTGTTATTAAAAAAAAATAATAATAAGAATAATACATCGTTTCATTAAAATTGTAAAACCGCTCATGTCAACACAGGACTGTCCTAGTGAGATGAAAGGCTAATGTTTTTACTATTTTTATTTTTAAGTTAAGAATAAATAAATAGAATTGGTGGTTTTTTTCCCTAATAGCTACTTTTATTCAGAGAATTGGTTTATTTTTCATTCGTGCTATTAAAAAAAGATTAACAAAGAAATGTGATTGAAAATGCTACACGTTTTAAAGTATGTATACAAATCTTTGAACACTCGTAGATATTGCTGTATGCCATTGCCACCATGGCAACTTCCGGTACACGACGGGCAAAAAATGTTGCGTTGCCATTGTGGCAACGCCGGCACACTTTGACTTAGAATTGAAGTGAACTTAAGCAAATGCAGCAATCAACAAAATTTCGAATTTTCTAAATGTATTTTCATAGAGATTCAAATTATGAACTGTTATAATAAATATAAGACTGGAGGTTGTGTGAAGGAGATGGAAAGGAGGAAGGTTTAGACTTACCCCGAGGGTGGTGTCTCGGCGGGGATCTCGGCTCTGGACCTTCGACTAACTCAGTTTTCGGCAGGCCAAGAAGCTCCTCTGCAGGGCCGTAGGCCGACAGGCAGTCTTATAATTAGGGTCGGGGACTCTAATACTACGCCAAATAAATTTACTAAATGCTTTCAGACTCAGAGTTTATTCAGGGGAAGGTACAGACATGGTAAGTTATGCTACAATAATCAAAAGCTAGCCTTACCTCAAATGGAAGTTACGGGGGATTATTCTCTCTGATATTCTCTAAACAGACACGATAACGGGGACTCGAATAAGTTACAACACAAAAGAGGAAATACAAAGTCAGCTTACAGTCATGATCGTGGCGGAAAAAGGATCCTAGTGGAAGCCTCGGGCTTGGACATCAGTACACTGAAGTTAAATTATATTTACGAGAGAGTCACCATGTACCGGAGCTCTTTGGTTATACTAATGCAATCTCGCACAGTGGGTGTTTATCCAGCATGCATGATAATATGGCGCTACAATTTGCGGCTGCCAAAATGGCTTCTCGCGCGTTCTTTTAGAGACGCAGTAAGCGGCGGACCAGAGATGTCATCCGGAAGCCGGGTGAGAAAGAAGTGACCGGCGCGTGGGCGTGCAAGCTGCCGTTATGGCAAACGTGGCGCTCGCGTCGTTTTTTACCGTTGTTCTTTGACGAGTGACTAGAGTCTTTATAGGATCTTTCTGTCGTTACGTAACAGAACCTAATAACTTCAATGGTTAGATATAAACTCAGCATTCTCAAGTTAACCGCCCTACCTACATGAACGTACGTGATACGGCGGCTATATTAGCGGCGGTTAAAGACCGCGTTTGAAGGTACGTATCAAAAGCCGAGATAGCAATATCCATGTTATTTCAAAAGCAAACACAGCAATCTCCATTTCGTCCAATTACATTTAAAGGATTTGTCACGTGATATGATGGGTGCGCCGTACTAAGGTGGTAGTGTTTTTTTTTACGTGTTAAAGTATGTAAAAGTGTGTTCCGAACAAATATTTTTAAGAATTATTGAAGATGGATTATCACCCGACTCCAGTGTCCAAAGATACCTCCAAAGATGGTGATATTTCTGAAAAATTGAATAATAATATCTAGAATACATTTTTAGGCATATCTAACTAGATGTTCTATCATGTTTTTATATTTAAATTTTTTCAATATCTTCAAAAAGCTGTTTTTGTTTAATTACTCTTTATTGAGTTATGAGGATATTCCTCGAAGCCAATGAACACAAAAAAGAATGGCAGTTCTTTTGAAATTTTTCGACCAAACACAGCAATCTCCAATGTTATATGAAGCAAAAGCAGCAATCTCCAACGCTTGGTAGCAAAAGCAGCAATCTCCAACGCTTGGTAACAAAAGCAGCAATCTCCCAATTAAAAAGTTATTTATCTTTTTATAGACTCGCATTAAAGGAAATTCGAGGAATGCGAATCATCCCAAATATCCAAATACTATGTGGCGTACTTTTCTCAGCTTCTGATGAAATTCCAATGAATATTTATATATAGTTTTTTGCCCTTTTCTCAAAAACACGATAGTGGGAGATTACTGCATTAGCTTTTGTACCCCTCAATTGAGGATAGTGACTATGTATTTCGATGAGATTTATAATCATTAATAAGTTATCCCCAATATTTTGGAGAGATGAAATATTTTAGACATATATATATTTTAGACTCCTCACGGGTTTTTAACCCGCCACGCGTGTTGAGAGTCTGGTAGCTTACGTTTTGCCACGGAGGTGGTAAAGAGACTACATATTGTTTTCCTGTACTATAAAGTGCAATACATTTAAAGATTCGCTTATATCCAATTAAACTGCATACGAACGAGAAACTAATTAGTTTTAGCAAAGAGTACACCGAGACAGCCATCAGACTAACACATTTAAACATGAAGATTGTGGTTATAGCAGCAAAGCAACCTTTAAATAGGACGTAGTTACGACAAAAACAGAACCAACAGTTTTGCATCATTCAAACAGCGAGTAAAAATCTCTTCTGTGGTTCAAACCGTAGGTATTGTTACATAGCGAAATCTCTCGATTCGGTTCTTAATTACATTTAAATTGAAATATTAGTAAAGATCACCAATAGATCTACTATATGGAATATTCCCGACTAGCTCGATCTCAGGAATATTTATATGCATAAAGATACACATATATATATATAAATCGTGTTCTCAGTTCGTTTATAGGCAATAATCACCGCTTCTAGTAAATATTAATAAAAACACATACATACAAGTAAATGTACGATTACTGAATTCGTAACATAATATAAAAAAGTAAAAAGCATAACAGTTTTGTTATAGAGATACTGGAGTCCAATTACATAAAATCGATTTCAATAATATTATAAAAATATCAATATTATCAAAACAACAGAATGTTTTTTTTACAGTAACTACACACAGGAAAGCCTAAGGGAAATAATTTCCCTAAAAGCCTATATCATCTTTAGGGATGCTATGTGGAGGGTCTTTTGGAGGATAAGAAGGTGTGAACTTGGGTCTTGAAGAGACATATGTTGAAGGATGGAGGAAACACAGAGGCCGGGAGATCATTCCACAGCTGAGCTATTGAACACAAGAATGAGTCATATAAACAACCCGTTCTCATGTGACAAATGTCAACCTTGTGAAAATGTTGGGCGCACGTTTGGCGTGTTTCCCGACTATACACCGGTGCCGAAGGGATTAATGAGGCTAGTTCCTCAGAGCATCTTCCGTTAAAATACCGGTAGAACAATGATAGCATTTCCACCTGACGTCTGTGCTTCAATGATTGCAGTCCGTTTGTTAAGAAAGGCGAATCTATGAAACGGACCGCTCGTTTTCGCACAGAGTCAAGGGTTTTTTTTAATTTATATTTTGGGGCTCCCTACCAGAGGAGGCTTCCAAATTCTACAGTGGGGCGCACTTGCGATTTGTACAGAGTCTGCAGTTGTGTACTATGAAAGTACCTGCGGGATCTGTACAATACGCCCAGCTTTTTAGAGGTTAACTTTACTCTGGCTTCGATGGAACCCCCATACTTGAGCTGGTCACTTAAGGTAACACCAACCATATCAATGTAGGGCTTGTTGGGAAGATTGCTTACATTAAAGGATACTATATTGTCATTTTGATCCCTTTTAGATGTAAACAGACATGATTGGGTGTTTGAAACATTAAATTCGACGAGTTTAATCTTACCCCAAGAGGAGTCCTCTCGAGGTAACCGTCTATTTTCTGCTGCAAAGCTTTCCGAGCCGTTGGGGTTTGTGTGCCCTTTGGGGTTTGTAAATAAAAAAACTATCATGGACTGTACTGTCATCCGCGTAACAATGGATTGGTGCACATGTCAAGAGGTCATTAAGAGGAACCGATCCTTGTGGGATGCCAGCATTTATTGAATGCGAGGAAGAGATGAAACCATAATCGATCTTTCCCTCAAAAAGTCGGCAATCCAAGTACACAAGGATACGAGAAGTCCGTAAGAAGGTAGATTGTTGGCAAATCCTCGGTGCCAAACCCGGTCAAAGGCCTTAGAAATGTCCAGTGAGACCAATTGAATCTCACTGCATTGTTCCAGGCACCGCCCTCAAATATGCTTCACATAAGCGAGAAGATCACCGCACGAGCGGTTCCGTACTGACGGTCGTTAATAATTTTGTTTTCTCGAGGTATTTGAGCAGTTTGTCGTTGATCAAACGTTCCATCACCCTGGACAGAACTGATGTGATTACTATGGGGCGGCAGTTGGCAGGGTCGGAGCGGTCACCTTTCTTAGGTATAGGATGAATGACCCTTTTTTCCAACCATAGGGCACAGATCCACATTTCAAGAAAATTTTAAAGAGCTTTGACAAAACTGGAGCAATTTCTGAAGCACACCTCTGCAATACCGGGGCAGGTATTCCGTCAGGCCCCCTAGCCTTATTAACATCATCAAAAGTATTGAGATATAAAATAAAAAAAAAAAAACAGTACAGTTTTGTTACAGAGAGGATAGATTTAATATAATAGTAACATTTCAATAATTTTAAAGATACCCGCAACTATCTAGGAGATATATAATCAAGGAGACCATCATATTTGTTCAATAGATATGGTAAGAATGAGGAAAATGCGAAAATACAGCAGATAATAATGAGCTATACAACCAAGATACCGTCATATCTGTTACCATCGATACATGTCAACATTCAATTCATTATGAACAGGGCGTAAACCAAGGCGTTGATTTTTCGAAGGCTGGCCACGACAAAATTAACAGTTTTTTACAGGAGATTAACGATTATCTCAAATTAACATACGTAGAGATGATATAAACATGGCTACTGCGTGAAGGCCGTCACGTCCCTCATATGAGATAAGAGTTTAACAGTCTTTTCCATCTCTCACCTCGGAGAGATTAGGTAAAGTAAACAAGTCAAAGCTTTTACACCAGCTTCTTATCCACGTTGTCTAAGGAAGGTAGAAGATTAAGTTGCACTATTGTTAGTTAGTATAATGGTATCTTACAGTCACGCGTTATGTTTGTAATGTGATTTCTCTGCGTTGCTTCTATCATTAGGCACGCTTGACTACTCTTGCAATGCGCGCACATGTTTTTAGTTGTCGCTTCTTTATTCTTACGTCATTAAACTTTATTTTAGAGTTAGATTACATTGTGTTTGGGTATATAACATCTCTATAATATCTAAATAACTTCTTTCTTGATAATAATAATAATGCTTTATTATTTGCTTTTCTTTATAAAAAAATAACAAATAATGATATCCTCCCTCGGATTTTCCCTTGCTGAGGTTTTTATTTACAAAATATTAAATTATATTATATTGAATTGATGTGCTTGATGAAAATATTATAAATGGAAGGTGAGGTGTTTTTGTGCAGTTGAGTAGTTCCGGCGTTAGCTGCATTTGGCGTTAAAATGTTTTCAATTTCAGATCTTCCTGTATAACTTATCCAGTGTTTTATTTGGTTTTAGAATTTATTATGGTTGTTGGGATTTTTAGCATAGTGGGAATTTGTTGTAGAGTTTAGTATAATAGTTTAAGAAGTTTTTTGTCCAAATGTTGTATTTGTGGTTCCTTGTGTTTCGTATACGTAAACCCTGAAGGTATCAAGAGATATGATAATTAATTTGTAGTCTTAATTTTAGTATTTCTGTTTGTTGTGGTGAATATGTATAGTAAATGGACGCAGTCTGTTAAAATCTTTTTTTTTTATAATTACAACGACGCTCATTAGACCGGTTGTAGTTTTAAAAAATGCCATTGACAGGGGGAAGTAATAATTACGTAAACATTATTACAGACAAGCAGGTAATAATGGCGTTGGTCTAAGGCAGACGACATGTAATATATCGGCATTTCATTCAAGTGGGATTCTGTCAGCCTGGCATTGGTGAGAAACGACTCTATTAATTTGACGTTGTTGATTGATATAAATTTAGATATGCATGTCTGATTTGAACAGCAAGGTACCTACATCTAAATATTAATCTACCATTCTCCTTCACATCTTTATCTTTCTGCAGTCTTTTTGACCAATATATTAATATTTTCCCCACCTTCCTCTTCCCCTTCTACTGACCCTCCCCAATACCTTCAGTCTCACAACATTCCCCAATTGGGGATGCCATAGTCTCGCTGGCTCCGGACGGTTGGGAGCAGTTAGGACTCTTGTGCGGTATTCATATAAAAAATATAAAATATATATATTTAAAAATAATCTCTGTAACCATATCCGAAATTCACCTATGTTAAGAGAAGTAAACTTACACGGTTGGAGGTCCCGTGCACTCTTTTACGCTGTGAAAGAGAGAAAATCGGCTTATGGTACAGGTAAAATAAAATTGACAAAATTATTACATTCATGAAACTTTAGTCATATATTCGTCTTGGCAGTAGATTTGAAAATCCCCCGCCCCCACCCTCCCATTCCCCCTTGAGGGGTGTTCCACCACTTTACTTTAGGTGGACTGCGGATTCTGACATCTACTGCACCAAATTTTTAGGAATGTATCAATTTTACCGTTTATTTCATGCATTTGGGTCTACTTTTTTGTACTATTACCAGAACACCATGCCATTAAGTAGCTCAAATTCTCTACGATGCTGCATTAACCGTTAACATTTTCAATATCACAGACAGTTTTGCGACCGTCTTTTGACCCATTCATACTTTCCTATCAATATTTCACATCTTCACGTATTATCATCTTTAGTATTATTTAAATAATTAATATGAAAATAAATGTTTACCTACTTGTACTATTTTTTACGCCCAATACTTGTCTATTTTTTTTTTACCATTCTCATTTACCGTAATATATTCTACATCTGTAATCTCGACAATACCTATGACGGTTTACAACCGTTTTATAGAGACAATGAAAAAAATCTTTAACTGCCTACAGTAAGTTGAGACTCTTTTGCGGTATCACATAAATAATACATAGTTTTTAATAATAGTTAACATACTACTCGGGATATAAGTAGGTGGATATTTAATATTTTGTTTATATTTTGAAGATCTAGCAAGATGTATTTTTTTAAATTATTATTATATCGAACATGTCTACAGAGTAGATTACTTTAAACAGATAAATCATATTTCTTATAACCATACAAATTAAAATTATTGCACAACTCGTGCAATAACCAAGCCGAGAGCTGGCATTTAAATGGCACCATAAATGCAATAGAATGTCAAGATTGCACAACAGATGCAATACGGAGCTGAGATTTCACAACACGTGCACATAATGTTTGGCCGTGCCACGCGCGATATAAATAGCGTACGCACAGAGGTATGTGCTACTTTCCACTTCAACGGCAGAATAGACAACACGTCCTCCCTTGGATACTTCAACCTACCTCTACCAGACAAGAAGATTTTCTACACCCAGCAACCGCTAACGTCACCACCCACTACCTCATTGACCGACCATACTGGCTGATACCGTAAGTCAAGTATGCTCGGGTTGACAATATCTCCATCGGAAAACTACCGCATGGCTTCCTCAAGAGGATTCACAAATCACAATAGTTGTGGGTCCCTGTGTGCCGGTGCCTAAATATTTACACTCTTTTTCATAAGGGTCTCAAACGTCTCGTACAATCGTTAACATTAAAAGCCATTTTATGAAACTTTTGCCTGGTATATTTATGCTTGCAGCGACAGCTGTTTCACCTAGCGATAGCATTGTTAAATGGGAAGGTAAAAAAAAAAAACTTTGTGGTAGTTGAACGAATCTTATCGTATGTGATTTTAATTGTATTCATAGAAATTTGTTTAAACTATCTCACTATGTGTTTCTAGCATTCTACGACTGCTCCCTATTCACACAAGCATGACATCACCGCCTATGATAATATTCATGTCATTTTTAAACAGAATGTTTATTGTTTTTTCTCAAAGTAACCCATTTACTCGCACATGTACATACGTATATAATATAACCACCCCTCTCATAAAATATTAAACAACACGTAACCCCATCCCTTCAGACTAAATGTTAAATTTCAAAACATTAAACAAAAATAGCAAGTTAGCTTCAGGCCAGGCTTTCTGTTTCCTGTATCATTTCGAAGGAAAACAGATGACGTCACAAGCTTGACTACCTAATAATTTTATACGGAAGAAATTCTTTATCTTTTACTTACGTTCCTATTCATAAATAAAACATTTTCCTTTCAATTCTCAGAGTGTTTTTCTAGGCCCGAGTTTCCCCACATTACTTGTCGTATCAAATTCAGTGTAAAGGAAATTTAATCTCTTTTCGTGTCGCGGTGGAATTTTGCATGGATAGTATAAGGGTGGGTAGAAATAATACAGGTTGCTTTTAATAATGTAGCTGGAAGGCGAATCCAGAATATCAGGTGCCATTACAATTTCCATAAAGTTTACCATAGAACTCGCCGACATTATGTCGTTATTGTATTCCCGTGAGGTGGAATTGATGATTCAGATTTATACAGCGTTTTTCATATTTTTCATATATTGTTACGAACCACTTCATAACAAGAAAAAGATTTACATGTAGCCCCGTTATTATTTACTCTCAAGCACTCAATTATGCAATATATGTTACGTCTCCGCCGAGGTATGGGTTGGGAAGCGAAACCGAGCAGTTATTTTGGTCACCATTCCTATTTCATAGTCAAATCTTTCTTTAATTGATAACAAAAGTATGTCTTTTATTAGAATAGTTGCATTGTTGGCATCTCGATCTTGGTTCCAAAACCGGTAGACGTATAAAATAAATGTGGTTAAAACAAGGTTTGAGTGTTTCATTTCATCACACTAAATATCTCCTTTCGATTCGCTACGTAACAATATGTGTTCGGAATATAGCGATATGACAGTTAAGTCTCTAAAGCATGATAGCGTACATACACAGACATATTAATTCACCTAGTGTTCACCTTTGTTGCAAATTATATGGACAATGGTTTTGTTAAATTTGTTTGTCAGACATTTTTAAAAATTTAAATATTTTTTTATCCTATTTTGTAAATAAGACCTTTGATACCAATGTACTGTAATATATTTTACACCTATGTCACTAAAATACATTACTTTTTATCATAAAATATGTAAAAGTTCCTTAAGGCCGTATACAATATGATAAATAAAACAAATAAAAATTGAATAATGAAAACAAAACCAGAAATAACCATCTGTTTTAATAAAATCTGACACGGTAGACATTAAATATTTAAATAAAAAAAAAACAAAGATTCAGTAAACAAACACAATGTACTGCGTCTTCCAGAAGGTAAAAAACTAACCGAGCTTTAAATAATGTTCCGTCAGCAATAAATTTTCGAGAAATAAATGTACAATATTAGAAAGCAATAATGGGACTCACTTCTGACATAGATGTTATATATAACATTAATTTAGTTTTAAAATTGCCAGTCTGAAGATACCCATGATAGAGTTAAACCGGTCCGGTTGAAAATATAAAAAAGTGGAAGAAAGTTATACAGGTTTTTTTTAATTTAAAAAAAATTCATATTATATCACTTTCAAATACTTTATATGTTACTTATTCTTCTTCTCGGTATGGTAAAAGAGAGTTGGTGGGGTCATAATGGGATGGTGAACTTATTCAGCCAGTTAATGGCATCGGAAGCCACTCGGTTCAGCACAGAAGTGCCATAGGGCAACTGATGAAGGGGACATTCTTCTACGATGTGTTCCGTTGTTTTAATGTATCTACATTCACAAAGTTCGGAATCCTTCAGACCCGATTTATGCATTATGTACGCACAACGGCTGTGACTGCACCGGATGCCGTTTAATGAAGTCCACGTCTTCTGAGGGAGAGAGAACCCTGGCAATTTAATAGTAGGGTTTACAACAAGGTGCTTGTTTTTCACGTCAGAGGTCTGGCACTGAGTTCGCCACCACTCTTCAGGGGAATATCGTGATAGAAGCAGTCTTTCGCCTTAAGTCAAAAAATGTTACTACCAAGGGAAGATGGGAATACAGTAAAGTAACATTATATATAACTGGTATGGATCCAGTTTTTTTCTGGACTGCAGTCTGAGTGCAGGGGGATTGCCCTGGTGATAGCCAACCCCCGATAGGAAAGGGAACTACATAAACATGAGTTAAGCCACCACTGTTCTCATTGAGATACTGTGCTGTGTGGGAAAAAAATACTGAAGGTTAGTAACAATTATTATTTGAAATTTATAGTAAAATTGGTAGTGATATATCGCTAATGGTGATGGGATAAATCAACACACTTATGAATTGGCACATTTAAAAAAATGATATAAAGTTCTTAAAAGTTCGAAAAAAAAAACTATTCTGAAAACCTAATCTAACCATTACATTTAACAATTTAAAAATAAAAATTAATGAAATTTTGAAACAATTATCATTATTATTATTATACTGATATATATAATTTTATATAAAAAATAAATAAAAATAAAAACATGGTACAAACGATATGGTCTTGCCTTGCCGCGATGGCAGTACACCTCTGATAGGAGAGGGAACCAAAAGCAGAAGATGGAGATTTCATTAGATATTTATAAAGCTCCATAGCTCATGATGGAAATGTTAAGTCAATCTTTAAATTTGTAAATATCTTTGTAATTTTCATAATGCCAGTGAGTGTTTTTACTACGTCAAACAGATGCTATAACAATACGCTCATGCAGCACAATCAAGAATTTTCAAACACTGTAACAAAATATAAGTTTTTTTAGACCGAAAGCACGTATTGTGTATTATCTCTTTTGTTAGCTGAGTTTTCTTTTTTAATATTGACTTCCATCGTAAATAAATGTGGTGTTACATTGTTACAACATAAACGTTGAATTACGACATAATAAATTGTTCACACCGAGTCGAATAAAAAATGTTAATCTGTTTTGAGGCCAAATTGACATCCGAGTTTTCATCATTTTCATGGTTTTCACTTGAGATTTACGGACATAGTCAACTTAAACCTGATTTATTGTATACATTCTGATCATAATAGCTAATTTTATATTTCACGTAGAGTCGATAGGCTGTTTTGAATGAAGAGTGTCATATTAATTATATCATATAATAATTTAATTAAAAAATACTTTGAAATCACCACTTTATTAATATATACATATAAACATGTTTTGAAAGCAAAGGTTTTCTCATCAGGAATATACAGAACACTAATACTAGTATCATTTATTAGTAATGACGCCACAAAGTGAATGCTAATCTTTTGAAGAAATTATAATGATATAATAATTTGACAAAATTGTACTGCACTGTTTTCATGGAAAATGATCTATATTTATATATTGTATGAAACATTTACAGAATGCTAAAAATTAATAAATTATAAAAAAATAGCATAGGTCTGCATTTTATTATTCTTTTAATTATTATAATCCAAAAAATACATAATGACATACAGCGTTCTACAAATTTTACGATCAGTATTAGAAAATAAATATGTAATGAATTATATATACTAGTATTTATACATAAAACTAAAAAAAAAGATTTCCTATAAACCACTTCACTAGGCTGAGCCTGTACCGAGGTGATAGAAATAAAAATAATACCATCCTGAATTTTAATAAGATGAGATTAAAATAAAAAATAAAGTCCGTGTCCGGTCAGTGGCTGAGTTGGCATCGCGTTTGGGTCTCACCCAGGCGTCGTGAGTTCAATTCCTCTGCTGGCTAAGTCCTCCATTTACGACACAGGCAATATCTTACGCTTACTGTGATGGCAGTAGGAGATTTTCAAATATTGTCAGGTTATTCGTAACCAGGGAATATTTGTCTTTCTTTAAAAAAAATAAAAATAAATTAAGAAAGTGATGAAAAAATACAGCGTGAAGTTTATTGTTATTTTGTATAAGTTTTGAGAAATGAGGAAAGAAAGATACTGAAAAAGATGCGTGTAGTTCGTTGTTATATTATAGATGTTCTCAGTATCTGTCTGCAGTGGGTAATGCCTTGGTTGGCTATCCATGTGTGAATTTTATATTAGAGATTTTCAGTTTTTCAATGTCGTTGATGGCTTTTTCAATTAAATAAAAACACTTTGGTGCCAAATAATAGTAATGTTTTTTTTTTGTACGTGGTATTTATCTTCGAAGTGATGTGTTGATGTCTATGTCTTGTTCCGTAGATGTGTTATTCAGTATGATGGTATTTTTTGTCTTTTTGGTAGTGCATGGAGATAATTTTGATATAATTGTGGTATAATCAGTATAAAGAAGTCCTTTAATAATTGTACTGTGAGAATTAATTTTTTTTTAAATAACTTTAATTATAGCTTTTTGCGCTTTGTCAAGAGGGTCCATATAAATTTCGGTAGCACCACCGCAACCGATCATACCATGAGTGGTAATTGATTGGGATAATGCGTAGTATCGTTTTTAGAGTATTCGTTGGCATTATATTATGTGTGTTCTTAAATTAATAAATAAAAAATTTATAAAGACAGTTTTTAAGATTTCTGTCTTTACCGCCGTTTAATTTATTTGTTCTTTACATCTAAAATAAATTGTCAATCTAAATACCTAAATATTTGATTACCAAAGTCCTTGTTAGTGGGTTGCATAGGCAGTCTGTTTCCAAACGTGCAGTCGTGTATAGTTATGTTTTCACCGAGTCTCGGTTGTCGTCTGATATCTATGCTAAATGTCACGTACTTTGTTGTTTGGTGAATATTTAGTGTCAGTAGGTTATTGTCCAACTCTATTATATAAGTATTAACACTCCAGTTAAAAATGTTTACAGCACGCGTAAGCTAAAATTAAGTTATCACTATGTGAAGATGTTAAAATAAAATAAATTAAATAAAATATCATATGTACAGAGAAAGATAAAAATTATTAAGGTTTTGAAGCAATTTTTATTTTAGACACTACTATTTATGATGACTCATTAATTTATTGAAAATTATTATTTGATATATTAATTTATTTAAAATCATTCGTCTGTTAATTATAACTAACTAACAAACTAACCATCACGCCGTTTCCCCACAGGGATAGGCAGAGAAAACGAACCGCCAAACAACTCGATCTTGGCATACACTTCTTGCTTCATTCACATTCATAGATCGTCTCATACATTCTCCTCCATTATTCGGACTTCTGACATGGCCCGACTCAAATTAAATACTTAATTTATTAATAATTTATAATTAATTAATAATTTAATAATTAATACGTAATTAATTTATTTATTATTAATTAGTTTATTAATTTCCAATTGTTCAAATAAATTTAATTTAAGATCCTTTCTTTCTATATGTAAGGATTTAGGCTCGTTGTTGTCAAGCGGGACGTGATCCTGATATGATATAAATTGATAAAGCAAGAAAAAATATTTATTCATCACTTCTCAGTACGTTAACACTACCAAAACATTATAACACGTTTAAATTATTCAATTAAGAAAACATTGTCATTTAAATACTGGGAAAACACATTAAAAATGTAAAAACCTTACAGGATAGAGAGCTTATTATTTTCTAACTAAATCGGTTTTACCGATAATAAATCATTATTTTTAAAAACTCCTCCAAATTAGAATTGGGTGGAAGTAAATAAAATCATATAAATAAGTCGTCCCAATCTGGATTAACCGCAGGTCGAAAATGCGCTTGAACGCCGAAACAGCTTTCACAAAAAATCAAAAAAAAACCAGTTAAAAAATAGTTTTAGAACCTAATAATAACATTATTAAAATTTATCTATATTAAATAAGAAATAAATATCCATTTATACGTTAGTAATCATTCTTACTTAAATGGTAGACTATGAGGATTGAATGACACACAATTCTGTCTTATCGCATGCTCTTTGCTTCATCTGCACACAAAGATATTTATTTTTAATTTATTTTTATTGGTGATTATACAAATAAGCATGTGGAAATATAGAACATGGTGTAAATGTAAATTTGTTTAAATAATAACAGTTTCAAATACAAAATTGTAAGCTGATAATTATATTTTGTAAACTGTTTGATGTTTTTGTATTTTTTCTTAGTCCTCCTCATTAAAAGTCCTGTGCTAAGCTGGACTATACTTATTTTATTTGATTTCATCTACTTAGGTGCGTCTTCTGTGTCGTTTTTAGTGCTATTTTTAAGTTCATTTCAATGACCTCTTTCAGCCAGTCTTTTATTCGTTACTTGTACTCATTAAACTTTTCTATTCTTTTTATATCTGGGGGAAGGATTTTGTGGAGTTCTGTTACAAAATATATCTATTTTCTTTGTCCCAAAGTGGTTTTATAAAATGGTATGTTTTTTTGTCACTTTTGATTCGTTCAACGGTCGTGTCTAGTGGGGGTTCCATATTTAAAAAAAAAACGTTAATAGTATATTTTCGTGAAACATATGTAGTAAATTTGGTACCTACATCAAATATTCTTCATGTAAAAGTCAACAACAATAATGTAGCAAGGACCCAAGGGGAAGGAGAAGGGGAAGAGTAAGGTGGGTAATACCTGGCTATTCAGATCTGGTCACCAAACACGGCTAAAATCCATTTAAAGCAACGTTTCAATTTTGATTGGTGGTCTTTCACCAGGGCGATACTGAGAGTATCTTCCACTCTGGGACGTGCGCAAATATACTATATGTATTTTTTTATAATGAATTGATTGTGAAACAACACAAATTATATTAAAATTACTTGCGCATGCTGGGATTTGAACCCGCGACCTTCGGATTCGCAGTCGAGAGTCTTACCCCTCGACCATGGAGGCCGTCGGCCGTCATTTAAAGCAACATTATATTTCTAAACGAAACTTCTGTTAATTATTGTCAATTAAAATTCGTGAGCATTAAACTCTCGATTTCATAATATCTTTACGCATCATCTCTCCACCCACTTCCTTCCTATTTTATTATTATTCATTTAGAAACATTCTCATCTGAGACAAAATGACTAAGTTATTATTTAGGCATACGTAATAGGTACCTACTTTAACGATGTAAATTTTAGGCGTACTATACTCGTAAGTAGTATTTGTTTGTACTGTGTACATGTCTAAATAATAAAAAAAAATCACAATATTGCCGTATCGAAAGATCACAATTCACAATAGAAATGATTTTATCCATGTTAAGCGACCGGATCTGAATAGTCAGACTCTCTCTGATTTTCATTTTTCCTATCTTCTCCCCTTTTCCATTTTCTTCAATCTTAAAATACATCCCACCGATTCAGTTCTACTTACTCCAAACCCTTGGGACTGAAATAAAAAATAAAATAAAAAACTTTGAGGCATGGAACTGGCAGAGGAAGGATGAAAGTAGACTGAAAGCTGAAGAAATGAGATCTCTGAGACGAATGTGTGGTACAACTATGTAAGATCGTGTGAAAAATGTTGAGATTCATAAAGAATGCAAGGCTGATGTAAGCGTAATGATCATGATTAAGAAAGGGACGCTTAGATGGTTCATGCATATGGAGCGAATGAATGACGAAAGGAGTATAAGGAGAATATATGACGCGAATGTGAATCGAAGATGAAGCCGGGGACGTTCGAGGAAGACATGGCAGAAGTCGGAATAACAGAAGAGAATGTACGAGACGTTGTATGAATATGAATGAAGCAAGAAGTGCATGCCAAGATCGAGCGGTTTGGCGGTCTATCCTCTCTGTCTACTTCTGCGGAAAAAGGCATGATGGTTAGTTAGTTAGTTAAAAACTTTGTTTTTAAATGACTTGTGACTGTTAAACCCTTTAAAAACACATATTTGCTCAGTCATCTCACAAAATTAATTCAGCCTTAAAAAGTGTGTATATATAGACCTAAGGAGATAAAAAGCCTTATTTTCCAACGGAATTCCGCATTCCCTGGAATTTGGGTTTAACGGCAGATCTGGCTTCCGCCCCCCGCTACGGAAAGTACGAATCACACAACCGATATTGATTTTATAATCAAATATGGCTGACATCTAACCGTGTTAGTTATGGTCTGTGCGGATCTTGTCTTTTCTTGCGACACCCACTACCGTTACGATATTACAGCGTGTACAATATAAAGCGAGTCGTATAAGAAACGAAACGTTAAAGAAAAATAGATCTCCTTTCTTTTCTTTCGCCCTGGTAGTTTTGCGTTTTTTTAGCTTTGTTTCTCCGCGAATTTGGATTCGAAGAAGAGGATTATTTGGCAAAGCTTTTGGCCGGGACAAAAATATCTTTGTTTTATGTTCCCCAGTTTCCATGGGGTTTTTACGAGAAGTTTCATAGGACAGAGATATTTTGTTTGCTGCTGAAAATATTTACGTATTATGCATGTGCTGTGGCGGTAGTCGCAAAAGTATGAGCTAATAATGATGCCACATTTAAAGAAATACTGTACTGTACTGTATAACTAATTTATGCATTATAACATACATCATTGAAATGCTTGGGGTAGGTATTTCAGACCAGCTCCATCGAAGCCCGAATGAATCTGACTTCCCCGGAACTGGGCATCTTGTATAGGGATATCAGAATCTTCAATAGTGACTAACTGCTAATCCTATACAAATCTCCTAACATTTGAAAGCTACCTTGATTCTGTACAGACGAGGGCAGTTCGTCTGATTGACAATTCGTTGTTAACATACCGATTGCTATCTCTAATGCACAGACGCAATTTAGACATGCTGAGTCTATTTTACAGATATTTCAACGAAGCCTGCTCGAAGGAGCTAGCCACATTGATCACCTCCGCACCAATGCACTTGCGTAAACGTCGACGGACACGAGCTGAACACCTGTTTACAGTTGATATTTTCTTCATAAGAACGGGTCGTTTCGCCGACTCGTTTTTGTGTAAATCTGCTTGTATGTGGAGCGAGCTACCGGCAGTTTTTCCTACTTTTAATCCAGGTCTCTTCATGATCCGTATTAACAAATCACTTTCTACAGCCTCTTCCTTAACCCGCCTCACAATGTTATCCAACCGGGTGGCGATACAGTTCCCCTGTATGTGCTCCTTACAAATAGGGGCGCTCTTGTGAGGTGTGACTTAAAATATTAAAAAATATTGTGTAATTTTATGCACAGCTAAGTAATAAATTTATTTCCGTAATAGACAATCTACCCAGTTGGGAACTAATATCGACTAGATTAGACACAATAGAACTTGTACACATTTAAATTATTTTCAGTTGTTTAAATATTCTTAATTGTCATTAGTTATTACACAATACTATGTACTTTATATTATGTTATCTGCGATATAAATCTATATAAACAATAATAAGTATAAAAAATCACGTGTTCATGTTATAATTACGTAATTTTTGTAATAAATATGCGTGATGTAATGGATAAATAAATTTACATGTAATACCAATAAATAGTCTAATTTATGTAACGCTGTTTAGTGATTCAACCACCTCAATTACGCTTTATATCGGTTGAATAAACATTTCTAGTGATTAGAAGGAATCCTGATTATTCAGTCACATTAAATTCCGGATAATCTCATTGCCAGATTTTAAATTGACGAGTTAAATTTGAAACCTTAGGAACGCCATAATGATAAAAACTTTTGAAAAGGTAATCCTTTTTTATCGGTGACCATAATCACGTCATCATCATTGTAAACTACCAAATTAGGTTTCTTGTCCCATCCCTTACGATGCTAGAAAATCCCTCCAGCTCCAGGGGCTGTACATTAAAATTTTGTATTTTTTAAGTTGGATAAAATGTGAATTCTTAAATAAAAGTAAAAGAGTTTTGTGTTTTTAATATTTTATGTACACCACTATTTAATACATCAACATAAACATGTTTCGGAAAATTCCTTCATCAGTGTACTATGTCTCCTTATGAGGAAGCTTGGCTTCCGAAACATGTTGATATTTATATTTTAAACAGTGGTGTACAAAGCATTTCTTATAAATTTTATTCGAAAAATAATTTATTAAATTGAATATTCTTTCCAGACTTGAAAAGAAAAATAGTAGAAAAGTCAATAATGTCCCATATAAATAAAAATCCGAGACACTATCTAGATTGCAATTATATTCAGGTAAAACATTTGCAATCATCACATGGATAACAGCCAATAATATGAGATTTAATTTAGGATAATATTAATAAGTCTCGAAATTGAGATTTGATATCGATGAAGACGGCGTAAAATGAACTGGTCTCATTAGCTCAGTCGGTAAAGCGGTTATCCCGGTAAGGCAGAGGTCCTGGGTTCGATTCCCAGATGCGACTGATACTTTTTTTCGGTGGTTTTTTTCGGTTTCGTGTATCATTTAAGATTTGTTAATATTGTCTTCTTCAATATTTAAAAAAAAATTGCTTACATTTCTTACTTATGTCAATCATTTTATCAATACTATACGCTTGTACATATACGAGTATACATAACTAAAATATTGTGAATAAGTGCTGTAAACGAGGAAAATACATTGGTCACGCATGAAAAGCCTGATATGTCTTTTAAAGCTGGCAGATTTCCGGCTACTACCGAAAACCGCGCATCATGGCACGGTGAACGAAACCTTGTATCCTCCTTTTTTTCTTTTTTTTTACATGAATACCGCACAAGAGTCCCAAACTGCTCCCAACCGTCTGGAGTCAGTGAGACTATGGCATTCCCAATTGGGGAATGTTGTGAGGCTGAAGGTATTGGGGAGGAGGAGGAGAAGGGAGAGAGGAAGGTGGGGAAAAGGGGAAATATCTGGCTATTCAGATCTGGTCACCAAACACGGCTAAAAGCCATTTCAAGCAACGTTTCAATTCTGAATGGTGGTCTTTCACCAGGGCGATACTGAGAGTATCTTCAACTCTGGAACGTGCGCAAATACACTATATATTATTTAAATGAATTAATTGTGAAACAACATAAATTAATTAAATAAAATTTACTTACGCACGCCGGGATTTGAACCCGCGACCTTCGGATTCGTAGTCGAGAGCCTTACCCCTCGACCATGGAGGCCTCCTTGCTTACTATCATACCACTCAGCATGTTATCAACGCATAAACATATGTTTATATTAACTATTTTTTACCGAATATTGGACAAAATATTTTGTTCAGTTGCGTTCAATAAATACTTATATATTTTAATTATTTTTTTCGTGTACGTAATTGGCTAAGGAATACCTACAGGTATAACTCTGCATTTAGTATTTGTACAGAGATATTGACATAATTAGTGACATGTGAAAAAAGTTGAAAACTCTTTGAAAATTTTTGATGTGCCAATAAATTATGATTTAATTTTTTATTTAAATTAATTAATTTAATTCATTTTCAGGATCCAATTGCATATATTTTTTAATTACGTTTATAATGTACTTTCATTGTGGTCACGTTTAAAAATAAAATTTGTTATGTTTAGTGTAATAATTATCATCATAACAAATAAGCTAATTGTCAAAAATATACACCAAATAAATAAATATCTACATAAAATACTTTTGCAAGATTAATATGAATTTAAGGCATAAAAGAAATCTTTTATAGCAAATTAGACTTTTTTCCATTAATCAAACATCTCTATTTCACTGAATTTTCTACAAACCACGACAATCTCCGTGCTCCTCAATCCATAAAAATGCGATTTCCAGTGCATTCGAGGTTTCAACAGAGTTTTATTCTGTCGCTGGCTTTATATTTTCGATTTATTCCTCATCATCTTTCTCCCAATAGTTACCCTATAATTCTCTCCGTTATATCATACTTTCTCCAAAGCAATCTCGAATGTTGCAGAAAACTAAGGTAAATGGCAAGGTAAACATTGAGCAACCGTGAGGCAACCGTAAAGCAAGCGTGGAGCAACCGTTGAGTAAGCTTAGGGCAACCGTGAAGTAACCTTGAGGCTATCGTTAGGCAAACATGGAGCAACGGTGAATTAACTATAGGGCAACCGTGGATTAACCTCGGGGCAATCGTAAGGCAAGCATGGAGAAACCGTTGAGTAAGCGTAGGGTACACATGGAGTAACCTTGAGGCTATCGTAAGGCAAAGTGGCTTAGATAAATAAAAAAATGCGTCATTTTAGAACATACGAACAATTGCCAATAAGTTTAGACCATCTGTAAATCTAGTACATATTGTACAATGAACTGCTATAAATTGTTGGTTGAGTATTATTTATTTATTTAGTTATTTGCAAGAAACAATCAGCTTTTAATACAAATATATATAAAAAGAAAGTGTAACAAAGGGAAAGCCAACCAAAGTTTCTTGTGCTTATAGTGGTTGAATATAGGTATTTTATTTATGAAAATAACAAAATTAAAAAAAAAAACAAAAAAGAAGAGGAAAAGGAAGATAAAATCGGGACAGGAGATGCTCTCGATACATTTTATATTCGTGCGTCAATTTGTGGTCGTACGTATTACTTGTGTTCGTTATTTTGAAAGGGTATTGTGAAGAATATTGATGTTGTGAAATTGTGCGTTATATTGCGCACAAACACAGGGAATTAGAGAATTTATCCTAAGATTGGTCCTACATGGGAGCAAATGAAAAAAATTGGTTTGTCGGGTTTGTCTTGAAGGTATGTGATTTGTATAATGTTGATAAGCTCCTGCGAGTCGAGAATATTCGAGTTATTCATAAATTAAGCAATTTTATACATTTAATAATACAATCAACGGATAGTAATCTACTGTGTTGTTTTATTTCGTGGAAATATACAACAATGATGCTGTGTGAAATTCGTATACCAGCTACTAAAACTAAATTTTAGTCGGTGGTGAAGCTTTCAAAGCTGTTTCCACCATACCCGATACCGTATGTTTCCCTGCCATGCGTTTCCACTATGAATCGATCTATGTCAGTCAATCAACCGCCTGGTTTTACCGGGGCCTCGAAATGTATTTCTTCCGTTTAAGCATTGCTGAATGCGGGTTTTTTTTTGTAGATCGCTGGTCTATTTTGCAAACCATTTGTTTTTGTATTTTTTAATTTAGTAAGAAAAATTTACAAAGCTAATGAGACAATTTGTAATGTTTTTCGTAGTTCTCCTCACTAGGGGTTCCTGTACTGAGGCGGACTACTTTTTTTTATTTAAAAACTGACAATTAATTATTTTTGTGTTTAATTCCTAGAACTCCATATTATTATTTTTTTTAAATTTAATTTAAATCAATATAATTAAGTCGTAAATATGCGAATTATCCGCAGTTTGAAAATGGTCTTGAAAGCCAAAATACCTGTAATAATAATAAAAACTAAAAATACTTGCAGAACTTTATAATAACATTATTAAATTTGATTTACATTCAATTTTGAAAACTGACTGTTTAATCTCATACGACGTTTTTTTTTAAATTGTGGATAACTCATCTTCTTTAATTTCTCTAAGCCTTGTTTTAATTTGATTTTTGAAATATAATAATTAAAACAGTAATAATGTTTTATTATCTTCTTTTTTTTATAACAAATAATGAAATCCTCATTAGGATTTCCGTGCTGAGGATTTCATTTACAAAATATGAACTTGCATTATATTAAATTGACGTACTTGATGAAAAAAATTAAAATAAGTCTAAGGTGAGTTGTTTTAAGTTCAGTTGAGTGGTTTCGGTGTTAGTCTGTATTTGGTGTTAATATATTTTCTATTTGAGATCTCCCTATGTAACATATCCAGTGTTTTATTTAATTTTTAAATTTATCATGGTTTTGTGATATTTAAAGTTTAGTGGGATTTTGTAGACTTTAGTACCATAGTACAAGAAGTTTTTTTGTCCAAATGTTTTCACCAAATCATTTGTTTTTTCTGTTTTCTTTTTTTATGGCCGATGGAAGTGAATTATTTAGCTTAGTGGAGAGATATTTATAATTTCTTTGTCCAAAAGCAGTTTTAAGATTTAGAATATTCACAATATCAACATGATTTCCTCTTATGCGGTGAAAATTAAGTTTCTTTGGTTTTTTTGAACTTTTGAAATGTTTGATTAAAATTCTTATCATAGATATTCTGGATGTTGGGTACCGCAAAATATTTTAAAATCTCTTTTGTTTGCGTTCTTATGGGGGCTTTTAAGATGGCTTTTATAGTACCCTTTTGGGTTTTAGACAATTATTTCATATGGTTAGTAATTTCCAGCCCTCTTTTACATAGGATCCAGAAGGTTTATCAAGTATTTGAGAGCTCCAGCTCAGATGTGGGCTCCAATTGCTAGACATACTTGAGATTTGTATACGATTAGTAGTTATTGTTATCGCCATTGAAGAATCTGAGCTCTTTTTTTGTGAATACCGCACAAGAGTCCCAACTGCTCCCAACCGTCTCGAGCCAGTGAGACTATGGAATTCCCAATTGCGGAATGTTGTGAGGCTGAAGAAATTTGGGAGAGGAATGAGAAGGGGAAGAGGGAGGTGGGGAAATACCGGGCTATTCAGATCTGGTCACCAAACACGGCTAAAAGCCATTTCAAGCAACGTTTCAATTCTGAATGATGGTCTTTCACCAGGGCGATACTGAGAGTATGTTCCACTCTCGAACGTGCGCAAATATACTATATATTATTTTTAAATTAATTAATTGTGAAACAGCACAAATTAATTAACTAAAATTTACTTTCGCACCCCGGGATTTAAACCCGTGACCTTCGGATTCGTAGTCAAGAGCCATACCCCTAGCCCTATACAAGACGCCTAGTTTCCTGGGAGTGAGATTTATTCGGCTGCCATAGAGCCCAGCTGGTCTAAAATACTTACCCAAACATTTCGATGGAAATTCAATTTCTGTCAATATGTTTCACAGACGAAAGTCGAAATTCTTTGGTCAAAATTAGTTACTGCATTTTATTATGCAAACTTGTACCACTTCGATTCAATCAATTAAAATATTTTTTCTTATGATATAAAATAACTTTGTAGAGTCATATATATTAAATCAATAATAATTACTTTGTTTAAAACCACCGTATTTAATATGTAAATATCGACATGTTTGAGAAGCAAAGCTCCCCTCTTCAGGATAAACAATTTATCTACGAAAAATAATAACAAATATAGACAAATAATAACAAAACAGAACAAATTAAAAAGACAAATAAAAATTAAGAATAAGTGATGAACGTAGGTAAGTAATTAATTCAAAACGTAAAAATATTTGGAAATAAAAAGATTATAAAATATTGATTAAAATTATGTTATTATTAGTAAAATTTATATTAATAATATTTAACGTGTATTTATTTATATGCAAATAATTAAAAGAGAAACCTTTTTTTATATATATACGATTCCTAAAAATATTTAATTCACTATTAATTCATTGGTTTTAAACAAATTAATAATTTAATCATTTAATTTAATAAAAATAATGCGGATTATTAAAGTGATAGATGTCGCAAATGCCATTGGAGAAAGGTAAAACCCTTTGTAATATATTGAATTCTACAAAATTCATATTTTTTAAACTACAGCAATTCCGAATAATAATATCACTGTAAAGTTGCGCGGACGGTGAAAGTCAAAGTTTTAATATTAGAATTTTACAAATCACTATCATAAAGAGATCATGTGGAAGACTCAATAGCACACTTGTCTGGCGATACTTATTATTAATATGTATTTGCCAATAAGGTACTACTATTTTTTTTATCAATATTGACGTACAAACTGAAATATCAGCATATTTAGTGAATTTTCGAATTAAAATAATTTCAATTTTTCGAAGTCCGCTAAAACGCTCCAAATCTATGGACGGTCGGCTTTGAGGTTAGAATGACAAAATGTAAAAACCAGGATGAGCTTTACCGTACATAATTTTATATTCTATTCATAGTAAACGATAATTTAACATAAGTAATAATATTATGTTTCTTTTTAAAAACTTTAACTCGACGAAAAATAATAGTATTGAGCATTAACATTTTCAAAATATATATGAATAAGTATTTTTAAATTTCTAATATTTTTCACTGGACTTCCTTATTAAGCCTCAAAATTAATAATAATTGACAAATTTATTTAATTATGAAATTTTATTTATGCGCTATTTTTAAAATTATATATCTCAAAAGGAGCGTTTATAGTGACCAAAATTGAATTATTAATTATATCGTTACTTTTTAATATAGTGTGTTACAGATATATACATTTATTTTTATTTGATAGCTATCTATAGATCTATAGCTACAACGAGCGACATTGAAATACGTCGGTTGAATTAATAAATAAAGGTCATTTATCGGGACATAAACTTTTCTCCTCCGAACTTGACACTTCTCGCTCAAAGACGGGCTGCCTTCTCTTTTATCCGCCCGCAGTGCCATCGGCACTAGTGCGAGAGAGATGGAAAACCTGGGTGATAAAGTCGATATAAATGCAAAGCAGACAAGAAGCCATTCCGCCGTTACCTTTATTCGAGTGTGCGTGTATTTCGGTAACAAAAATAGCGACCAGGGGCGGATTTAGGCACACTTAAAGCTATTTGCATTTCAATTCGTGTTCAAAACTTCAGTGCTCTTTGTTTCGCTACATTTTGTACCTTTGTATTTTCTTTTTTTTCCATGTGAACAAATAAAGAGGGTGTTCAATGCTTTTTATATATGCAAATGTCATACACGAGTTCCACTGCCCGAAGCCAGTGGAGATATTTTACCTGACATTTTGTAATATTTTGAGGTATAAGGGAAATAGGAGTGTACCTACATACCAGAGGATTAGAATGTTTAGCATCTACCTATATATTCATTTCTTATAATTAAACACAATAAAAGACTTAATAATTCTTCCTTCAAATCTTAAAATTATCGAAAATATTCATAAATTTCAATATAAATTACAAAATCACCTCAAACTACTGTAATAGTCTTTATTTGTTATTATTATTATTATTACTTTTATTATTAAAAAGTATACAATGCGTTATGAATTGTATTCCCAAGAGTTAAGAAACTCATTGTGGGATCACATGCAGAACCTGAGGTACAGTTTTTTTAGAAACAAACTACTTAATATTTAAGAGACATAATTAATATTCCCAGTACATTAACAACATTTATAACACATAATTTGCATTTGTAATAAAGACATATCACTGGTACATTATAATATAAGTGTACAGATACACTTATTAAAATAGAACACATCACTGGTACATTATATAGTTCTACTTATTACAGAGACACGTCACAGCATTAATCCTTAAGGTATTCTTTCAAATAATAGAGTTTAAGCATCTCACTTTGAGACCTTTCACATTGGCTTGCATTCTTAATATCGTTAGATTTTTTGTCGTTTTATTTTCCCACATTTTATTTTATTTTCTTTTCTTTAATACTTTTACTGTGTATAACTTACTAATTTTACACGACTAATTCGTATTTTCATGCTGTACTATACAACAATGTTTTATGTTATGGTTTTATTATTTAAGCAAAATTTCCCCACAAAACAAAAGAACCTTATAAAAGAACAGCTATGTTATGTTTTTTGTTACACTGTATTAATCATGGTTTATTTATATACTTATTAAAAAAAATTGTATTAAACAAAAAAATTTAAAAAAAATGAAAAAAGAAACTTTACGATTCGAATTGTGTTTTTTTATCCAGGAGAATATCAACAAAATCATTGATGAAATGCATATCTTCTACTATTAAACTATTTGCAAAAAAGGACATTATTTCGTTAAAAGATATGTGGACTATATTATAAACCTAACTAATACAAAATTCCCAAAAAGACAGGTCAGGGACGATAAAATGCCAGACATCTCTATCCTTCATACTCCTTGCTTCAAATACACATATCGTCTCATCCATACTCTTCTGTTTTCAGACTCTTGACATGGTCCATCTGAAATATTAGATTCTCATCACCGTGTCGTGTCTTGTTAAAAATATCTCATACTAATTCTTCAACCCGAATTTGAATACTCGGTATCTTCTTGATATATTTTGAAGCCCTCAGTATCATCCTGGTTAAAGCATTCAAAATATAAACGTTACTTAACACGAGTTTAGTCGTGTTTGGTAACTAAATATAAATATTCCCTACTTTCCGACTTCCCAACGTTACTCTTCTCTGTTTCCTTTCTGTGATGACTACGACAAAGTGCTGTGGCGTGTTGTTTTCAATTATTTTCCGTAGTTTTAAACTAATCTCTACCATCACCAACTTCTTTACCTTCCATTTAGACTATTATTTAATTTTATTTTTACCACATCTGTTTCTTTCGGCTAAAATTCTTAACGACTGTTCTCAAAATAAAGACTTCGGTTTGTCTATGCCTCGGGCATGGTATAGATTAATGTATATTGTGGAATCCAGACGCAGCAGGGGAGTATAGCAGGAAGAATCTAAGGGCGGCGGAAATATGACTCGATTGTGCCGCTGCCTCCGCCGAAGTCTTCCGCCCCCGGGCCTGGGCGGAGCGGGGCGGGCGGGATAGTCACCACGTTGGAAAATTGTCCCCCAACGCCGAAGAAAACAAATTGCAGTACACGCAAGAGAGATTCGGTTATGTCGGGTCGTAAAGCGAATGGTTACGTCTTATAGTGAGCGTCGTGAGGCAGTTGACGTACTATCGGGGTTGAATTTTGATCTGAAGTTCAAGGGTGTGTAACAATTTCTTGTTTTTTTTTGGTGATTTTTCGCGTAGTTCCCTTGTGAGAGAAGGAATATTGGTTGGTTTACATGTTCGTATGAGCAGGAACTTTAAAAAAAATTACTTCATGAACTTCAGAAAATAAAGTGGTTGCTAAAAGTTTTTAGATAATCCATTCTGATTGCCATAGGGTTACTTAGTGAAAAGGCAGAGAATATTTTGTCAATCTATTCTCAACAATTATATGAATTCAATACCATTGAAAGAAATACAAAGATATGTTTATGATTCTCCCATCCTAAAATCGTTTTGCCTATCCTACCCCTCCATTAGCTTTTTAATTTATTTTACCTACTTGTAATTTCATCACATTTACATAGAAATAAATATCTGAAGGTTGTATTTTTATTCAAATACTAAATTCACTGAAAACGTTATTTTTTTCTTTATTTAATGCAATATCACTTTGTGGCATCATTTTCCGTTAAATTAATAAAGTACGCACAGTCAAAAAAATATTTTTAATAACAACAACAAAAATTAGGTAGTCATCTCTTAATTTTATCTTCACATTAATAAGTGTACTTAAAATATTAATATTTATTTTGGTGCTTTGGTTTTTCTGGATTTTGCTTAAATTTATGGTTTCATAATAACTACCACACTACTACCAAAACTACTACAGGAACGGATTCAGATTTGGGTGGTTGTAGCTCAGTGGAGCAGAGCGCAAGGTCCTGGGTTCGAGTCCCAGTTACTATCGTTATCTTTTTCTCCTCTTTGTCTTTTCGGTTTCATGTTTCATTTAGAGAGTTGTTAATTTTATCTACAATTATAAAACATTTTTTTAAAAATAAATTCTCAATTATTGACCCTCTCTAATCACATATATTGTTAATTTTTGTCTATAACGGTGTCATTATTTTCAATAGTACTTTGTATCCCGATGAGAGAACCATTAGTTACGAAACATGTTGATATTTATTTATTAACAGACAAACCTAAATCAAAAATAATATTTTCAAACTTTACCAGTATTTTACGGCCATCATAGTAATATGATACGAGTCAATGGATGCAGGGTGAGGGTCCTTCAAATTAATTTGAGGAACATTTCATTCAACCACAACGCCATTTCAGTGGACCACAAAACAAAAACAAATAATATTACATTCAGTCTTGAAGAGTTTTATCCACTACGTACATTTGTCACATAATTTTATTTACCGGTTTCGACACATCTGTGTCATTCGAAAAAAATCAGTGTCACATAAAGAAAAAAAAACTAAGTTTAAAAATTCAAACATTAACACATACTTTAAATTGTGCGTCTTGGAAACTTAAATCAAAAAATGTCATGCACCCTGTAAATAACCTTTGTTAACCATGTTTCCTTGTTATTTTTACTGCCCCCCCTAAAAATCACCAGTCCCATTACCCTCATCTAATAATGTCTAATTATTTATGTAGTTTAATTTAAGTTAGTTTTAAGAACATTTGTGAATGATACGAATGTGTCGAAACTGGTACAAAATAAATAAAATTAAGTACATAGTGGATAAAACTCTTCAAAACAGAATCTCAGAATCAGAAATTGTTCGATATCTAATGCTCAAGAAATACAAAAAATAATGTTACATTAAATAGAGAGATAAAATGATAGTTTAACCAGCTCCCTCATCAATCTGGAAATTGTCTACATGATAGCAACAACAAAAAAAATATTTGTTGAATGTAATAGAACGTATTATTTAAATAAATCATTCATGTTGGCTCCGCTCCTCAAACAAAATATGTTATGGCGACGGAAAATATAACCTTCCTCAACACCCAGACATGCTTTATGACTGCTACGTGTCTCCCAGCAATCACGTTCTCTATTTCACTCTTCTGCCTTGAACTTCTTCATCTTTATTATTCACTACTCTCTATAGACTCCTTCATTTCTCCAAGAGATGCACGTACTATAGTTACCATTCTCCATATGGGAGAGAGAAAATAATTTTTTGTCGAGTGGCCTGGATAATGCAACAAACTTAGCCATGCTTTAATTTTTGCTAAAATATTCTAATTTTGAAATTGACGGTTGTTTATGAAACATATTATTTTAAAAGCATTGGCATTATAGCAAACGATAGTTTTTTACGTATTTTAGAAACAAGAGATCTTTAAAATCATCCTTCAAGCAAAAATTAGCACCTTTCGAGAATAAATACTATGTGCGTCTCACGTGCTGGACCTTCTGGCATTCTTAACACGTGCCCAAGCCACCTCAGTTGCAACATTTGTATGAAGAGTATTAGTGGTTCATTATAAAGCTCCTCCCGGATCATCGAGCTTTTTATTCGATCCCATCTTGCAACCCCTCTCAAAAATCACGTTTCGACAGCTTGGACTCTAGAATATGTACGCTCGTTCAACATCCAGAGTTGGTGACCATAAGCAAGCGTGGGGCATGGTATGGGTATTATAATAAATTTATAGCGATTTAGAGGTTGAGACAGTCATTTCAAATTTAGGCTGTCGTGTTTAAGTGACGATCGTCTAAATACTACCGCCAAATTTAATGTTTGCCATCAAAACCATGGCGTTAATATCGCCTGTTGTTTTTGTAGATATCCGAACAACGTTGTTTACGGAAACAATAATGTTTGTTTGTTCAAAGAAGAGGGAGAATGGATTAACTTCACCTAACACATACCTGATTTTAGTTTACCGTTGTTCGTCGAGAAACGTAATCATTTTGTTTATCACACTCAGCTTTATGAAAAGCTGACGACAGCGGGTTTTAGATAATGAACAGTTGCGAATTTGCGAAAATGTTACAAACAGGGAGAAAGGAGACAAAGCACGTTTCGTAATAAACATTCTTAGGTGCATGATTGTGTTTGTTTTGAAACAAAAAGTGAAGCACATGTTGGTCGAAAACTTTGCCTTCCTGCGATTTTGTGAAATTTGCTTAAACCGTTGCAAATTTCTGGAAACTACGATTTAATAACTTATACCTGAGACGTGTTTACAAAATAACAATTGTTGGTTACATGAAGAGCGGTTAAAAGCTTTGCTTATTCTCAAGAGTGCATTTTTGCTGCAGTATATTTCTAGTAACCCTAAAGTTTAAAAAAGTTTATGATAGTTACTTGCTTTGCTTAATTCAAAAATTCAAATCCCCTTTTAAATTGGGGTGGCTGTAGCTCAGTGCCTTAGAGCGCAAGGTCCCGGATAGACCATGAGGTCCTGGGTTCGAATCGCAGCTGCTACAGTTGCCTTTTTCTTTTCTGTATCTTTTCGGTTTCATGTTTCATTTTGAGAATTGTTAATATTATGTTCAATGATTAAAAATAAATTAAAATGAGGTTTATAAACTTCAATAAGTTATTCCAAAAATTGACCATATTATTTATATATATCAATATGTTTCAGAATCAACGGTGTCATCATCAAGATAGTAAGTATACTGAAATTGTGAGCAATAATTATCAAACATGTCCTGATGAAGGAACCGTTAGTTCTTAAACATGTTGACATTAATTATTAAAATAGTGATTAAATCAAGGTGTTAATTTTTGTAATTTCTTCAAAATATTGGTATTAACTTTGTTTCGTCAATGTTAATAAATGCATTAAAAATTGCTTTGTATTTACGAATTTATTAATATATGGTACACATATCAACATGTTTCGAAAGCGATGCTTTCTTCGTCAAAAATATATAGAATACTAGAAAATAATAATGACAAGTATAGACAAATAATTTTTACTGCTCCATATATTCCTGATGAAGAAAGCACCGCTTTTGAAACATATTGATATGTTTATATTAAAAAAGTGGTAAATACAAATTAATTTTTAATTCATTTATTGAAATTGTTCATTCTTTTAAATGGTGCCATAAAGTTGTTATACGGCCTCCATGGTCGAGGGGTAAGGCTCTCGACTACGAATCCGAAGGTCGCGGGTTCAAATCCCGGCGTGCGAAAGTAATTTTTATTTAATTAATTTGTGTTGTTTCACAATTAATTCATTTAAAAATAATATATAGTATATTTCCGCACGTTCCGGAGTGGAAGATACTCTCAGTATCGCCCTGGTGAAAGACCACCATTCAGAATTTAAACGTTGCTTGAAATGGCTTTTAGCCGTCTTTGGTGACCAGATCTGAACAGCCAGGTATTTTCCCTTTTCCCCACCTTCCTCTCCCCCTTCTCATTCCCATCCTCAATACCTTCAGCCTCACAATATTCCCCAATTGGGAATTCCATAGTCTCACTGGCTCCAGACGGTTGGGAGCAGTTTAGGACTCTTGTGCGGTATTCATATAAAAAAAACAATATTATTAAAGAAGGGCCTATAATTACAATTTCGTGTTTAGCTTTGTAGCTACCATTTGAAGATATGTATCATAAATGCTGAAATAATTTATTTTTCTAATAATAAAATTTCTACTTCCAGCGCAAGAACATAATATAATTCGATACATATAACTCCTAAGTTTGTATAATTTAGTCTACTTTCCCTAGACGTAGACACAGCACATGAAAACATCCTAGAAAAAGACCAGAATTACAAATTATATTTCGCCTGCAATATTTGTCATGTTATGCTTCGAAAATAATAAAGAAAAGAGAAAGATAAAAGGTTTGAAGTACCTGACTAGGAATACCAGATCTAAATTTATTGAAGCCTAGCAAAAAAGTCCAAATACCAAAAATGTCATTCTTTCTTGTAAAAAATAAAAGATTTTCTGTTTCGTTTGGACAAGGTGTCACATAATATGCAATCTGAACCTTTTTCGCTCTACAGTTGTTGTACTTTAGCCGCAACAGTGCGGAATCTTAAATTATAAACGAAATAGGTTATTTTTCTCCTACTCTTATTTCTTTTACAGAAAATGCGGAAAGTAAACAAAAACAGCCCTCGCATAGTCCTACAGGAAGAGCTGGTGGTGGATTAGATATTTATTTTGACATGTTTATATCGGTAGGACGTTGGGCCAGCCAGACCGAGGCCTCGCGTAAGAGGAACCCTTATTGCCAATCGGTCTTATTGTTTACCGAGGGCTGTTATTGTGTGACGTAAGGGCTACAGGACACGGGACGAGAAGGGATGATTTTAGGGTTGGAATTCCGGTTGAGGTTAATACAACGTGATGCTTTTGAAAAGCGTTGTTTGGCGGGTATTATATATACGTATTGTGTTGGAAGTTATAATCTCAGCTCAAACAGGATCTTTATAAAAGGTTCATTTACAAAACTAAATGAGAAAGGATCATAGATGTGTGAGGCCGGCTACTGCTTAGATTGCTGATAGTGGCGTTGTATGTTTAATCAGGTCAAAATTCAGAGACAAAAACATTAATAATTATAAATTATTTTCTAATTACGATAGAGCGAAGTCAGTAGAGTATTTAATATTACCCATACAGGGTCTAAACATTCTTACAGTAAGAGCAATTATTTGGTACAAAATTATATTGCAACACATCAATAACCCTTTTTACTATGCAGATAAACTAGAACACACTTACAATACTCGCCTCAATTTTAAGGAAAGATTAATGGTTCCTAAGCATATAAACAATGTTGCGTAAAGAAGGGAAGGGGATGGGGAAGGTTAGGTTGGAGGAAAGCCCCTAAGTTGAAAAGCCAGTGTGGTGTAAACTGGGAGTATCAGGGAGAGGGGAAACGGGAAATAGGAAGGTTGGGTTACAGGGGAAGTTATGGGAGACAATTACAATTTGCAGAACTTACCCTGGAGGTGGTTTCCTCGATGTTGAAGTCTGCTCCGGACATTAGCCTAGCTCAGATCGGCAGGGGACATCAACTTCTTATCATATAGGGTCGCGAATCGATCGCAATCTTATAATTGGGTTGAGGGCGTTTCTATTTCTACGTTAAATTAGTACAGGAAAGTGTTTTCAAACTCGGTGTTTATTGCAACTCAGACAAACATGATGGGTTAAGAGTAATCGTGTAGACAGTAAAAAAAGGTCTTAATCTAGGTAGGATTCTATTGTAATCTCTCTCTCTTTCTGATTGGAATTCTCTAACCGAGTTATGCAGGTGAAACAAGAGATTAAATCAACACTTTATGGGCAGATGGGAAATCAGCTTACGTGGTGTTCAGATCGAATGGCGGGGGTGGCTGGTGATGACGCCAAGGCCGGACATCTTCACACTGAGTTTAATGGGTTTTTATATTTAGTAAGGCACCATGTTGAGTGTTTTGACAGAAAGAGGCAAGTCTAGCTGCGGGTGTCAACCCGCCTGCATCGTACTTGCTCGTAAATAAATAATAACAAAAATTATGAAGAGAGATGCAGTTCAGAGAGGCAGTTATCTCTTCGGGTTCCAGACGGGAAGTGTGAAGCGCAGCAAGGAGCGGTCCCAAACCGCCGTGGGCGCTCTTGTCGCATGCTCCTCTTTTGTTAATTTATGATCTGATTGGTTTAAATGGGCGCTCGAATCGCCTGATTGGATAATTTATGGAGGAAAATTATGTGGTTGCTTGCCAGGCTTATTTGCCAAGACGAGTAGTTAGAACTCATCTCAGGGTCAACCTTTCGTTACATAACAACAAATATGGACAAAGAACTTTAGATTACGCGATTCCTAGTTGTTTAAATATGTTAACTTATTAAATTAAAAAGTTTTAAAAGTAAACAGTTAATAAAAAGCTAAAAGAAATTATTTGTAATAAATAATTATTGCTGTCATTATTTTTTTTTTTTGTAGAATTATTTTTGAGCTAGATTCTTACGAAATATTTATGTTTTAAGTTTGTAACATGTTTTAATTTTACATAGACATGTTTTGTAAAATGTCTTAAATTAATAAAAATAAATAGATTAAAAGAAACAGCATACAATTTTACATTGGTACCCCATTAAAACAAAATCACTTCGGATACACCAGATTGGATACCGTGAATCTTTAATACCGTATGCTTCTATTCCATTGTCTATCCTCACTGTAACAAAACTGTACTACTGTTTTATTATTTTTATTTTTCAATTTGTTTAATACTTGATAATATGTAATTGCAGTCTAGTATCTCTGTAACAAAATTGTTATGCTGTTTTCATACTTAATTTTGTTTTCTATAACTTGTGTACATTGATCTCTACATGAACTATATTGTTTTATTTATTATTATTTATTGTTGTGTTATATAATATTGTTGAACTAAACTCCTGCTAACAAGCTGCTTGCAGTGGTTTAGCGGATACAAGTTCCCATTGTATGTAAATAATATTATAGAATAAAAAATAAAAATTCAAAACTATTACTGCAATAACCTTGCTAAAAGAACCATAGATTTACTATTTTCCTGTTTATTTTGAAGAACTCGTTTAAGATGTAAATTATCATACGAGTAAATTCAAGCAATTACAGGAATCGTTCATGTTACATTACTCTATCCTTCCGGATGGATTTTTCCAAATTCATGGAAATGGTTTCACGAGGTAGAAATGGTTGCGTTTACTCAGAAATTCTTGACAGTCTGCTAAAATTCCCTGATTCACGTGGGTTAGGGTCTAAAACTTAATAGTTCCACTAGCACGACTTATTTTAGCATCCATATCCTAACAATTTATGTAAGTAGAATACAGTACCTACATAAGACTTTTTCTTACAAGATTCCTTAATTCCATTAACTGTTTTTGACCGCAATGAATAAGAGAAAAAAAACATCAAAAAGTGTTTAATTTATTTTTATAAACAATAATTATTAGCCTGTAACACTCATCCAAATTGAAAAAACCTTCCGAGAAAAGATAAATGTCGCCGACAGGACTCGAACCTGCACCCTTCTGATTGCTGGTCAATTAATTAATTTAATTAAATAATTTTGTCGTATTGACTGTCTTAAATAAGTTATTCTAAAGTACTTGGATTAAAAATAACCTGACAAGATTTGAATTCCTCATACCTCATCATCATATGCAGTAAATCTTGATGGTGCAATGATGGAAGACTATCGAAGGATTGAACCAACGATGTCTGAGTGAAAACGTGATGTTTTGGGACACTCTTATTTTAATTATCCATGAGGTAAATATTCTCTTCGCAAGCCACATTGTGTTTCATTTCTTCTTTTGTTTTTTTGTCTTATTTTTTTATATAACGTAACGGAAAAATACAGAAAAACACTATTGCCGTCTATCTTAGCATTCCGTTTCGAATAAAACATAGAATAAAGTAAATACCTATAAGGCCAGTTACCAGTGGAAGCGAAGCACTTGACGACAAAGCCGCTCAAGTAAACAAGCGCAGCCTTAAATAATTCCGATACCACGGCTGGAGGAGTGTTGGCTGGAGGCGAGGAAAGAAAAGAAAGTGAGATTTTTGTATATCGTACAAGAATTTCAATGACGTGGGTTCCATTTGGCAAAGCGCAAATCCTTGTTCAGGAAGGAGCGTCCTGCACACCGCAATAAAACAGCGGATGCTAGTAGGTGACTCAAATGTTTTTTTTTAAATTTTTTTTATAGTGTTTTTCGTTTCGGTGATTAATTTCTCTATGTAATCAATTAAGATAGGGTGTAGACAACAGGGGGCAAGTCTGCATCTTTTACGTTAGCTAACGCAGGTTAAATCAGCCATAAAAAGCACATTTTGACAGTGTGGTAGTCCGTATCGCGCTAACAAGTTATGTTTGAAATTCGTTGCGCAAATGCAAGAGACGACGTTGCGTTTATAAAAAAAACTCTTAAAACGTATTATTTGTTGTCGATTTAACTTGCGTTAGTTGACGCAAATTATACAGACTTGGGTATTTTTTATTATTTTTTATATGAATACCGCACAAGAGTCCCAACTACTCCCAACCGTCTGGAGCCAGTGAGACTATGGCATATCCAATTGGGGAATGTAATAAGGCTTAAGGTATTAGAGAGGGGAGAGAGAAAGGGAAGAGGTGGGTGGGGAAATACCTGGCTATTCAGATCTGGTCACCAAACATGGTCACCAAACAAAAGCCATTTCAAGCAACGTTTCAATTCTGAATGTTGGTCGTTCACCAGGGAGATAATGAGAGTATCTTCCACTCTGGCATATACAATTTTGGGTATATACAATTTTATAAATATAAACAAATAAATTGTTTTCAGTCCTGTAAAACGGAATAAGGAAAACATTTTTTTAATATTATAAAACAATAAAGATGAATAATTTTATTTTATTTATTTATTGTTTTCAAGTTTAATTTGATCCATGTAAAGTTTCTTAAATGATTAAAAAATATTGCTAACCACCAAAAAATACAACAACGTGAATTGTTATTTAAAAAAAATTCAAATGGGTAACAAATACCAAGAACACCGTATAAAAATATCTGGCGACACATCTCACAAGTGGAAGATAAACAACAAGTGCCGTGTTGCTGCGGGGCTGTTTGACTTAGCTGAATTATTGAGTCAGAAGAGTTTTCTACCTCCTACCCCCTGCTCCCTGCGTCTTCTGCTACCCAGAGCCTCCTGGAAAGCCTCCCTCGAGCCTTAATTTAAGACTACTGGTATTTTTTTATTTATTTTTACAAACGTTAAATAATTATCAATAAGTATACACATAAGTTATTTAATTTATATCTAAGTCATTATACTGTAATATATTGTAGCATTATAATATAGTAAAATACCCATACAATGTATGGACAATAAAATATTGCATGGTTTATGGGTTTTAAAATAGACCATATTTGAACGCATTTTTTATGATTCGACATTATATGTGTATTTTACTATAATTCATCATGCCATAATATATGTATTGCAAGTACCAGACTCTATTTAAGACTCAAATGGTTAAAAGAAATATGTTGTTTGATTTTTATGTTCTTTACCCAAATTACAAACCATCAACGATAACTCTGAATCGCTATTATACAAATCAACCTACATTCTTCTATACTCAACATATCTTTGAGGTGCTGCATTTTTTTTAACCAGTCCGATTTAAATGCATAATATATATATATATATGTATATATGTTTTTCTTATTAATTTATTGATTTATATCTATATTTTGTGCAGTACCCTTTTACATAATATTTTTTTAAAAGTATAATGAAGGTGCTTTGTATGGTGTCAGGTTTATGGTAGGTTTGAAGAGGCGATACTGTGAATGTTATGTCTCGTGACCACCTCACTAGGAAAACCTGTGCTGATGTGTTAACGTGGATGTGTTATATATGTTACAAGTTTTAATATGTATTGATTAGTTTTGTTTATAATTTTACTTTTGCTAAATAAATGTGAATTATGTATAAAATTTGAAGAGAAATACTTTTGCTTTGTTTTGTTTTGTTTACAATAATCAAAAATCAGTGAAGAGATGGTGATTTAGGTAAACTCTTTATACAAATAATATACATGCAATTATAGATACTTTCGACTAAGTTTGATAACAGAAAGAGAGAAGGGACTATGGTATCAAGTAAACATATTATTTAATGTATTGGGTTATTTTTGGTATGGTTTTATTATGTTTTGGATAAAATGAATACCTTATTTTTTTGATCCAGGCTGTGTCATATTTATACATGTTTATTATGCAGTTCAATATCAATAAATTGTCCGAGCGTCTGACTGCGTACAGGAATATCTACCGCACTCAATGTACCTACCAAGAGCTAATACCAAGCAAATTGAATGTATTATTGTAGGTATGAAAAATTCCAAGACACCTGGCGTAGACCTAATTCGTATGTATGATTTGAAAAAACATGTCAAATTACTTAGCCCTATAATTGCTCACTTTATTAACATGATAATTGATACGAGTGAAATTCCTGAGGAACTAAAATGTAGCATTGTAAGACCTATTTTTAAAAATGGAGACCACTCCTCTATAAATAATTACAGGCCAATTTCTATATTACCTGCATTAGAAAAAATTTTAGAAAAATATGTTTCGATAAATTTAGATAAATATTTAAATAAATTGGGTATTATCGATGAATGCCAGTTTGGGTTCCAGAAAAAAAAAAGTTGTGATAAACTACTTGCAAACTTTTCCAATTATATAAATTCCCAGCTAAACTCTCAAAACACATACTGGTACTTTTTATTGATTACTCAAAAGCTTTTGATACACTCTGCCATAAACAAATAATAAATGTACTTGATGCCATAGGAATCCGTGGTAAACTCCTTTCTTTTTTTAAAAACTATTTATCGAATAGAAAAATGAAGGTAAAGATTTTAAATGAAATGAGTAAATGTAGATATGTAAAATCAGGTGTACCACAGGGGTCAATTCTAGGTCCTAAATTGTACATTATATATGTTACTGCTATGTCCAAATTATTTAAAAAAGCTCTTAGATTCATTTTCGCAGATGACACTGCACTTGTAGTATCAAATGAAAATCCCTTAATAGCTCTTCAAGATTTACAATTAGACTTTAATGAACTTCTCAAATGGGCGCATGATGTAGGACTAATTATTAATGTTAAGAAAACCAAATGTATGTATATAAGGTCACCGAGTGTGAAAATGTGGAATTTACCGAAACCAATTGCTCATCATTTTGAATGCATACATAAAAAAATTGAAAAAAATTGTGACTGCGACACGATCGATTTTACAAACGATTATGCTTATCTGGGATTATTAGTAGATAATAAATTTAAGTGGGACACGCAAGTGGCCAAAATTTGTAACCAGCTCCGATCTATATCGAGTAGCTTCTATAAATTAAAATTTGTCTTGCCACATGGCACACTTAAACTTATATATTTTCCATGGTAGAATCCATTCTGAGATATGGAATACGAACTTGGGGTCACACAAGCTTTACGTATATTAAATATGTCCAAAATTTACAAACTGCGATAGTTAAAAAAATTGTCACACCAAAGATATACAGACAAAGAAAAAATTTAAAAATATTATACGGTGCTGAGGGCCTACTTCCTGTAAAAGGTCTCCTATGGTACATCACTATTATAGATAACGCGGGAGAAAGCCAATACAAAAAGCCACTGGTGCATAAACACAGCACTAGATTCACTGAAAGAAGAGGCCTAAAAATTCCAAAAATTTCAAATAAATACGGAGGTCGAACTCTTGAATACATAGTGCCAGTGATTTTCAATAAATTTAATGAAAGTTATAAATTGGAGGAAAGTGAGAGGCTTTGCGTGAAATCGATGAAGTTATGGATTTTAAATGAGCAATCTATGTATCTTTAAATTTTTTCTTTGTATCTTTAAATTTTTTCTTTGTATCTTTAAATTTTTTCTTTGTATCTTTAAATTTTTTCTTTGTATCTTTAAATTTTTATCTATGTATACTTAATGGCTAAGTTAATGTACCTATAATGTTAACGTCAAATGTAAGTACCTATTTTATTTAAGATTAATACATATTACTATTACTATTAGGACTAATTAATCTTTGTAGAACCTGCAGACAAGCTGTCATGTGACCGCTTTGCAGGACTACATATTTTGCTTCTTTCTTATTTTACCTTGTATGTATTTATGTTCTTTGGATGAATAAACAATAAAAAAAAAAAAAGTTTTTCATGTGAACTACAAAGATGAAAAATCAAATATTGTAACTGGAGACATCATTTTTCCAAAATATTAATTCATCATGCTGTTTATTGGTACGTCGAAGTTAGTAGATAGGAACTGTAAAAATTGAGCAGAATTCTTTGAATATCAAACGCAGTTTAACTATTTTTCGTATTCCTGAATTTTTCCCATAAGACAAACAAAACAAATCTTTCGACAACCAAGCGAGACCCCACTTGATAGGCGATGTATCAAAACGACCCCACTTACCATATAGGTCAAACAAGAACTTTCACGAACAATATTTCCGACAAAACAGGCTAAATAATTCTTTGCATAGACAAGGAACGCATAAAATTCCATGGAAATTATACTATTTTACTATCATAAACGTAAAACAATGGGAAATGTTTATTGAGGGGATCCAAACATCCAATTTTCTTGCAGTCAATTATTTGGGTCTCCATCGTTTGATATCGTGGTTTTACTTTGAAAATTGGTTTGGGTTCATTTTGCCCTTTTGTAGCTGTATGAAGCATCAGATCATCAAAATTATCAAGTGGATAAAAATGATCTTGTCGAATATAAATACCTTTTACTAACTAATCTTATTAATAAAAGAACAAGAAAGCCAATTTATTTTTTCCAAGAACATGAATAATAAATACACAATTAAAATATGACAAGAATTTGGAAATAATCCAGAAAACTGAATCTAGAGAATACAGACTAACAAGGATGGCGCCAATGGTATAGTTTACACAAGATTGGCCCAAATAACCCCAAATCGTTCACACAACTATTATTTTACAACTCCGTACGTTTGTATATATGTGTATGGAACGTGTCCACAGACTAGATTACTTTAAGCCGATGAACTTATTTCTTTATAACGATATATAAATTATCGCACAACACATGCAATACCAAGGCGAGAACTGATATCGCACCAAAAATGCATATTCGATTGCACAACACGTGCATTACCAGCATGTAATGTTCGGCCGCGCCGTTCGAGCTATAAATAGCGTACGCAAGGTGGTATGTGCCCAATTTCACTTCAACTGCAAAATGGACAACATGTTTGTTTTGATTAAAACCGTTAACATTTTTTAGAAACACTATTACCTTTTGCATTTTTTTGCCTACTATCTAGCTGATGTGTACCTGGCCTTGCTCGGGTTTCTTTTATTTGGAATAAAGTTATGAATTTGTGAATTCTCGGTTGTCGTTGGGATGCCAAAATTAATATGACAGCGAAAGTAATGCCTTGTGATGACTATTACTATCTCTAAACAATGAAACAAATAAACATTTTTGGAAAATTTTATTTCATTCCAAACATTTATTTTTTTAAATATATCTAAGTAAAACAATTCTTCAGTAGGTTCCTACTTGTGTTTTGTATTTATTAGGAAATATTCTACCTAAATAAACCTCCGTCTATGGAATATGTAATCTGTGGCTAAGCAGAGTATTTTATCTATGGACTAACCTCAATACAACATTGCGGTTTCAATGTTTTTCATACTAATTTTAATACGTTATAGCAACAGTTTGACATATTAAATTTCATTCAAACTACTCTCCAAACTTTACCGGTACTAATAAAAACAAACTGTGGTATTTTCAGCTAAATTGGTGAAGTAATTTTTGAGGAAACCGGGGACAGACAGACAACATACATTTTGATATGTCGATATATATCATTGGGCTTGACTGGGTACATTTATACGGAGTGGATAGCCGAGTATAGCTAACGATTAGGCTAGCTCATCTAGTTAATAATATTTATTTGGACTCAATGTATTATAATAATATTTGATATAACTCTACTGGGAATAATCACAAAATCGATCACATAAAATTATCTGATTTATTAGAATGAAATAGGAATCTAGACATTGGAATTGGAGAGATTTGGCTTCGATCGTTCCCAGGAAATATCGCAGTATTATGATTCTCTTACGTTAAATTATTCATGCTTTTCGCATACATCTTGCCTTTATGCGAATTTGATTTCTATGGGAATACGCCGGGAGAAAGATGGTCATTTGCATTGCGGGAATCAGAATTTCGGGTATTTCTTGGGAAAGTTTAGTGTTCTACCGAGTTTGATAACATTTTATGGCTCTGCAGTAACGAAACTTGGAATTTATCTATCTATATATTATGATCCAACAAACGAAAAGTGACCAATATGGCTCTTGCTTTTTGGCAGATTAAGATGAAGGATTTTTGCATGGATGCAGGCTCACAGTTTCGCAAGTTAGGATATATTTTAATTAAAGTATATTTTGTTTCATACACGTAAAGCATATTCTGACTTCGATTAATTTGTGTTCATGTAAAGGACTTCAGTCTTAGTCTGCCAACGACAGTTTAGGAATAGAGGCCTACAACTAACATATTTACTAATTGTTCTTGTGTTTAATTCGTAGAACTCCATTTAATTATTTTTTTTAATTCAATTATTAAATTTGATTTACATTAAATTAATAAAAAAAGAATAACATATTTACATTTTTAAACAAATGATGTGATGATTGTTGCCCTTTTTTCAGTGATAATTTACACAACAGAGTTGATGTGTGATGCAAAATGTTACTATTTACAAAAATCAGAACGCAACCTGATATTGAACAGTGGGGAATTTTATGGCTGAGTATGTGTAATGGTGTTGAGCTGTTGTTGTATTAAGTTATGGGATTATTGTGTCCCGTGGTTCTCGGCGTGATGCTCAGTGACTCCAATTTTACGTTTTCTTTATGGATTTGAATTATTGAATATTTTTGGTATATTATATTAATATCTATGTTTTTTTTTAAATTATTATAATCAGTCTTCTTTGGACTTTTTTGTATGAATACCACGCACAAGAGTCCCAACTGCTTCCAACCGTCTGGAGCCAGTGAGACTATGGCATTCCTAATCGGGGAATATTGTGAGGCTGAAGGTATTGGGGAGGGAAAGGAAAAGGGGAAGAAGAAGTTGGGGAAATATCTGTCTATTCAGATCTGGTCACCAAACACGGCTAAAAGCCATTTCAAGCAATGTTTCAATTCTGAATGGTGGTCTTTACCAGGGCGACACTGACAGCCGTTCTCCCCAACCTTTCGAATGATCAATCTCAGCCACCGATCAGCCAAGTGTTTTGTTAAGTATTCGCTCTATTTTACTGTCTCCAAACATTTTTTTATCTTTGAACTTCCTAAATTGTCTATGAAGGACTCGCCCACTTCTATGGAAAATATAATTGTACCCCCATCAAAGACATCAAAGTAAAAACTTTCAATGTTAAATTAACATAGACGAGTTAATTTTCTATTTATTATGAATACGTATTATTTGTCTTAAATATTGTAATACAAACACCAAAATTTTATATTTAAAAACGTATATGTTAAAAATAAAGTGTTAGCTTGACTTTTACTATAATGCTGCGAAAACGGAAGTAGACTTTTTTGACGTTTGTCTTTCGTGCGTTCTTTCAATTTTCAATCAATAATTGTCAATAATATTTTCATCCTCGCTGTCTTCATATTCGCTGCCCAAACCCGCTATTGGTATTACATTTAAAATATCTTCAATTTCGCTCTCCATATTCAAAATTGTCAATACACAATAGATACAAAAAACAGTTCGCGAAAAGAATGACGTTTGACCATAGATATCTATGACATTTGACGTTTACACTGTCATTTAACACTCTGTTGACACTTTTTATAACTAGTCTTTTACTGAAGAGAACTTTAATCCACAGAAATCGATAACTTAACATGATCCCAAGTTTGACTGAGAATTTCGTTGGGAAAGGCGAATTTGTGCATTTGAACAGTGCTGAGGCAAAATTTCGGCTCAGCAGTTGCTCAGTAAGGTTGGGAAGAACGGCCGTGAGAGTCTCTTTCACTCTACAATAGTGCTAAGTTTACTTAATACGCTCCTCCCCAGCCTATTAATTCCATATTGTAGAATCGATTGTGCTAAAGCATAGTAAAACATCAGTGGCATAGATTTTTGTAATATATTTCTTGGTTTGAGGAAAATGTAATATAGTTTTCGAATTCGTTTTGCGCAATATGTTCTGTCCATTTGATATGTTGATCTATTTTTATGCCCAAATATTTTATGTGATATTTTTTTGTCAATGTAAAGCATTTGGCTGAATTGAAGATATCGGGATAATTTTTACAAGAGCTATGCATAATAACTCTGGAATTTGTCTTAGGAAGGTTTTTGTACGATAGTGTTAATGTCATGAAGTAAGTTTTGTCCGAGTTTAAGGGCGTAATATTATAATTTAAAGATTTTATATCTTTAAATAGTGTTTTGATTCCGGTGTTGTTTTTAACATTAATCACTTTGAAGGTTCTGATGGTTCTGGAAGTACGTCAAGACGCATCTTTCCTCCCATACAATAAATTCCTGGTATTCAATTCTATTTCAAGGCATTACAGTCGTTGCATTGGATTGTCCTTCCAACTAATGAAACCACGTAATGCCCGGAATAAGCCAATGTACGATCGTAGTACCTATTGTGCATTTTGGTAAAAGATTTTAATTCACCGCTGATTTAACCTCCTTCATACCGATTCTGAATCAAATCGGTGAAGAACACGAGAATTTCAAGAAAACAGCTCAAAATTTGCTTTTTAACTTTAGATTCAAGTTCAACTCGCTTTAATGACAATAATGTATTTATGATTAAGTAAAAATGGCCTCAGGGGCGCTGTACAAATGATTTTTTTCCAGTGCTCTATCTTATCACTAACTATAGACAATTACTACTTCCGGCTAACAAATTGCATTCACCGGTTCATCGATCTGTAATACCAAACTATATGTTCAATACATTTGACCCATGGACGTGATGCCACGTTATAAAATACAGGTCATTAATTTTATATACAGGCAGATAATTATGATATGGGCTTATCTGGAGGGTGACTTGAGATAAATACAGTTTAATAATTAAATTTATATACGGTTCTGCAAGTAGAGAACATAATATTGCAAAACACATGTCATTGGAGATATTATTTAATCAAACTTTAACCTTTTCTACATTAGTTTTGAAAAAAATCAGTGCAAAAATCAATATAATCAAGATGGTCGCTGTAATTGTGCATTTTGACATAAAATTCGCTTTTAACTTCTTCATAACTTTCTATATACCGATTTTGAAATAAATTGGTAAAAAATTCAATCATTTATAGATGGCTGCAAAAATTTTGCAATTTGGCAAAATATTCCAATTTAGCTGCTCCCTAACCTCCCGAATGCCAATTTGCACCAAATCAATGGAGAACTTTAGAAATTACACAATATACATTAGACACATCTACACATATACATACTATATTCGTACTGTAAAATTTTTGTGTACAGTGCCAGGGAACATTTCTCCCTCTTCCTGTATCAACTGTGGTTAGAGGTGCATAAATGTGGAGATAATATTCTCTATCCAGTGGGCGGACTGCCTATTCTACTGTAGGGCTTTTATTTATTATTGTTTCAAAGAATTGTAAACTATGTTTTATGTGCTAGCGGTGATGCTGATAGCAATCTTATATTTAAGCCCGCTCACTAAGGTAATGGAGGGTATAAGATAGAGTTTGAGCGGAGACGGAGGGGGTCGGTGCTGGGGATCAAGTGGTCGAAGTTGGAGATGGAGGGATTCGAGTTTGATTCTAATTTGGAGTAAAATGTTTTGGTTAAATCTATTGTATGTTTTATTGTGTATATGTTCGATTTTTCTTTTAATGTAATTACAAATTTGTATAAAGTTGTACAGTGATATTTAAGCATTAAGTAAATTGGAGTGATTTTATGTGAGAGCCCAATCATATTGTAATAACAAAACAAACTAGAAATAGTACAAAATAAAAAGTTATTGCAGGAGACAAATCAATATCAGACTTATTCAGCATACACCCAAGACTTTTGTACTTTGCTTTGATTGATTTGTCCTCCATATATTTGGTTCATAGATAGTAACTTCTCAGAGAAACCCATTCATTTTTAAATGCATTTTGACGAGATTCAGGAAAGATTCACTGCTTATATTACAATGATTACTAGTTCTCACCCCCACCGAAGTTTCAAAGTGTCCCTGTTTTTGAGTCACACGAGAAAAGAAGAAACACAACCAGTTCATAACTAGAGATGTGTATTGATTGAAGAACCAAGTGGGACGTTTTTCAAGGAAGACCATAATTTGTTTTTCACCCCCTGACAAGACCCTCGTAACAATCAACATTAAACTCACTAAATACTGTAGCAGCCTTCATCTGCGAGAAGGGGGCTGAATAATAATAAACATAACAGTAACAATTTGCTCTTAGGGTACCGGGAACACATCACAATAGCGGTTAAGCCTGTCGTACTACCCGCTTGCGTCACATCAGGACAGGGCACCGTGACATACACTGGTAGATGGGAGGTGAGAGACGGGTGAAGTGACGGCCGGCTACTAATCCGGGGGAGCTGAGTTCGTTTTCAATTCTAACAGTAAAGGGAGGATCTTTGGGAAGTATATCAGTGATTTGAAAAATCTAGAAGGGTCTGTGCTTTGAAGTTAAGACCATTCGTGTTGTTATAGAAGCAAATCACTTTAAATAATGTCGACGCCCTTTTCATCAGTTACAATAAATTTCTACTTTATATTTTTAAGACATTTTTATAACAATGTATAAATAAACGCATTTTTCTGAAGTAGTTCTACTTTTGTCCGTTGTCATATTTTTTTTTCGTTTATATCAATAATCGCACACGTTCATTTATGTTATTGCTATTTTTCGACAGTTACACAGATATTCTAATACTCTGTGGCTCATGATGGGAATAACGTTGTGAGCGTGTAATAAAATAGTTAGAAGAAAGAAGTTAAAATTTTTGGATTTGATCACTCCACCAATCAATGGTTTCACAGTTTTTTTCGTTTTTAACAATAATCGCACACATTCATTTATGTAATTTGTTATTTTTCGACAGTTACACAGATATTCTAATACTCCATGACTCGTGATGGGAATAACGTTGTAAACTGATAATAAAATAGTTAGAAGAAAGAAATTACAATTTCTAGATTTCATCACTCCACCATTCAATAGTTTCACAATTTTTCTAATTTTATATTCATAGAATAAAGAATACACGCTCAAAACGACTTCTACGTAAATTTTAATGGAAGCCTTTGACTTAGAGTACCTTTCGGTTCTAGTCTCTAGAGAGTCAATAAAAATACAGCAAATTTAGCCCTCTATGTCTCTTACACCGCCTGCAATGTATATTGCTATTCCATTTGATCGAAATGAAATAATGAGATTCTTCTTCTTCATAATACAGATTCTTCTTTCTAATACAGATTCTTCTTTACAATGCAGTTTCTTCTTTATATTACAGATTCTTCTTTATAATACAAATTCTTCTATATAATACTGATTATTCTTTATAATAAAGATTCTTCTTTATAATACAGATTCTTCTTCATAATACAGATTCTTCTTTAAAATACAGATTCTTCTTAACAATGCAGTTTCTTCTTTATAATACAGATTCTTATATATAATACAGATTATTCTTCATAATACTGATTCTTCTTTACAATTCAGATTCTTTTTTATAATACAGATTTTTCTTTATAAGATTTGGTCATTGAATGATACTTACTTCCGTGTAATTAACTAATTTATCCGCTATCAAAGGCCTTTCTCGGAAATTCTGTTTCAATGGTCGTTAAACCCTCTAGCCAGTAGTAGTTCTGTAACTGAATAATCCCAGAGGTTGGATGAATCTACGCCATATACCTTATAAACAAATACTGGAAACAACGCTTGTCATTAGATTAAAATATGTCGTATTAAATGTACACTGGCGCAGCGCTTGGAACTCTTTGTAACTCTAGAGCTGAATATTACGCATTTATAATTCATCCCAATGTTTGACTAGGTAGAAACTATGTACCACGCTTTTAATGAATCGACAAATAATAATAATAAGGTTTTATTACCTTCATTTTTAACAACAAATCACTGTAATTTCCCGTGCTGAGGATTTCATTAACAAAATATGAAAAGTTACATTAAACTGATGTGTTATATATTCAGAATCGGCGATTGCTGATCCATGTGAATATTTATTTTTGCAGCCATTATGTTTTTCACTGGACTTATTGTTGATACACTTTGTAACTAAAAATTCAAAGATTTAGAAAATTCTTGGTTTAACACTCATTGCATATAATTATTTGAGAATTTCCTGGATTGATTTATATTTTTTAGACTTTAAAGTTTATCTCATTGCTTTATTCTGAATTATTTTTAATTATTTGAAGTTTCTTAGATTGTTTAAATAGAGAACACTAGAATGGTGGTAATAGCGTAACTAACAATAATCTATATATATTAACATAATTGTTTGTCTGTCTGTTTGTCTGTTCTCAATTATCTCAAAAATGACTCTACCGGTTTCGCTGAATATAGCGCAGTTTTTTCTTGTGATTGCCGGAAAGATTTAAATAGTAGTTTGAATAAAAAACAATGTGTAAAACTGTTGCTAAAATGTTTTAAAATTAGCATGAAAAACATTGAACCCGCCATGTTTTATTTAGGTTAGCCCATAAATACATTACTCTGGTCATCCACAGATTACATATTCAAAAGAAGAAAGTTTGTTTAGGTAAAATATTTTCAAAATGAAAAACACAAGTAGATACATACTTAAGAACTTTTTTATTTAAATAAATTTTTGGAGTGAAATAAAATTTTCAAATAAATGTATTTTTTCCTTCTTTGTTCAGAGATAGTAGATCGCTGTCACAGGGCATTAATTTCGCTGTCAAATCAATTATGGCTGCCAAACGACAAGCAAAAATTTACGACATAAGTATATTAAAAAAAAACGAGCGATGCCGAGTACACATCAGCTAGTTGTTTAATAAATTACTAAACTTGTTTAAGGGACAGATTTTTATATTTTTATAATTGTTTTGTGCAATAACATCTCTTAGTGAATAATAACGTCCCGCTGAAAACAACGAGCCTTAACCCTTATATGGAAAGAAAGGGCCTTAGGTTAAATTTGCTTGAACAATTAGAAATTAATAAAAGAACGAATGATCCGAATATAACGTTAATTAATAAAGTAAGGAAAATTATTTATTCAATACTTCTCAGTATGTTCACATTATCAAAACAATATAACACATCCAATAAATGAATTAAGATAACATTATTATATTAATACGGGGAAACATATTATAAATTTAAAAATCTCACAGAATGGAGAATTTTAATTATTACCTAACTAAATCGGTTTTAGAGATAATAGATAATAAAAACTAAAAATACTTGAAGTACTAAATAATAACATTATTGAATTTGATTTATATTAAATTAAAGAAGTTTTAAGAATTTAATACAAAACAATTAATGATACATAACAACTTCCTATATTCAACTCATTTTTCGTAATTACTGTATTTTTACTTATCACGGCAGTATTGCTGATCGCTTTAAGCTTTGTGATAAAGGGAAGGGCGTTTGTTGGAGAGCCTTTCATTTATAGGAGAAATTTAGAATACACGGATAAACTTTCCAGGAAAGGGTGATTGCTAGCTAAAGTTTAGCCGAAATGATGTTTGAACAATGTATCAGATTTGTTATTGATCTATAACACCTCATAATACCTTCCTCCGCACGTCATCATGCCTGTGAACTTTCCTCTGATATTCGGGTGACCTTTCAAAGCTTATTAGAAAAAGGCCGTTTCCATTACAAGTTAAATGCTTCATTTCTACGTGCCTATATTCCTTTCATTTCTACTTCCAAAATTCCTTCGCTTTTACAACTTTTATTTTCATTCCCGTGTAATTTAAAGAACATTATTTTTTAATGTATTCAGTATGTTTTAATGATAAGAATCATACCCTCTGGTAAACGAAAGATCAACTTTATTACTTACTGGAAATTTGGGTAAGTCAGATAAAAATACCACCTACCAATAAACCGACCTATATTGTAATATAACTGGAAAATGAACACCCGCTGCATGGGTTTTGTTGAATTTTTTGACATCGCACCCCCACGCGCTGATAAAACAGAACAGCTTTGAACACAAGTAAAACGACACAGTACTTTCATCGTGGTACAAATTGAATTGCACACTCTTTTGCATATGAGGGGAAATTACCATTATTTATAATTTTCACGTCTACACGGCGATTAACATAGGACTCTAGGACATTAATACTGTAAGATACTACCTTTTTTAAATATTTAACTGAATAATAATGTTTATCACTTTGTTTTAACCTCTTTTTCAATAATAAATATCAACATGCTTCAGAACCAATGGTTTATTTATCGGATATACTGTGCACTCAAATTAAAATGACATTTATCAGCATAGATAATAACGTAACAATATGTGGTGATTAATAAGGTATTATCGTGAAAACAAATTTAGGTGATGACTATTGTTAAAATAAATATTTGATTTGTAAAATTTCAAATTTATCTAATAGTAAACCCAATGTATTAGTATGTAAAATTATTAAATCGTTATTTAAATCAAAACAATGATTTGTTTTCAGAAGGTGCTTGGCAAAAAAAAAAAACGGGGCAATATAATTAATCCATTTATTATTATCATTAAATTTTCTAGACGTTTTTCCAAAATAAAATCAAAACATTCGTTATAAAATTAATTTTTACACCTACAAATTGTTTAAAATATCATTCTTATCTTTAAATAACACATTATTTTTAAAAAACGTTATTAGTATAGAAAACAAAATAAAATAAATAATTCGTTATAAAATTAATTTTTACACCTACAAATTGTTTAAAATATCATTCTTATCTTTAAATAACACATTATTTTTAAAAAACGTTATTAGTATATAAAACAAAATAAAATAAATTTTTATTTTGATTTTCTTTTATGAAATGATTTGTAAATTTTTTTCTCCTTATTTTAAGAGACGTGGAACGATCGACTTAAAATTCGTTAATCCAGGCATCATCTTAAGCCGGCGTAACATAAGTGTTTCTTTTTAAAAGGAAGACATTCCATTATAAGAAAACATTCACAGGTTACGAATAACCTGACAATATTAACTTACTCCTACTACCATCATAATAAGCACAAAATGTTGCACGTGCAATGATAGAATAATTACCTAGCAGATGATGAAACCTGTGAAGTCTCGGGGAGAATCCGACACTTGGGACCACCCGACCAACTATCCGATCACAAATACATTAATAAATGAATTAAAAATTACTTTATATTCACCACTTTATTAATATACACATACTCGTATCAACATTTTCCACAAAGTTTGAAGAAATTATACAAGTACGTTATTTTAATTTCTTACTTTATTTTACTATTATTAAAGTAACCGACGAACGATTTGTATATTATTTCTATACGGTTAACTGGTGAATAGTATAAGGTTTCAAAGACGGTAATCCTCAAACAGTATTTTTTTAAATTCCATGTTAAATTCAAATTTTAGTTTTTAGTAAAACGTTCTAAATTTTCTCTTCTGGTTTTCATCTGTATAGAAAATTACACCAGACCTGTGACTGAGTTGGCTTCGCGTCTGGGTCTCGTGAGGCGTCGTGAGTTCAATTCTTCAGTTGGTTAAGTCCTCCATCACGACACAAGCAACAACTTTCGCTCACTGTGATTGTAGTTGGAGATTTTCAAGTATTATTATGTTATTCGCAATCCAGGAATATTTGCCTTTCTTTAAAAAAAAAACATATTACTTAATAGAATTTAGAAGATTATAGTTGGAAGATTGTTGCGTTTTGAAACCTTCTTCATTTTCTTAACTACCCGTGTAGACATCACGTATAAATAAATTGTAATATTGCTAGAGTTAGCAAACGACGAAGTGATATTTCTGGCCAATTTTGGCTTTCAACCTCTCACCCTTTCCGTAGGTATTTTTTTTTAAATTACTAGATACCAGGCAGAACCTATTGAACAAAACGAGATGAATGTACCCAGAATCTTTAAAGATTGACTGACTAGTGACTGAAGCGCCTCCATCAATGGTATCACCACTTCCATCTGATCACCCTTTTCTCCCATTCCCACTAGGTACCATTCGATCAATATAAACTGCTTTCATCCCTGATCAGAGAATAAGAATATCTAGCGAAGGAATCTGGGCTGCCCCAGGACAGGTTGGAGAGTGGGCTAACCATTGATCAGACAAACCAATAGAAGTGCGTTGTCGGCATGTCCATGTGCTCAAAGAAAGCTCAGTTTTTACTTCTTCTTCTTCTTGATAAGCCCTCTGGTAGCTAATTTTCTTAAAATATACCATACATTATCTTAAGCCGCAGTTCTCTTCAGATTGTCAGACCATCTACCTTATTTCTATCTTGTAACGATGAACGCCATCTGTTGATACTACAGTTCCAATGATCATATGTATCAATGTCACAAGTCCACACACATACACGATATGGGAAACAATCCATTAGCTACGAAAGGAGCAATTTGTATAATTGCCTTTCAAACGACATCAAAAAAGAAAGAAGACTAGGTGTATTTGAAAAGGCGTTATTTCTTCTGAAGTTAAATTAACAAAATAATGAAAGTGTTCAATATTTTTTTATGATTATTTAATGAATCTAATTAAATAAGTGATTTTTTTTTAAATTAAATGATAATTTCACACCTCATCGCCTTTTATCGTAGTAGGAGGGATAGAATAATACGTCCATCACTCCTGGTACTCCATTCCTTCCTTTTTCTTTCTCAGAACTTCCTCTCCTTTGTTTCCTTATAAAGACTATTCACACGGCATTCCCTAAGATGATATTGGCCCTGAAGGAAAATATTTTTATTGAGGCGTCCTGTGTGGAATTATTGTAAAAAAAGTTCACACTTCTAGGAATTATCTGTTCAGTGGCTGCCTGAGTTGTGAACCAACACCGAAGCAAACGTTTGCATTATACGCGCCGCTCTGTCAGATTGACGAATTAGTGGGGGCGTGGTGGGTGGCACACAAATAAATTTTCCACCCCTGGAGCGCTAAGAACAGGGTTGGGCAAAACATGCATAAAACAAAATATGCGTAAAAAATATTCATTAAAACTACTTAACCTACTGTTCCTCAAATTCGTGCCAAAATGTCAGGGAGAGATTTAAAAAAATCAAAATTTTAGCAAAGAACGGGAAAAGGGAGGAATGGGTACAAAGAAAAAAGGTAGGGGTTGATTGTAATATAATCCACCTTTGAGTTTTTTTTGTGTACATCACCCAAAGCTATAGAAACCCGTAACCACAATATCTTAAAGTGCCTCTCGCGTAGATTTAAATGGAAATCGGTGTGCCTTTTAATACCTTTTGTTTCTCGCCCATTTAGTATGTGCTCTGTCTGTTTTACACTTGCCTGACATCATATATCGTCATTCCATTTAAGTTTCATAATTATTATAAAACACAGTTCTGTACATGAGATTTAATGCCAGATTGGTCAGAATTTTTGATCACGAAGCACGTCAACATTGCATTCTTTGTAGTCTAAAGCTAGGTTAAGTAGTTCGGTCAGTGCCTGAGTTGGCATCGCGTCTGGGTCTCATCTAGGCGTATTGAGTTCATGGGCTGGCTAAGTCCTCCATCACGACACAAGCAACATCTTCCGCTTATTGTGATGGTAGTAAGAGATTTTCAAATATTGGCAGGTTATTCGTAACCAAAAATATTTGTCTTTCTTTAAAAAAATTTTTAGTTTTGACTCGTATTGCAATTACTTAAAGTATTAAAAAATATTGCTATTGCTTCGTTAGAAAAACTGTTTGATGCAATTGCCAAGCATTAAATGTTTGAGGACTGAGTGTGAAATACGGTTTAAATTCGAATAATATGTAAATAAATCAATTAAAAAATACTTTGTATTCACCGCTTTATTAATATACACATATCAACATGTTTCGAAAGCGATGCTTTCTTCAACAGGAATTTACAGAATAATAAAAAAATTATAATGTAAGAATAGAAAAATGATAAACAAAGAACACAATAATGTAAGAATAGACAAATTATAAAGTAAGCAAAAATTAGTTAAAGAAGGTAAGTAATAATCAAAAACGTTTAAATTTACATTAAAAAAAGGAATTGTTTTTATTATAAATGTAAATAAAAAACAAATTTTAGAGATAGCTATTTTTAAAAAGATATTTGATTGCTTATTAAATTATTAAATTGCTTATTATTTTTAAGTATTCTATATATTCCCCACGAAGAAAGTATAGCTATAGAAATATGTTGATATGTATATATTAATAAGGTGATGAGTACAAAATATTTTTTAATTCGTTTATTAATTGTTTTGTTGATTAATTCGCATAACTCAATTAAATTTAATAATATATTCATATTGATTTTTCTATTCTTACATTATTGTGTTTATCATTTGTCTATACTTGACATTATTATTTTTAAGTATTCTATAAATTCCTGATAAGGAATCGCTTTCGAAACATATTGATATGTATATATTAATAAAGTGGGATTACAAAGTAATTTTTAATTCATTTATTAATACGGACACCACAAAGTGAAAACCAATCTTTTGAAGAAATAATATCAAAATAATTAATCATTAATTAAATCATGACGAGAAAACCAAAAAAAAAAAATCATAATACGAATAGATGTATTACGGGGGGTACGTGTGATAGAAGATTAAAACTACCCTAGTAATAGAAGATTAAAAGATATTTGTGTTTTGCCTAAGTTTTTTTTTTCACATACGAAATTGTTTTTATTTCGTTTTGCTGACTGAATTTATAATGACGGAGTTTGCTTTGTCTGGATTATGTACCCTAAAATTAGTAAAGGAAACACGACCATCCGCTACATCAAAGGGAAGGGAGGATATCTGTGCCCCAATTCTACATATATTATGTAAAAAAAATATATCTGCGAAATATACGGGTGTTTTGCAGGTAACTAGTTGTAAGGCTAATCTGACATTTGGCAAAAATAATGTATTATGTTGTTTATTTTATCATTATTTTTCATTTTGAAACTGATAATTCATGGATTATATTTTCCCCATTTTGGATTTTTCGTTTTCTTTTTCTTATTTAACTTATAATTTTCATTTAACTTACCTTCAACATCCATGTATTAATACAAAAACAGTATTTTCATCTCAACGAAAAAGTTAAAATAATGATAAAATAAACAAGCAAAAATTTTGTATATCATTAGGCGGCGTGTGCGTGCGAGGTGTCGTTTGCTGGCGTGCGTGGCGCTGACGTCGCTTTTACGAGTGGCTAGTTTTTAGGAACTTACTGACGTTACGTAACACTGGTTTACTTTTATAATTAGTTTTAAGTAAAAACTCTTTTAATTTGTAAACTTGTAAAAAATATCAAATATATAAAAAAAAATCCATTAAAAAATTCTCATTTTTATTTTCGTATCACTAAATAATACCCACGTATACCCACGCACTGGCCTTGCCTATGTGGAATTTTTTGATGTATAAACAATATACATAAATTTACATACATATATTCAAATATATTTGAATATGAAAAAATATATATATGTAGAAAAAAATGTTTATAAACTTTTTATCTATGTTTATATAAATGTATATATAAAAAAATGGTGGAATACCATTTTAATATGATTTAAAAAAATATATATATCTAAAAACCTTCTATAACTTTCTTCCACTTATTTATTTCAACAAGTTAATCAACAACTGTATATTTTACCATTATTTAAAAATTTTGTTATTTCGCAATTTCTGTTTATTAATTTATGTTTATATGAATTCTTTATTTTATTTAATGGTTTTAATAACTTATTGATATAAACTTCACCGTAATATATTTTTAGTCATTGAAGAATAAAATGATAAAAAATATATTTCAATGAGGTTTACAAACTTCAAAAAGTTAACAGCTGTCCCACATAAATACAAATCAGATCGGTGTATTCGATACACTATCTAAACGGATTACAAATAAATTCTGGTAGACAGAATAAAATGATAACACCGAGCAATATATGGGAATTAATCGAAGATGATACTAGCAGTTCTTAGAAATCGAAGAATGATACTGATAAAAATAACGGAACGGATTGGGGTAGCCATAGCTAAGTGGATTAGAGCACAAGGTCCCGGATATAACATCAGGCCCTAGGTTCAAGTCTTAGCTACAACCGTTGTCTTTTTATTTTCTCTGTCTTTTCAGTTTCATGATTCATTTTTAGAGTTATCAATATTATCTGCAGTGATTCAAAAATATGATTATTAACTCACTTTAACGCTCGTAATCCTTTTTAAGTCACCATTATTGATCATTATTAATGGTCATCATTAAAATTATTCTATAACCCTATCTTCCGAGGAGATTTTCGCGAAGTAGAGGTGGCGAATGGGTTGTATTGGGTTGGGTTAGTTTGGGTTAGGAAGGCGCAGCAGAGATTGTATAAGATAACGTGAAAGGGGTGTGAGGAATGGAAAGGATTAGGGAGGGAAGAAAACCTCCTGCAAATGTTCGAGTGGGATTTGCGAAAAGACGTATTACCCAACACAGTGAAAACTATCGTAGATCTGCAGCGGAGACTGATTGCGATGGATTTGAAAACACGGGTTAACGCCAGGAAAGATTTCACGATATGGGAGACTTTTTGCACAAATGCAACCATTATGGTTATATTGAACGTGTCTACAGGGTGGATTAAATTAAATAGATAAAATATTTCTTTATAACCAAATATAAATTAATGCACAATACTCGTACGTGCAATAACCAAGCCGAGAGATGGTATTTCACAACACCGAGCCAAGAGTCTATATTGTACCACAAATGTAATACGATGTCAAGATTGCACCACAGATGCAATACCGAACCGAGATTTCACAACACGTGCACATAATGTTTCGCCACCCCGCTCGCCCTTTAAAAAAACGTACGCACAGCGGAATGTGTTTTCACTTCAACCGCAGAATGGACAACATGTCCTCCCTTGGGTACCTCGACATACCGTTACTAGAAAAGAAAAGTCTTCTACAGCCAGCAACCGCTGACGTAACCACCTGCTACTTCAGCAACCGATCATACTGGCTTATGCCATAAGTCAAGTACGCTCGGAGCGACAACATTTCTATTGGGAAACTACAAAACGACTTTCTCCTGAGAATTCGCAAATCACAATAGTCGTGCGTCCTTGTGTGCCGGTGCCTTAATATTTACACTATTTTTCTTGTGCGGGTGCTGCACGTCTGGTACAATAATCTTATTTAAGTTAAAGTTTAACATCAAATTTGCATAACTGTACTTTTAATAATTCGAAGTATATCTAGTACCTAACCCATTTGATTATGTGTAATTTTTTTAAACTGCGCTCTAATTTTTCCAGCTACAATAATTATTACAACTTAAGAGATAAGAAATGCATAACTAATTGAATCTATCTTCAGTAGAGGGAATCAGAAGTGTTTGAGACGATGCATGAAAGAACATGTTCCAAGACAGACTTCTGTGGTGGTTCATAATCTCTGCCTACCCGTGATGGATTCAGGAAAATGGCGTGATGGTTAGTTTGAAAAATATTAGTATTGGAACACGAAGTCCAGGAGCCTTGCAGCCTTAACAAATAATAATGTTAAGCATATACGCCATTTGGTGATTAAACCACCCCGAGAGTGTTTCACATTGGTTTCAGTGCAAGCAAAGTAATCGTTTCTGAAAAAAATATGTATTTTATATTTGTAATACAAACGTATAAATTTTCAACCTTTTAATTTCACATAATAATCTCGACCAGTTTCGGAAGTATCCTTCACCAGTCACGAAGATATTAAAACTTAACTGCGATATAAAATATTGATAGAAATACAAGAATATTTAGATCTTGGAGTGGAAGCCGACCAAAAGAGTAGGCGTAATTGGAATTTCTTTGGAAGAACAATGTAATTCGATGGAAGAATATCTAAAAGAGAACTATACGATAATTTATCATTTAAAGGGCTTTATGCATATTATTGAAGAATTTAAGGAATAGGTGTGTTAATTATGAGTGATCGCAATATGTGATAAATGGTAACGATTAATCAGATATATGAGAAAAACGCCTAATTTAAAATGGGCGAAAATATTTTAAGTGTTGAGATTATCTTGTAATTAATAAGATGAAAAAGGGACGCTTAGATCCAAAAATCTACAATAAAATTTTTAGTTTTATCGGTTTTAGAAATGGATAAGTCGACAATATGTAACCTCTCCTCCGGCCATTGTTCGACTTATCTCTCAGTATTCGTGGATGAATCTGAGGTATGAAGCACGGGGAAGTGGGATGTATATCATGATACTAGAAATAAAACCCTATTTAAAGGAAAAACATAATGTTTATTGGCTCCATAACCAGATTGTAATGTTAGAGGAAAAAAGAGTAGAGAGGAGGATTAATTTTAAAACGAAACTATTTCCAGAATAAAGGGATGGCTCTTGTGGACGGATTCTTATTCTCAGCATCAGGTAAGGCCGCTACAGTCCTGATGTTCACCGATTCTCACGATCACCATCCGCGAGGTCTATGACGACTCTCGGCAGGGCCATCCGCCACAGCATCTTCCGTGCGGTCCAGACAATAATAGGGGAGAATGCTACCTTTTTGTCCTGTATGGTCGTCGATATAGCCCGTTAATCCTCAGCACGGATTCTTTTTCAAACGCACCTGGCACGCACGATTGGATTTGATCACTTTACGGAATTAGCCATCCGTAATTAAAAAACATATCCACTTCGGGTAAATAGGGTAGACGCTCTCTGGCATCAAACAAAACAGGAAAACTAATACATAAAAAAACTCCACTTCAATCACGTCGAGCTCCACCGCCCGTGTCAGGTTATATCCCGGCGCCATCTTGTCTTAGCTCTGCTCCGTCGGATGTCTCCCATAGACATTTTCTCACAAATCTCTTCCGTAGACAATAATAATAATAATAGACGCGGGGTCAGTATTTACATTACAATATTTAAATTAAAAATTCTTAAGCAGGTACCTACTTGTGTTTTCAATTTCGTAAATGTTTTACCTAAGCAAACCTTCTTATGAATACGCAATTTGTGGCTAACCAGAGTGGTATAACTATGGGTTAATCTCAATACAACATGGCGAGTTCAATGTTTTTCGTACTAATTTTAAAACGTTACAGCAACAGTTCTACATATTGGATTTCATTCAAACTACTTTCTAAACCTTCCCGGGACTATGAACAACTGTGTTATTTTCAGCGAAACCGGTGGAGTAATTTTAGAGAAAATCAAGGACTGACAGACAGATTGACAAACATTATTTTTTTTTATATATACATAAAATATATTATATAGTAACCAACCGGGCGATGGTTCATTGTAAATTGTAGGTAAGTGTACAAAATTTGGTCGTGATGGTCTTTAGGATCTCAGAAACTCAAAGTCATCAACACTTCGAAAGTGCCTAGCAAAATGGCTTGCAAAACGGCAAGTCCACCTAGCATCTTTGCCATATATGTATGAGCATAATATTACATTATACTGCCTCAGGCGGGCTGCAAGTTATGTGAATGCCCAGGCAAGTGGTAAGTGGCATGCTACGAAGGGGCCGCTTCGGGTTCGATAGCTGACGAAGTAGATTCTCTGCTCGGGACTAAACGTAAAGCGGTCAATTTGTCTAGCGGGCAATTTTGCCACAGCTTACAGACTTTCGGGCTCTCGGGAAGGTAGCCAGCGTCAGGTGGTGCTGGAATATTCTAAAATAACGCATTGTTTTAAATGCGTAGTTTAACTAGAGAATGATCAATGAATTTAGAGCTAAACTTAAAACTCATATTTTTACATCCATGAATCAAAGAAATGCACACGTAAATTGCTCAGTTAGGCTAGCCGGTTAGTGCTTTTTCATACACCGGTATGCAAATTCGTCCACAGCCCGCAACACTGTAATTAACTAAATGTGTAAAAAAAATCAATATTTATTAAAAACTTCTTATGGGCATTTTATATATATTCTCCAGTCCTAAAAATTAAAAATACTTCAAATAAATACCATCCCTTCTTGTGCCACTAATTTTCTAATAAATGTAATATCAATAGAAAAGGAGGATAAAATAATAACTCTTAAAATCATATCTTATCTAAGCTTAAATTGTGTAATAAAATGGGGTTCACCTGAAGCGAATTGCCAGGTAAGTATTTTTTTCTAAATCTGTAATAATAATCAGATACAAAACATGAAATAATATTTGTACAGCGCACAAATAACAGAGTAATATACAGAGGTAATTTTTCACAAAAACGGCGCTACACAGATCACTAAATTATTCTTATTATGGTTTTATAAATCAGAGTTGATTAATAATCAAGTAGTTTGTACTATTAAAAACGTGAAAAATATTTCACTTAAGATTATAAAAACCTAGATTTTACCATAAAACTAAGTTTCAGCGGTCTTATAAATCGAAAATTTCCATTTGAAATTCGAAAAATTAAGTTCTTTTGCGTCTTGTTTAAATTTTAAATAATTTCAGGGATACATTCAAAGCCCACCTCGAATCTCACTATAAAAAACAAAAACACGTAATGATATATCTAGTAATGGTTGAAGCGTTTACCTAAAATATTTCTATAAATTGTTGAATATGATATTAACAAACTTCAATTGAAATACGAAACGACGCACAAAAAAAATGACGTTCGCATCTGGAAATCAATCCCAGGACCTTTGTCTAACCGGAACTAGCACTCTAACCACCGATCCCATTTCTTTTCTTCATTTTTATCGATAGCACACCTCAATTTAAGAATTATTAAAATTGTTTTCAATTAATTCCCATGTTTTCAGCTGCCATCGTTTTTGTGTGATTAGAATTTATTAGTAATTTAGAAATTGTCTAGAATGTACCCATTAGATTTTTATTTATATGGGACGTCTTTTGACTTTTATAAATGTCTAGAATGTAATATTTATATGGGACGTCTTTTGACTTTTATAAATGTCTAGAATGTAATATTTATATGGGACGTCTTTTGACTTTTATAAATGTCTAGAATGTAATATTTATATGGGACGTCTTTTGACTTTTATAAATGTCTAGAATGAAATATTTATATGGGACGTCTTTTGACTTTTATAAATGTCTAGAATATAATATTTATATGGGACGTCTTTTGACTTTTATAAATGTCTAGAATGCAATATTTATACGGGACGTCTTTTGACTTCTATATATGTCTAGAATGCAATATTTATATGGGACGTCTTTTGACTTTTATATATGTCTAGAATGCAATATTTATATGGGACGTCTTTTGACTTCTATAAATGTCTAGAATGCAATATTTATATGGGACGTATTTTGACTTCTATAAATGTCTAGAATGCAATATTTATATGCTACGTATTTTGACTTTTAAATATGTCTAGAATGCAATATTTATATGGGACGTCTTTTGACTTTTATAAATGTCTAGAATGCAATATTTATACGGGACGTCTTTTGACTTCTATATATGTCTAGAATGCAATATTTACATGGGACGTCTTTTGACTTCTATAAATGTCTAGAATGCAATATTTATATGGGACGTATTTTGACTTCTATAAATGTCTAGAATGCAATATTTATATGGGACGTATTTTGACTTTTAAATATGTCTAGAATGCAATATTTATATGGGACGTCTTTTGACTTTTATAAATGTCTAGAATGCAATAATTAATCAATGGGGATCTGATTATAAAATACCAAATTAAATACGTAACAGCAAAATAAAGACACATATAATAAAAAAGATAATGGTTTGGGAATAATTATAACAATGAGGTTAATAAGCTACAATCAGTTTTTCCAACAAATTGAATGAAATATTTCTGTCGTTCTACATATTGCATTTATTATATTTGTTCCGTTTTCTTTTCTTTGTATTTCTTGGACATAAACCATGTTCTACCTTCAGCCACACAACATTCCCCAATTGGGGATGCTATAGTCTTACTGGCTCCAGACGGTTGGGACCAGTTGAGACTCTTGTGCGGTATTCATGTAAAAAAAAAAACAATTTATGGACATTTTGTTTGAAGAGTTTTAATCACTTTGTACTTTTGTTACGCAATTTTATTATTGCGCTACCGATTTCGACACATCCGTGCCATTTACTAGCGTTCTTAAAACTGGCTTAAATTAAATAAGTACAGAAATATTTCAGTATTTCTAAAGATTAAACAAAAAAAAATCAAAAATGAATTTAGTAAACAAAATAACTGCACCCTGTAAATCGCCTTTATTAACCATGTTTCCTAGTTATTTTGAATCCTCCCACCGCCCAACCCCCTCTAAATCACCCTAACCTAATAATGTAATTATTTCTGTACTTGTTTCTGTAATGAAGTAAGTTCTAAGAACGCTAGTGAATGACACGGATGTGTTGAAACCGGTAGCGAAGTAATAAATTTAAGTAACAGAAGTACATAGTGATTAAAACTCTTCAAAACGAAATGTGTTTTCTAATTTCATTTTCTGCCTAAAACAGTTGGTAACAACTATATTTTAATAAAAATAGTAATTAATGTCAAAAAGCTACATACTTAGACTATACGAAATAGAATTATTCAACACAAAAAAAAAGGAATTTACGCAATTTCAACATCATTCTTAGGAAAGGTTTCGGGCTTTGTTAGGTAAATTGAAGAAACAGATAGGTACAAACTTTTCAATGATGATCAACTTATCTACGGTCTTACCTGTATATGAAAAATTTGACATTGGAGACTCATTTACGATAACAATTTTTCTTCTTAACTGAATAATGCGATTTTGGCGAAGACCTTTGGACGAAGAGGCATCTCCTGATATCTTTTAAAGAGCTTTGAAAGGAGAGAATTTTTACACAAAATACAATTGTGTTTTAACTTTGAAATGTAAAACCAGTCTATTAACGTTATTATAATAAATTCAATAGACTGTGGAAATATTAAGGCTTCTTGATCTTGTAAAACAAATTCGCTGGAAAAATTCATCGAAAGGGAGATTTAATGGGGATTTCATTTTGATTTTAAGCCAGAATACTGAAAATAAAACTTGATTTCCAGGGTAAACCTTCAGAATACAGTAGCAACTCGAAAAAAATGAGTGACTTTAAAAAAAAGAATCAAACGAACTATTTGAAAGGATTTAGTAGCATGGAAAAATCTATTTAAAAAAATATATATATGACGGTTAGGACACTATGATTTATGAATTTATTTATATACAGGAGATGTGGTATTGTATCGTTTTACATAGTATGTTTATAAATATATATTAAAGGTGTTTTTAATGAAATACCTCACCAGGAGAATCTGTTTCAGGTGTTCACGTGATTGTTTTGAATGTAGCACAAATTGATGAGTATTAGTAAGTTTTGTTTTAATGTTTTTATTTTGCCTTACATGTGAATAAGGTGTAAAATTGGAAGAGAAACACATTTTTTTTTGGTTATGTTCATTAAAAATCTATTAAGGGAAGGAGATTTAGTCAAATATTTGAAAAAAAGAAGAAACATTAAATTACAGATACTTTCGAGTAAGTTTGATAATGGGAAAGTACGTTGCACGGAAATAGAGGAAAGGTACTGTCAGGTACTAATCACATTATTATAATTTTTTTTATTTAATGTAATGTAAATTTATTAAGGTTCTGATTAATTTTTGTAAGTATTTTAGTTTTTATTATCGTGACAGCTTTTTTGGCGTTCAATTTAAATAAAACGGTTAAGAAAATATTGTCATTAAATACGGGGAAAACACATTATAAGTGTAGTAAGTATCTAGCAGAATACAGAATTTGAATAATGAATTATTTTAAACACCGTCCTAATTAGAATTGGGTGGGAGTAAATGAAAGCATATAAGTAAGTCGTAGCAATTTAGATTAACCACAGTTTTGAAAATGGCCTTGAATGCCGAAACAGCTGTCATAATAATAAAAAATAAAATACTTGCAGAATTTAATAATAACATTATTAAATTTTATATAAATTAAACATTAAAAAAATTAAGTTCTATGAATTAAACACAAAAACAATTAATTTATTATTTCATTTGTTGGGTTATTTGCCTGGTTTGATTTTATAATGTTTTAAATAAAATGTTTACTTTTTTATTGATCTAGACAGCGATATTTTTTTTAGATTAATTTTACATATTTTATCTATAAATAGTAGTTGTTTCTGAATGGTGGGAATGCAAGTAAACATATATTTTTAAATTTTAATGTAAATAATATTTAGTAATGTTATTATTAAGTTCTGAAAGTAGTTTTAGTTTTTTTATTATTAAATTAAGTGATTTCCCCGTGCAAGATTTACGTTATCGGGATATTCAGGGTTTTATTCGTTAAGGATCTAATTTTAATTGCGGTTCGAGATTGCATTGGAATGTGAAGTTTGTATTTGAAGAGGTGAAGCAAGACTGACGTCAAGATTTTTATGGTGATTATTATACCGTTGTTCAAAAGTAAAATTAAGGAAGTTTCTTTTAATAATTCATTGAAATACAAACTAGAATCAGTATGCGAATGATAAGAAATTGAAGCTATAACATAACTTCCTAGAAATACATGTAAAATAAATGATTTAGCAAAATTATTCTTAAAAATCTGTGATTTATGTCTTTGGTCCCTTAACATAACTTTTATCGTTCATGGAACCCCTCCTACCAGGTAGTGTCAACTGACTAGACATGTCTTTAATTAATTTAATATATCTGTTAATATTTTAAACCCAGATATCACATTTTAGATGTTCTTAAGCGATACATTTATGGTTTTGATAAAATAATCATAATTTGTTCATATTTATCGAACTCAACAGAAAAAAATCTGGAAAAAGGTTAATTTGTCCATATGCCTAAGTGCGTTGATAACTTGCCGAGTGATGCGTCAGTGAGCAAGACGGGTACGCGGTTTTCAGTTGTAGTCGGCGTTCTGCCAACTGTAATGGACATATCTTGCTTTTAATGCGATGCCGATGTTTTTCCTCGTTATCACCACTTATATACAATATTTAACCTATGTACGAATATGTATGTACATAATACGAATATTAACCAAATGGTTTACAGAAGTAATAAATGTAAACTATTCATTTTTACACAAGTTAAAATTTACAAAATTCTAATTATGTACCCTGTACATTTATTGAAGTATTGTCCCGGTAAGACAAAGGTCCTGGGTTCGATTCCCAAATGCGACAATTACCTGTTTTATTTTCTGTATATTTTTCTGTTTCGTGTTTTATTTGATATTTGCTACTATTATCTTCAATGTCTGTCTGACGGGTGGGTGATGTCAGACTTAGTTATATTATATAGAATCATTAACAACCTAATCAATAGCCCTGCCATCCTCGCCACTATTAAATTGAACGTACCGACGAGGAACACAAGACAAACTAACATTTTTTTGCAACACTTACAAAAATAACTATCAGTCTTATTCATTAACCGATAGGATGCATGAACTGGGCAACAGGTTTGGAGGTGTTGTTGATGTATTTTCTGACTCCATTTATACAGTAAAGCGTCATCTATACCAGCACTTTGTGGAATCCTACAATATGTAGTGGATAATGTAGCGTTAATGATTCGTGTTATAATGCTGTTTTTGGTTTTCTATTTTATGTCTCTGTTAAACGTTTGAAAGGGATTGTTCCTTGTGGTACTTTATGGTTTAGAAACTCTATGTGCTTATAATTTTTGAGAGCTCTTTATATTATGTTCCAAAATCCGTGTAAAAGCCCTAATGGGCGTCTAATAAAATAAATAAATAAATAAATGCTTAAATATTTCAATGCATTTTATATGCTTCAATAAGTTATTCCGATAATTTAAATTATAAACAACAAAAAAAATTGTAATGTGTACAGGTTTTTTTAAATTTGTCATTAAAAATTTGAAATCTCTCAATATCATTTGTCAAACTTTTGGCAGCTTTTGAAGTTTAATATCAAATATTTCTTACACAAATTTAACCACTTCCTCGCCCAGCTGTGGGGGTCCCAGACACCCCGCCGAGATAAGTGCAGCCCAGCGGCCGCATGCGATGCCAGGGTTATTATGCTAAATAGCGCACATGGCTCCACGCACCCCCGCGGGGCCGCGAGGGTTGGCTAATTGCTGCATTGTGAACTTACGACTGACCATTACGATAATATGCCAGTAAAGTACTGAAACACTAAATGATGTTTTTTTCCGCGAGTAACGTAATGTTTTGAATATTTTGATTTCAGAAACGTTGACCAGATCTATATAACCAGGTATTTCCCTACCTTCCTCTTACACTTTTTCTTCCCCTCCCCACTACTTTCAGACTTACAACATTCCCCATTTGGGGATGCAATAGACTTAATGGCTCCAGACGGTTGGGAGCATTTGGGTCTGTTGTGCGTTATTCACATTTTAATGTTAATTCAAAATTTAATGTAAATCAATATAATAATATTATTTTATTTTCTCCCACGCATTTCAAATTTGGACGGATTTTAAAAAATACTGATTTATTATCGGTAAAACCGATTTAGTTACAAAAAAAATCAACTTCTCTATTCTGTGAGGTTTTTACATTTATAATGTGTTTTATCCGTATTTGTATGGCATTATTTTGCTTGAAAATAGGCTTGACGCCAAAACAGCTCTAACAATAATAAAAACTAAAAATACTTGCAGAACTTAATAATAATATTATTAAATTTCATTTACATTAAAGGTTAAAAAAAAATTATGGAGTTCTACGAATTAAACACAAAAAGATGTAATATATAAAAAAATCAACATCAGTCTTGACTTATTTGGAAAGAAATCCAATAGAATATTCCATGTCTGCGAAAGACACAAGTGAAAAAAACATGCTGTTCCCCTTTAGCAAGACAAATAAACAAATAATAACAGAACGGGTCCCGGACAAAGCACGCCCGTAGAATCCGACTAGCTTACATACATTATACTGGCCATTGTTTTGTTAGGAAGATTTCATACAAGTCACGAGGAAAAGGGATCCGATAATATTATTAGAGGAACACTCATTTCTTTTTTATTTTGGGACATGTTTTGAGTTCAATGAATTATTTTATCAAATAATATTTTTACATGACCATTACACTACAAGATTTTTATAGGAGAGAGGAATCACAGCAATTGGCAAGTTACTCCACAGCCAAGCTGTTATACAGAGGAATGATACGTAAAAACAAACCATTCTCATGCGGCAAAAATCTAAAAAATTGTTGCAGAAGAAGTAGAAACATAACGTTACTGTCATCTGTTTGGATGATACAAAATTGGTTTGTTTGATATACATAATAATATCTTTATACTCTTATAGTACACATAATATTAGGCATGTGTCGGACGTGTTTGCTTCCCCCGCAAATCAGCGACAAAAATGTTGGGTTTTGTCATACACAGTTCAAAGGAGTTAACAAACCTTGCAGTTATAAGGCTGCTTTACTTCAGTTTATTGCGTAGCATTCTCGAGATGGATCTCAGGTATGGGGGCCAGAGGACACCGTTTATCTACTAAGGGTCGAGAAAATCCAAAAGAAATTCTGACGATTCCTCTACATGAGAGAGTTCGGTTTTTACCCATGGCTGTTTCCAACAGCTTTTATCTCGGGAATGCTGGGTATTTGCAGCCTAAGTTCTAGGAGAGATATAGCTTTACTACTTATGGCTCATAAAATATTGAACGGTGTATTAGCAATACCTGACATCCTGGCTGAAATAGGATTTTATGTCCCTGATAATTTCACGCAAGGCCGCCAACACAGGCTTCTGTTTCTTCCCAGGTGCAAAACTAACTTACCTCTGTGATGCCTCTGGGAAGACTTACTAGGTTAATTAACTGCCTCGCAGGAAATGTGGATATTTTTCACATGACTTGGAATAATTTTAAGCACGAACTTTAACATTATGTTCCTACTTATAACTCTTTGTAGCTATTTTTGTTTTACCTCTTTACCTGTGTTATATAATTGTGCTAACTATATTTCTGTAATTTTTTATCGCTTTTGCATTGTATTGGTCTTTATAACTGTTTTTGAAAAATAAAATAAACAAATGTTTTTGATGGGGCCACTTGCTAAATAATTTTTTTGTATAATAACTATTTTTATTTGTAAGGGAGTTGAGTCATACGGAAAAAAAATGATATCGCTGTTCGCAAATGTCACAATTCTGTATAATGTTTGTCACTGTGTACTGAACGGCCTGTGGAAAATGTGTTCCCGCTGATCGTTTGAAATGTGGATTACTGAATAAAAACGTTAGAGTGGGACCGTACAGATTCATTGAACATGCGCAAAACGCAGTTGGTCTGTGAGTTCCGACAACACAAAGGTCGCGCAGGCGACTTTAATTTCCCTGCAAAAACTGAAAATAGTCGGATCGCCAGCAACCACCCGCTCGACAAGACCTCCTGCTCTCTCTCCGCCTAACCGGCCCTGACTTCTGTACTTCTCTTCTTGTTTCTCTCTGTCCACAAAATCCGCGGCAACAATTTTGTAGTCGAAGGGGCAAAATGAAGTGTATAAAACCATTTGTGTCTCTAATAATATAAGCGGGTTGAAATATTTATAAACTTATTTACTAGTTGGGAATGGCTCAGGCACTGGCTGCCGACTGTATAGACGAAGCTATTCTGGAAAATTTTACCCCAAATTTAGAAATATATTTTATTACTTCATCTCGAGGAAGACTGGAATGATCAAGTGAATCAAATAGTTAATTTGGGTCATGTCAAGAATAACGGAAGTGTATGTAAAATACGACATTTGAATAGAATGAAATAAGAAGTGTGTGCCGATACAGTTGTGTGATTGTGTATATCCACTCAGTCTATCGATTTTAAAAATATACATATCAGTATTTACATGTATTTCTTTTTAGTTTCTTTGATCTAACTTTAGTACAAAACTCTAAAGTAAAACAAAGAAAAACTTTGGAAAACTATCAACTCCGTGGAAGATTTGTTTTAACCGATGGTCACCAAAAATTACCCTCAACCCTTTGTGCCCGAACCGAATAGGACTACCCCCAGTGTAAATATGTTGAAACCAGGATAAAAGATTACACCCTCAGGACCCGGAACCTGGCAACAACTGGCCTCCCCACCAGGAGACCTATCTCCTAGATGGTAGGCCGTCACGTTTTGCGCTGGGTTGTAAATATATTGTAACCAAACTATGGGATGTTATACATCCCATAGTTTTTTTTTTGTTTTGATTTATTTTGATGTGAAAATATATATTATCAGTGTTATAATAGAATGTAGATAATTCAATTATTTTATTTAATTGCCGGCACCCCGGGCGTTCATTGGCATAAAATTTTAAACATTTATATTTACTTTACCCGCCTCACTACACGATGTCTAATCTGATACGGGTAATGATTCGTGGTTCTAAACAATGATAAGCAATAGTAAAAGTTGTTGCCATTTTTTAACCTTCCCGTTGCCAACAAGAGTAATTAAAATCTCTGAAAATGCTGTGCTGCAGGTATCAGCTAAAATCGTGAATTGATCGTATCGGTATTTCTTTATAAAACCTGAGGAATCAATTTTTTTCCTTAATTTCCCAAATAAACTCCATAAAAAGATTAAATTGAGTATAGAAATTGAACAAAATTTTTCATAAATTTCTAAAAATTAATTGTTTCTAATGTTAAAAATAAATTTGAATGTAATATATATCGTAAAGATATTTATACATACATAGTTATATATATATACATAATACTTCTAATCGCTTTTCATCCCACGCTTAGTAGATTAGCTACTATGAATGTCTATCCAAAAATTCTTTTAACAAAGCATTATATATAATTAAACAGATTGCAATCAATAACTGTTTTAATACAAAATTAATAGATATTACATGAGTATTAATCAAAAAAGTTTATTAAATCTTATGTTTATGCACAAATAATTGACTTTGGGAAATTTTAGTAATTGGTAAAAGTGTTAATAGTCAATTAAATAACAAAGTATTGAAAATTGTAATATTTTCACATTAATACCTATATTTATAATATCATAAAAAAATTTACTATTATCCACTTATTTTTTGTTTAATTTTATCTAAGTCATGTGTAAGAGAGATGGCACGAAAGAGAGACAACAATAGGTATATAAAGAGTGTGCATGAGTGTCTGGTCTCTCTTGATTATCGTCTGTCACCCGAGAGAAGACATCGTGTTAATAACAGTCCCATGGCTATTTTTCCACTATCCCAAAATCGTATGCATCAACAACGATTGTTGTTATTTATGTTTTTAATTTTATAGATAAAAGGAAAAAAAAAATTCAGGAAGATTATTGTGAAATATTAATATTTTAAAGATTTTAGTTCGTTACAACATTTTTATTTTATATAGAAAACAAAAATTACGCACCGGTGCGCAAAGTCGTCAACAGCCGGCAACACTAAATAAGTAAATGTATAAAAATAAGTTAATATCTATTAAAAACTATTCAAGCTTTTTAAAGTTTTTTTTTTTTTAATTTCTAGTCCTAAAAATTATAAATATTTGAAATTATAAATATTTATGATTTATTGCTTTCGTTTATGTTTTTATTTTATTTATTTTTTTAATATTTTTGAAATATTTTGCAGTAATATTCTTGAGAAATATATATGTTTTAAATTTTTTACATATGCTTTTTATGTTATTTTTTTATTTTATATATTGTTTTCTATGTTTTTATTTTTATATATATTTTTTAATTTTGTAGAAATATTTTAGAGTAATATTCTTGAAAAATATTTATGTTTTAAGTTTATTACATATGTTTCTTACGTTTTTTATTTATTTTATATATTTTTTTCTATGTTTTTATTTTAAATATTTTATAACCTTATCTGTAAATTTCAAGTTTTACATAACAGGCTCCCGTTAGACAAACTACAATAAAGAAGTTTATAGGGAATTTTTGCATTTTATTTTTTTCTTTTGAAAAATTAAATTTAAAAAAAAAATAATATAAAAACTTGAAGAATTAAAAAAATTTAAATAATTAAATAAATACCAATTATTCTTGTGCCACCAATCTTCTAATAAATGTAACATCAATAGAAAAGAAGGATAAAATAGCAACTTTAAAAATCATATATTCTTTAAGCTTAAATTGTCTAATAAATCTGGGTTCATCTGAAGCGACCTGCCAGGTAAGTATGTTTTTCTGTATCTGTTTGTACATAATTAGATGGAGAATAGGAAATAATATTTATACAGGTGATTTTCCACAAAAACGGCGGTACACAAATAATTCAATTATTATTGTTGTTATTATTAGCTGTAAGTTTTAATTATTATAAGGGTCTGAATGCAAGCATCAGTTAGTCAAACATTAAAAAAATATATAGTTAAACTAAATATAAAAGGTATGTATTCAAAAGATACTTATAAACAAGTATTTCCTTCCGTACATAAACACAAACTATTTTCCTTTTTATACGACATCAATTTTTATCTACAATAAAAAACACATAAATTTGTTGTAGACCACTTTTATTTTATCAAAACTCTACCGGTTTCGGAAGCTGTAAGAAATAATGTACGTCCTAATGGCTTAAAACCAACACGGTGTTTCAGGCCGGAAGTAGTCCGATAAAACGAAAACAATTATTCGCTTCCGGTTTTAATAAGAGTTTCCGCCTACGGCTTTCGTAGATCCAGTTAAATGAGCCGCGGGTTATCGTGTTTATAATCCGGAGGTTAGAATTAATGGAATAATGCAGATTATATCGCAACATCGTAAGAAAGTTTCATCAATGATTTTGGATTTAAGTGGTGAAAGGTAATTTAACAATTATTTGTTACAATTATCAAATTACGATTTTTTAATAAAATTCTAATTGACATTGTTAGGAAGCAGTTCCATAACAAGAAAGTTTAACAACCTACCCCGGTATTATTTTAAAAGCAAGAACTTTTTTTTCTTGCTGTTGGCGTCTTGTTGGCGTCCGGGGGCTCATCTCGGCACTCTAGTCTTGGGGCTCGTCGAGAACGGTTTTTACTATCCTTACCAAAAGCCTGCCGAATCGCCTATCGGGTATTGTACTTTTCGTTTCAATTTATTATTTGCTTTTGTTACTACAGAAATATTCTAAATTCAGTCAATCTTTCAGTTCTGTGAATAAATTCCATCATTTCGAATGATTTACGGTTAATGTCGTTAATGTGTTCATTTAATATGAATTTAGAATCAAGTGAAACATACCAGATAATCACTTACGAAAAAGGTTTATTCTTTTTGTACCAGGATTTCAATATCAAAAATATTCGATAACCAGACAACTGCTACAAATACTATGATATATGATATATCATAAACAGCTCTTAGTGTATACATTTATTTGATTATACGCCCATCTGGGCTTTTACATGGACTTTAAGAATAGAATATAACGAATAATTACATAGCAATTAGAAACCATAAAGTAAAGAACCATTTCTTACTCGTTTAACAGTAACATGCAATACTAAAAATAAAAACAGTATTATAAAAAAAGTTTTGTTATAAAACAACAGTTTTGAATTTGTAACACCTTTATTTTATTAACGGGGGTTTTGTTTTATCATTTAATTGCAGTAAAACATGAAAGAATAAAGTATGTAAATACCAGAAATAATTTTAGCTATCATTACTTTTTGGTTACGAGAAGATGATTTTTCTTTGTAGTTTTTGTACAATTTTTATTTTATTATCTCTTTGTTTTTCAGTAATAGCAATTCTGTGGTACAAAACTTTTATTTCAGTACATTAATAACACTATATATAATACAACTAGACTAGAGCAAACATACACCACTCGTCTCAATTTTAATGAAGGATTAATGGTTCCTAAGCATACAAACAAATATGGACAAAAAACTTTAGATCACATAATTCCTAGCTGTTTAAATATGTTAACTGCTTAAATAAAAAAATTAAAATTAAAAATTTAAACTAAACAGTTAATCAATACATTGAAAACTTGGCTAGCTGAAAGAAACGAGTATTTGTATTAGATAATAAGGAAATATTATTTTATGTACGATCTATTGTTGTCGTTTATGTTTTTATACATTATTTTTTTTGTAGTAATCTTTTTAAGTTAAATTCTTAACAAATATTTAAGTTTTAAGTTTGTCACGTATGTTTTTAATTTATTTTGATTCATATATTTTGTAACTTAAGCTTAACTGTAAATTTACTGTAAGGTTTTTAATAACAAACTCCCGTTAGATAAACTTCTAAAAAGTAGTTTATCGGGTCTATGTCGTATAGTTTGTCGGTAATTTATGTTTTGTAAAACGTTTTAAATTAATTAAAAAAAATAGTAATAAAAAACAACAATAACTTCACTGTGATACTACTGTTGTACGACATAAAGATTGTCGAAATCCAAAAAGAATACTATAATATTATAAAGGAACTAAAATTATAAATTTTTAACATCTGAATATCTCCATTCACAAGATTATAATGTTGGCCATGCACATCTTTCCACCCTTAAGCCTTAAGCCACGTTATAAATCATCCTTTCTGCCTTTATATTTTCACTACCCCATTTCTGCCTTTTGTCACTTTTAACCAATGTCTCGGCCCGTGCCTGAAATGGTCCACCTACTTTGAAAGGGAGGAAATTTACTGTTTGTTGCATACCACTAAACAAGTGAAACGTATTATTATTAAAATGAAACAAAGTTTATTTTATCATTTCTTAAATTAATAAACGTCTAGATATTAAAAATGAAAGGCCAAGTTGGAGAGCAGAAAAAAAATCTGATTGTGTCAAGCAGAATAAAGGGGCTGAAAGGGAAATACAAGAGATGTTCGATAGTCCAGTGAGTAGGAAGCTCAGCTAGCAGTCCAAAGAACGCGTTCAATACCCTCGATAGATACAGACTTTCTCCCTTTTCAGGACAAGTACTCCTTATTAAATGTTTGTAGGTAGTATAAGTCTAAATCAAAAAATAATTTTAACTCTTAATGTCATTTAATTATTACCTGTAAAACTTTGAACAATAAATACTATGGAAACGCTAAATTTATTTTTTTTAAATGGTCAAAAAGTCTTTGTTAGCTGAGAGTGGTGATTTCGCTTCATCCATGTTATACTTATGTTGTAGTTAATGTTTAAACCTATGTATGCTCAATATTATCATTATTTTTACTTATTATTACTTATTTATTACTATTTACTTATTATTAGTTACTTATTACAATTTTTTTTACCTACCTATTATTATTTACTTATTACTGTTTAACTTTTACTCGACACATAATTGCCCTAGTGAGATAATTGTTTAATGTTTTTGTTTTGTTTTTTTAAATATAAGAATAATTAAATAAATAAATATATGTATCCCAAATGCATGTAGTTTTTGTCAATAACTTTCAACTGCACACCGATTAGCATCAGTTTTTGGAAAGTATTAAAATAATGTGAAAGGTACAAATTCCATCCAATCAAAGAGGAAATAATACATAGAGTTGCCCAGACATAAGGGGAAAAAACTAAAATAAGGGGAATGTGGAGTGAGCTAGGCATCCTGCGAATTTACGTAAACAGCAAATAAGTAAAAGGTTTTGCTAGTTTACAAAAACCAAATATTTTGTTAGAGAGAGTAATTAGTTTGACGCGATACAAATGTGGACGAAAATGGGTGTCACGTGACCTTTGCCTCCGGCCATCGAAATGGTACGTTATGGCAAGTCTATTCATTCTGACGTCAGTGGTCCAAATAAACACAATTTCATGCGGACGTTCACCAGGAAAAAAAATAATTGATAAACCGCGATGCATAAGTTTGAAAACAATTTTTGGCGCAGTTCTTACAAAAAAGTAATATTATTTTTCAATAACTGGAAGTGTCAATAGAAATGCGTCTTGTCCTTATCGAAAATGGGAAAACTAATTTCCTCTAAAATAACATAAAATATAAGTGGAGATTAGATGGACGGAAACCACCGCAAACTGCCACCACCTTTTAACTGCAAAGAGGACAATAATTACGCAAAAGATGTAAAAAAGCTTTCAGTACCAACCGATTGAAATATGAATCGGTACTGACAAGTCTACGTGAAAAGCAATTAAACAGAACTAGATTAATGCTATCCATACTTTCAATCTATAAATAGTATCGGCAGGATTAGGTTGAAAATGGAAAGGCTTCGTTGGGAGGCTCTGAAGGTGCTGGGGAAGAAGGGGAGGCTTTAGCGGTGCCAATCGGTGGATTAAGGTTGACATAACGGATAACGAAAATAACGCCGGAGCCCACTTTATTGCTAATAAATCGTTAAGATAGCGGCCGACACGCGGAGGGTGCATGTAACGGCCGTAGGTGTATAGAAATACGATTGGGCTAACGAGTTTTTCGTTAGATTGTTGTGTTTTTTATGTCCTCATTAATACTATGTTGTCGTATATTTTTCATAGAAACAAAGGCAAGTATGTAGAGTTATATCTACTATGTACTTTTGTTACTTAGTTTTATCACTGCGTTACCGGTTTTGACACATCCGTGTCATTCACTAACAGTTCAGAAATAATTGGACATTAAGATGGTAGTAGGAGCGGTGATTTGGAGAGGGTAGGGGGGGGGGGTGGGGAGAGTCAAAATAACTAGGAAAAATGATTAGTAAAGGTGATTTACAGGGTGCTATTATTTTTTTTACTAAATCATTTTTCGATTTAATCTTTTTGTTTATTTCTAAACTTTAAATATGTATTAATATTTGAATGTTTAAATTTTTTTTTCTTTATTGATGCTAATGCCTATAAATGATTAGCAAACTCAGAAAAAAAAAATAAAAATGGAATTAGCAAACTCCGAAACAAAAAGTTATTATTTCGTAGACGGTGTTTAAAATGTTTTATTACCGGTAAAACCGATTCAAATATATCTGTGAGCTTTCCAAGGTGGTTATTTTAGTCTTGGGGGAATATAATAGATTACATACTGTTAAGTAAAATACAAAAATATATATATATATATATGTATTTGAAAATTGGCTTGACAATATAAAAATATGAATTAAGAGAGTTTCTGATTTTAAAGAGCATATCAACTTTTTTTTTTCTAATAAAACAATTATATATATGTTCAGCAATAAGTTTTTAATTCAAACTGTAATCATAAATATTTAACCTCAAATATTATGAGTTTTTTACTTGCCAACATCTAGAATAAAACAAAAGGTCTTCTTAGTTTCGAGGAAGTTCCTAGGAAAACTTAAGATGTTTTAAAAATAAGGTATTATGTGTGTGTAAATAAAGCGGGTGGAGAGACCGGTTCCTCGGGGAATATTTGCACCACGCTCCCGGGAGACCGTTTCGCTGGGATTTATCCCCCGCCGTATCGTTACAATTTACGGATCATATCTGTCGTGTAAATGTGAGGGGAAAATTGTGAAAAGTGGTCCGATGCTCGCTAAGTCTAGGCGCGCGTACTGGATGTGCCGTTTCAAAGGCAAGATAGCAGTAATTTTGTATTAAATATTTGTAAATTCGTTATGTTTGACCAATATCTTTGAGAGAGTTTTTGCAATGTACCTATATAAAACTAATTTGATACGTTACTAATTATATCAATAACTTTAGAAATATTCTGAACAGAGAGGTCAGCAATTTAAAATATTTTATTTTATTTATTACACATATATGAAAATTTGTTATCGGCTGACGTTGAGATGGCAATTTACAGGGGTGGTTGTTCAGCTAGGATATTTAGAGGGCAAATTGATCAACAGATTACAATTTAGTATATTTTTTTTAAAGTATACTAATTTAAAAGCATACAAAGAATTTAGAAGCTGCAGGTTCATTGGAGGTGATCAATAACCTTACTTTTAAAGAAAAATTTTGTTTTGCGTATTTCTGTTGTCACTAGGTAGGGAATTGAATAGCTTAATTGTATTTACAACTTCTTTATCCATAAGAGGTTTTACAAACTAGATATTAAAAGATTTTACATGTGATTGATATATTTATGTATTGGATAAAAAAATTAAAATACATAAGTACGTATTTATCAAACAAATATATTGCGAAAGAAATGTTTTGTTTTATAATCGGAAAAAAATTAGGTAATATACGAGTATACGTTTTTCCGCGAGCGTTGATAACGTTCCGAGTGATTGGACCATAAGTAAGAGGGATAGAGAGTTTCACTCACCATGCCACGATGCGCGGTCGTCGGTAGTAGCCGGCGGTCTACCGGCTGTAATGAACGTATCATGGGTGGTCGGAATTTTTCGCAGTTTTCAGTACTTATTCACAATATTTTACTTATGTGCATAATGAACCTTTAATAAATGTAAATTATTCATTTTACAACCCTTAATGATGACAATATTCTAAATATTTAACCTGTAAATTGAGTTCACAGAACTAGGGTTCGAGAGATTTTCCACCACCGTTCTGTAAGGGTATTATGTTCACCCATCAACGACCTCCGTGGTCGAGGGGTAACGTCTTCGATTATGCATCCGGAGTTCGCGGGTTCGAATCCTTACGTGCGCAAATCAATTTATTTTAATAATCTACTTTATTCCACATTTAAATCACAAGAAATAATACACGGCACGCTCCCGAAAGGGGGAAGGTGGGGAAGTATCTGGCTATTCAGATCTCGTCACCAAACACGGGAAAAGGCCATCAAGCAACGTTTTTATTCTGAATGGTGATTTTTCACCAGGGCAATTCTAAAAGTATTTACCACTCTGCAACATGCCGCAAATATACTACATATTATTTTTAATGAATAAATTGTGAAAATAAAAGATTTAAAGAAATAAAAATTATTTGGAGACGCCGGGATTGGAACTCGCTATCTCCGGATTCATAGCCAAGAATCGTTACCACTCATCCAACTCAATAATTACCCTACTCTTCAGTTCAGACACGAGAATTGGTTTCTCTCTCGAGTTGGGTAGATTTATTTTGAAAAAAATGGAGTTCTCAAAAATAAAAATAAATATTTTATGCCAAACTAATCTAATGACATTCAAACGATTATAGTATGGAGAACCTACCTGGATTCTTTGCAACAATTTTTATTTCTTATCTGTTTTTTTTTTTTTAAATGTATTATTCCATATTAATTGTTTTAGTGTTTAATTCGTAGAACTTCATTTAATATATATGTATTTTTTAAATTTAATGTGAATCAAATTTAATAATGTTTTTATTAAGTACTGCAAGTATTTTAGTTTTTATTATTGTGACAGCTGTTTCAGCGTTCAAGGCCATTTTCAAAATGCGGTTAAGGGGAACGGCTGCGCTGCCTGTTTCATACAACTGAATTTTCGATTGTAGGCCAAAATGCCCATCCAAACTGAATGATCTTTTTTTTTAATTAAAGGTTTAGTAAATATCTAGTACAGATAAGAAGTATTTTATTTATTTTTGTTTTAGCTTTGTCATTGAAGGAATTGATTTTTCGCGATTGTAAAGGCATTTTTAACAATTATTTAGGGGCTAACGGTGATTTAAAAATAGATCATTCCGTTTGGATGGGTATTTTGGCCTACATTCCAAAATTCAGTTTTGTATGAAACAGGCACAGCAGCAGCCGTTCCCCTTAATCCACATTGCGACGACATATTTAAATGATTTTACTAACTACCACCCAATTCTTATTTGGACGGGTGATTAAAATAATTATTGATTATGGGTAAAACCGATTTAATTAGAAAATAATTAAAAAAATTCTTTTCTGTGGGTTTTTACATTTATAATGTGCTTTTCCCGTATTTAAATGACATTTTTTTCTTAATTGATTAATTCAAATGTGTTATATTGTTTTTATTAAGCAAGTGAGCGAGATTAAGAAAGGGACGCTTATATGGTTAGGGCATGTAGAGCGAATGAACGACGAGAGGAGTGTAAGGAGAATATATGACGCGAATGTGAATGGAAGAAGGAGCCGGGGACGTCCGAGGAAGACATGGCACGATCAAACGAATCAAATACTTGAGTTGGGCCATGTCAGAAGTCTAACTAACAGAAGAGAATGTATGAGACGTACGAAAGTGAATGAAGCAAGAAGTGTATGCCAAGGTCGAGTTGTTTGGCATCCGTCCTGTCTACATCTGCGGAGGAACGGCGTGATGGTTAGTTAGTTAGTTAGTTTATATTATTTTGTTAGTGTGAACATACCGAGAAGTGCTGAATAAATACATTTTCTTACTTTATTAATTAGTGTTATGTTAGAATTGTTCGTCCGTTTATTAATTTCCTATTGTTCAAGTAAATTTAATCTAAGATCTTAATTTCGATATGTTTTTTTATTGATTTATTTGAATCACACATAATTAAACAATAAAATGCAAGAAAGCTTTGACTACCCAACTGGGAAAAAATCCTGTTTTAGTCAAATTGACAATTCTAGTTCACATTAAGTGCCATTATACAAAAAGAGAAGGAAAAAAGTTAGTATTGACATATGGTATGGTAATATAATATATCTAGAAAAAAAGTAAAATAATTAAGTATAAAAAGATGTGAAAAATAGTACAGAAAATAACGTATCAACATACTTATGAAGAGACGAAAAAACAAATACTATAGAGTAAACAATTTTGTATATGTGTTTGATAGGTACTGGTTGGTGCTATGAGGAAATAAAATTGGGTACTAAAAAAATATAATATTATTGAGTAATATTGATAATATTGACTTACGTATCACTCAGCTTTATGAGCCGATGATAAAACTCATGTATACAGCCCGAAGAGGGCGGAGCAAATAGTATCTTAAGTTAATTTTTTATGACCAAATGTTTGTACTTTTTCCTTTCCTCAGTTAGGGTTTTTAATCTAGTTAAGGTCTTTTCTTGAAGAGCACAAATAATAGAACATAAATTCAGTCAAGTAAATTTAACCGTGAGATGGTAATAGTAATAAGGCCAAAGCGCCACTAATGTATATGTTTGTAATTATAAAAAATAAAAAATTCTGTGTATGTCTTTACGTACTAAAATACTTGCAGACCTTAATAATAACATTATTACATTTGATTTACGTAAAAAAATATATGTATATATTATCCGAATTATGACACACCCGATACTCCCAGAAAATTTCGTGTACCATTTTAGGACAGAATTCAGCCGCAGCTTCACAGCAGTGTGTTGATTTATTTTTCAGATGTATCTTTATAGCATTTTGAAAGTTTAAGTGGAAGAAGATTTGTGCCTGTGATTTGAAATATTCTTTCTTTCTGCGTTAGGCGGAGGCAGATATTACAAAAACCTCAAAAAAAAAAATTCTGAGTACATACGCCTTATTTATAGTATTCAAGGAGACTCGCGGTCTTGGCGCACACTTCTTGAGTCGTTCGCGTTAATAAATGATTATCTTATGCATACTCTTCTCTTATTCCCAACATGATACGACATTAGCATCTTTTAATTTTTTTAACCTGCTATGATTAAAATGTACGAGTACCTTTTAATCATATCAGGCTATGATTAAGAGGTACTCGTACATACTTAATATTATGGTCTAAATGAGATACGTGTATGTAAATAATGAAAAACAGCGTTTCAACACAAAATAAAGTTATAAAAAAATATATATACGCTAAATCTATATCTACAAATGCATATTATGTATCAATTTAGTAAATGGCAAATACCCACTTGTGCGATTAGAATATATGGTCAGAAAGTACTTACATTTATAATATAATGTGACAAGCAGGTACCTCGTCTATCAAATAAATTAAATCATGTTTCAGTATCAAACATATACGTATAGGTATAGGTATACTTGTACATGTACCATAAATACGAAATAATGTTGTAATGATTTGTGAGCGTCTTTAATGTAGGTGTTTAATTGATAAATATAATAAGAGTTAAACAAACATCAACAATATATAGGTAGCTATTCTTATCCGAATGGATCTTGTGGAATATAACATTGAGTTTATCATTTTTATTTTAGTAGATGATAAATCTCAAATACCGATACTTCAGATATTGTAGTTTTTATATGGTTTTAAATTGGCAGTGAATTCGGTGAATGGTATATTATACCCATCTACTGTGCATTTATAAATTAAAATGACCACTTAAGAAATAACATGAATAATAATCATAGGAAGAAATAATATTTTGCAATGCCAGTAGGTGTGTGTTTATTATTATAAATGTTATGGGATATGTCAATACCCATATGGAATAAAGATAAACTAGTTCGCAAATTACCACCATGTTACTCGTATATTACTTTGTTTTAATTACTAATAAGAAAGTACCCACTTATTTAATCACGCATTTTTATAGATGATTTTATTTTTTTATCTGTTTTGGGTCGGAGACTGATGGGTTTGGGTCCGCTAGCTGGTGTCTGGTTTCTAGGATTGAAAGCAGGTGAGCTGAAGGCAGGGTTAGGAGTTTTTGATTGTTGATCTGGTGGAACTGCATGACTGGGAGTAGACGCCTTGCTACGCGTCAAGGGGACGCGTGCAGCATGTAACTGCCTTGAGTATGGATAGGACGTTTGTTTACATCCGGGAGGAGGATTATCGTTTAATCGCTTGTCCAACTATTATTATTGTTGAAGACAGCCCTGGCACTGCTGAATAGTTTTTGTCGCACTGGTCAGATATTCAGGAGATTGCTGTTTTTTAAGAACTTATTGTTTTGCCACACGGTCCATTGTACGTATAAAACGGAGAAGTATGGGTCTGTTTTTATTTATTTCGTGAATGCCCAATCTCTTTACGTTGTCAATATCCTTTATGCTATCTTCCGGGCAGCCCACTCCGTATTATTATCGTTACAATTATTATTATTGGTATCAGAATTCCATGTGCACTGATAGCCTCTCTGCTTTTTAACTATTAGCGACTATAGCCTTCAGTAATCAAGATCGCTGCATTCACCCTTATTTAAAATTAATATTATTTACTTACGGCAAATAACATTTCTTTACAATATTCCCTTTCAAAATATCGAACCGAAGTAATACGTACGACCACAAATTGTTGCACGAGTATAAAATGTATCGAGAACATTTCCTGTCCCGATCCTGTCTTCCCCTTCCTTTCCCCTCTCCTTCTTTTTTTTTTTTATTTATTCTAATAAAACATCGATACTTAACCACTGTTAGCACAATAAACTTTGTTGGCTTACCTTTTGTTAAACTTCCTTTTGTATATAAATTTGTATTAAAAACTGTTTGTTTCTTACAAATCATTAAACATTATACTAAAATTATTGTTGCTATATAAATTTTTAAATTCTTATTATCATATCTTCATATTTTTACAGCGTATTTTTGGTAAAGGTTGTTTATTTTTAGAATTTGTGAGGCAACGATATTAAATTCAAGTTTAATATGGCCTTTAATTAATAATGTTTTGAGCAATGGTCTGTCATCGTGTCTTTGTGTAAACTAACGCTTTTCCTTTGTAAGCAAATTTGAAAGGAAATTGATATAAGTGAGTTGGAGTGAAGGGTTAATTTCCTACAAAATACGAATTAGGTTAACATGCAACCTTTTGTTTTTGACTTCACCTTTTTGAAATAGAAAACAAACAAATTCAATTCGGCTGCCAGAGATGCTTAAATTAATGGTGGGAATTTATTAAATACTTTTTTATTTGCTGTAAATATTTTTGAATAATTAAAGACACTTTTTAACTTTATTCCACTTTTATTTTTGACCGTGACCGGATTCAGCCTGTGATGGCTATCTTCAGTCTGGACCAGACAAGAAGGTAATAGCTATCTCTTGAATTTATATTCATGTTAACATTAATAATAAAAATAATTTCTTTTTTAATTTCTATATATTCTATATATATTCAATATTTTATTACAATTTTTTTATCAATTATTTTTACATTCTTAATTAATTACTCACCGACTTTCATCACTTATTTTTAATTTTTGTTACTGTTTGGAATTTGTTGTATTTGCTTAATATTTTTGTATGCTTTTGCTAATGCTTTTGCTTTGCTTCTGAAACATGTAGATATTTTTATATTAAAACAACGGCCTCCATAGTCGAGGGGTAAGGCTCTCGACTACGAATCGCGGGTTCAAATCCCGGCGTGCGCAAGTAAATTTTATTTAATTAATTTGTGCTATTTCACAATTAATACATTTAAAAATAATGTATGGTATATTTCCACACGTTCCATAATGGAAGATTCTCAGTCTCGCCCTGGTGAAAGACCACCATTCAGAATTGAAACGTTGCTTGAAATGGCTTTTAGCCGCGTTTGGGGACCAGATCTATCAGATCCAGGCAAATAAAAGCAGTACGGAGAAACCTGCCAACAGAGGCAACTAAACTGCTTGTCAATTCGTACGTCGTGTCACGTCTAGATTATTGCAACGGAATATATGCGAGTCTCCCCAAATACCAAATTAACAAATTGCAATCAGTATTCAACGCTGCAGCAAGACTTATCACCGGCGTATCTAAATATTCTCACATTTCAGAGCATCTCAAAAATCTCCACTGGCTCAAATGTCCTGAAAGAATCCAGTTCAAGCTCTGCTGGATGGTATTTAAGTCACTTAACGGAATGGCTCCGGCTTACTTATCAGAACTGTGTATTCCCGAAAATACCAACTCACGACAGTCCACCCTTAGGTCAGCAGCGTCATCAGCTATCGGCAGGTTGAAGGAACCAAAGCGCACACCTAATACTAAGTTCGGTGATCGTGCTTTCGGAGTGTCAGGACCTAAAGCCTGGAATGAACTGCCGCATGACTTAAGAATTATCAAAGACTCAACAGAATTCAGAAGTAAACTTAAAACACATCTTTTCAGACAATCGTATCCATAAATTCACCTGTAAATTGCTTAGCTAGGCTGGCCGGTTAGTACTTACCTAAAGTCATTAAATAAAATAAAAATATAATTAAAAATTCACGCATCGGTGCGCAAATGCGTCCACAGCCCGCAACACTGTAAACATCCAAAGTGTAAAATAAAAAAAAAATAAATAAATAAAAACGTTAATATTTATTAAAAGCTTCTTACGCCGAGTAAAGTAATTTTATAGATATTTTCGAGTCCTAAAATTCATTTTATGAATACTTTTCAGTCCTAAAAATTAATACCAATAATTCAATAAATACCAACTCTTCTTGTGCCACCGATCATCTAATAAATGTAACATCAATAGAAAAGGAGAAACAAATAACCATGTAAAACTATCATCTCTATAATTAAATTTTTCTAAAACTGTGTTCATCTGAAGCGACCTGCCAGGTAAGTATGTTTTTCTGTATCTGTCTGTACATAATTAGTTAAGAAATATTTGTACAGCGCCCTTGAGGTGATTTTTCACAAAAACGGCGCTATGCAAGTCATCCAACTATTATTATTATTATTATCTGAATAGCCATTTATTTTCCTCACCTTCCTTTCCCCTTCCCCTCCATAATACTTTAAGTCTCACAATATTCCGCAATTGGGGAGGATGCCATAGTCTCACTGGCTCCTGACGGTTGAGAGCAGTTGGGACTCTTGTTCATATAAAAAATGGCGTAAACAAAGTAATTTCTCTTATTTTATTTCATTATTATTAGGTTTTGTGCGATCTAAATGGATTGTACATCCGTTTTATTAGTTTTATGACATCTACTTGTTTTTTTCTTGTCTTCCCCTCTCTATTTTAAAAAGTAAAAAAAAAATTAAGTTGGAAAGCCACTATATGAGGGACCATTTCCATTACACTGCTGTTGGCACGTGGTAGTATTTTTAGAGTCACCTGTCCTACGTCCAACATACACAACGTGACTATAGTGTAGAGTCTAGTACATTCTCACATCCACGAGGAGCTTTTAAGATTCTTGATTTTTCAGAGGGAGGGGATATTTATAATGCATAACAGTAATTGCTGAAAGCGCCCCGAGGCCAGGGGCGGGAGTGGAATAGGGAGGAAGGAGATGGGGTTGTAAAACTCATTCCTGGGCTACAAAGCCTTCCTTTCATACGCTGCGGGGGTCGGGACTAGAGCCAGCCCTTGTGGCGTCACAGGGTGTACGAAGAACGTAAACACGGTTTGTGTTTAAAAAGAAAGCAATTATTATTTAAGGCATCATATATGTTTACATAAAATGCTTTTAAAATAACACTACTGCAACTATTACAAAATTTCTTACTCTTTCATTTATGTAGCTTTTTGTTAAAAACAATATCACATTGAAGATTAGTTCGATGATAAAATAGGACGTTGAAGAAATTTAAAGAAAAGTGAAGAAAATGACCAAAAAAAAACATCAACCTAACCTTACCTCACCTAACCTTAAACTAAACAATTCATTTATCACCTTCCGTTTCATTCAGTTACCCTAAAGTTTTACGTATCTTAAATTTCGAATGTAACGTAAAAATATTTCATCTTTAAATAAATTATTATACTTTGCAATCACCATTTATTAATATATGCATATCAACATGTTTCGAAAGCTTTCCTCATCAGGAATATACATAATGCTCTATAATTCATCAGGAATATACATATTACATATTATTATTATTATTATTGTCTGGTATTCTGTAAATTCCTAATGAGTTAAGCTTCACTGTCGAAACATGTTGATATGTATATATTAATAAAGCAAAGTAATTTTTAATTAATTTATTAATAATGACGCCATAAAGTGAATACCAATCTTTTGAAGAAATTATATTAAATTATTGTAATTATTATCGAAATACTTAGTTTAACTCATATTGAATAGGATTTCTTAATGTAAGTTTTAGTACTGGAATGATAATACTAAAATATATATATTTTTTAATATTTTCAAACACGGTTCACTTTTTTTTATATCGTCTGAAAATAATTCCCCAAGCACTTCCTTATTTACCATGCTTTTTTTCACAATATTTTCATACGAAATACGTTCGCTGTTGTCAGTCCTGATCGATAACCAAGGAATATATTAATAAATGAGATATGTTATACTACGCGTATTGAAAGTCCTTCCAGGAAGTTTCGGAGTATACTTTCCTAAGTAAATATTATCTCAAAACCAGAAAAGATGTAAATATTAAGGGAGAAATTTCCAAAACTTTACTTCGTTGATTGGATACCTTTCAATTAGTTATTACATTTCATTAATATTTTATGAGTGCCTTCGAATATTAAGAAAGCTAGCATGAACTGAGTACACAACATATTATTCATGAGCCTTATGCGACATCTGTATAATTTTGTACCATAATGTACAATTCGACTAATGCATAATGCGTGACACTAAAACAATATTGAAAGGTAGGTTCATTGCATGATGAAAAGCAAATTGTTATATTATTTTATATTTATTTCTTTTATTTTAGTACATACGAGTATAACAGGAAATGTGCCAAAAACATACATGCTCGTACATGAATGTTTAAAAGGCAATAATAATTAATAAGTTCAATAAAAATCAATTATTATCTGGCAAAAATGAAACGTAAGCAAATGACAAACAAGTGAAAGATCGAAAACATATTACAAAAAAATAGTGTCTAAATTAACTTCTTATTGTCACCTGTGCTGATGGTACACTGTTTTGCTACTTAATAAAGGGCATCATCACATTATCAGTTTGATATTAATGGTAAAACTTTTTTTAATTGATTAATTGTGTCATTAAAAATGTTTATTTTATTATTATAGCAGTGTATATTATTGTATTTTCTTAATATCCGCGGTAAAAGAAAGAAATATTACGTATTTGTATGACAGGTAAATAATTTTTTTTATCCTCCTTGTTGATTTTCTTGTTGGTGTATTAATGTTTTGTGATAAAATGTTTGGTGTATCAATTGATGCGTATATATTTTTGTATAAAGGGAATATATCAGAAAATTTACGTCTGACTGATAGAGATTGTAGTTTATAGCGCGAAATTCGATAATTATACGTTCCCAATTGATCTGATAAACCTTCACGATATGCAATCACACGGGTTAATTTTCTTTGTATGGATTCGATTATGTAATTATGAATCTCATAATTCGGAGGCCAAATAGTGCGTTCAATTTACTTATTTATTTATTTACCCCTAGAAGGCTTTTACATGTTGATATATTTATCACATAGTTATACAAAAGAGTATAATATTATAGTACACACAATAATAATTAGAGTGTAAATTAAGTAAGTAGGTCCAATATAAGTAAGTAGTTACAGCGAAATTAATAACAGTTTTACCTGTGGCTGCAGAATAACTGCAGGTTGTACAAAAGAGTATAACAACTGGTTTAGTACATGATATCAGTATAACATAAGATCTAAGAAGTAAGAAGGTACAGACTATGTAAGTAACTAGTTACAGCTCAGTGGGTGGGTTCGTCTGATTGACAACCCGTTGTTAACAGACCGATTGCCTCCTCTAATGCACAGACGCAATGTAGGTATGCTGAGTCTGATCTACAGATATTTCGATGGAGCCTGCTCGAAGGAGCTAGCAGCGTTGATTCCCTCCGCCTCGTGTACGTGCATGAAACTCGACGAACACGAGCGGAACATCCGCTCACGGTTGATGTCGGCTTCACGAGAACGGGTCGTTTCGCAGACTCGTTTTTGTGTGAATTGGCTCGTATGTGGAACGAGCTACCAGCATCTGTCTTTCCTCCAACATTTAATCTGGACCTCTTCAAAACCCTTATTAATAAATCCCTTCATACGGCCCCATTCTTAACCCGCCTCACAACGTTACCTAACCAGGTAGCGATGTAGTTACTATGTATGTGCTCTGTAAACACAGGAGCGTTCTTGTGAGGTGTAACATAAAAAAGAAGATTTGTAATTATTATGACGTTTTAAAACATGAACAGTTAGTATAGCGTGTTTATAATACAGTGTGTGACAGTATCGATGAATGATCCTAAACCAATGTTGAGTGTGAAAGTTTATATGTCTTAAAATGATGCAATGTTCAATGTAATAGTTTCAATAGTAAATACATGATCCTAAAACAATGTTGAGTGTCACAGTTGATGAAATGTTGAATGTAACAGCTTCAATGGGAAAAAAAATGATCCTAAAGCAAGGTTGAGTGTGACAGTTTATATGTGTTATACTGATGCAATGATGAATGTGTTTCAATGCATAATGCATGCAATGTTGAATGTGACAGTTTCGGTATGTGATTCCAAAATTATTTGTGACATTTTAGATAGGTGCTCCCAAAGAAAAACGTTAATCCACAGTTTGATACTTTTACTATTAAATTAGATTGCGGTTACGTTCATATGATAATAAAAAAATAATAAACTGAGTTAACGGTTTTCTCTAAGCTCAGATGAAATACTTTCTTCAAAATATTGGTATTCACTTTGAAGCGTCATTATTAACAAATGTATTAAAAATTACTTCGTAATCACCACTTTATTAATATAAACCGTACATATCAACACGTTTCAAAAGCAATGCTTTCCTCATTTTAGAAATCAGGAAAAGTGTTACTAGTCAAATAAATATAATAAAAAAAAAAAGTACTTATCTCATGAATTTATTTTCATATTAATATTAATAATAAAAATGATTTCTTTTATAACGTCTTATATAAATTCGTTATTCAATATTTTATACATTTTTTTGATTAATTATTAGCTAATTTAATAAATTTGTTTATAATTGGTTTATTCATACATTATTGCGTTCTATGTTTATCATTTGTCTATAATCGACATTATTATTTTTTAGTATTTTCAATATTCCTGATGACTAAATCATCGCTTTAGAAATATGTTGATATGTATATATTAATAAAGTGGTGATTACAAAGTAGTTTGCAAGTCATTTACAGTAATTTAAAGTTGTGAATTTGTTCGTCTTACCTGAGGCTCGCAACGGTGTCTTTAGCAAAATAATATTTTTAATTGACCATTTTACTGTCTTTTTCTGAATCTAAGCGACTATTTTAGCTGATAATTTCATGTCCAACTCGATATTATGATAAAACAACTATTCGATACGATCTTTCGTAAACGTAATTAATTTACTACGTAATAATTTTATCATCAAACATTTCTTAAAAGATCAGCAAAATGAAGGTAATAAAATATATGTAGATATCAAAATAATTAAATTTTGTACATTTCGGGCTATAGAAAAGGTCACAATGAAAATGGTTCAATGAGACATTGCCATATAAACACGTATTTTATAGAAAATTTAAAAAAATCAAAATACCTGCAGTTGAAAATAATTCATTAAAATAATAACACTTAAATAATTAAAAATATACTTTGTATGCACCACTTTTTTTTAAAATATATAAATATTTCTACATGTTTCGATAGCAATGCAATTCCTGAGGATGATAGAATTGCTGTCGAAACATGTAGAAATAATTATAAATTTTAATAAAAGTGGTGAATACGAGTACAAAGTATATTTTTAATTATTTAATTAATAATGATCCCACAAAGTTACCAATCGTATGAAGACATTATAATAACAACAACTTTGTTTAAAACCACTGTATTAAATACGTAAATGTTTACATGTTTCAGAAGCAAAGTTCCTCTCATCAGGATAGACAATATGGTGAAAGGAGTTTTGCCTCCGAAACATATAAATATTTACGTATTAAATACAGTAGTTTTAAACAAAGTTATTGTTAATAATTTCATAAATATTACTTCACAAATTATTATAAACAAAAAAGGCAAGGCTGGGAATAAAAGCATATAACATAATATTCAATTTTGTTTGGACAACAAATATTATTTCCATTGTCTTTGTGCAGCTGGAAGATGTATCACGATAAGATCAAAAATCTTCCCTTTACTTTTCATCGAAAACCATAAACGCCTATACAAATTACAAATGCAAGAAGCGTTTTTGTGTCGAGTACCACCCTGTACACTCCGTAAGTAAACACCCAAGTCTTCTTTCTTCTTCTTCCGCCTATTTTCAAAATCAACCCCTCTCTTTCCTACCACCCGCTCCGACTCCCACTAAACCCCCACTGACTTAGAAGGAAGAAAAAGTCACGTGAATAGAAAATCCTTTTCAAAACTCGCATATTCCGACGTGATGACTCCTGATACCAACATCTCATTTCGCCATGAGACGTTAATGCCACAGTAGATCTTTAACGATGTGAATTCATTGTAAACTTATGACCGTACGGCCATAGAGACATAAGAAATAAGATTTTAGAATAACACGATACGTGCATGCATTTTATAATGACTTGAAAAAATTGTGTGGAAAGATGTTTCTACTAAGATTACGAAAATGTTATTAAAAAAATGTAGAAACTTATACATAAATTCGTATGTTTTTTAATAATAAAATAAGCAAATCCGTGTTTTTCACTATTGACGTCACTTTTAAAAATATCAGGCTCATGATTTTGTCTATTTATTTTTATAAAATTCCAATCTCATTTTTTTTCTCAATATTTATTATAGCAATATTGGAACTACGTTGACTTTTAACGTTTTAACTGATATCTGACTGATATCTGATTACTTCACCCGTAACCAACAATTTTTTTTTAACAAAATTATAAAGTAATCTTTTTGATATTAATAATGGTTGCAACTGATTTTGTTTAGTGTTCTGTTTAATTTGAAAATTGAACATTATAATGACCATCTTAGTGAAACAAAAATGTTACTCTGATAGAATTAACTACGTTTTTCTGACAGCGTCAATTTATTAAATATGTACGAGTATAAAAGCACGTATTTCTCAATACGCAAAAAATAATAAAAAACATAATTTTTTAGTTTAATTACAATGGGGAACAACTATTTCAGTCAACGGAGAAGCACAATCACTATTTTTATTTAATTTAAAGTTTGGTAAAGCTGAGGTTATGTTTATTTTTATTTACAAAAACAAAAACAAAAAACAAACTAAAAACCTGAAAACCTTTTTTTGGTAGAATTAATATATTGTATTATATATGTAATAGGTTGTAGGTTATAAGTTTCGTTTTTTTTTTTAAATAGAAAAATATGCATATTTACTCTCGCTTAAATTTTTTACAGATATTATGATTGTAGAATCGGATTTCCGGCTCGGCGGCCTATATGCATAACGATAACGGTGCATATATTCACAAAATCATAGTATATTTATTATATGAGTATAATTTACATGTGAAAAGTTGAATAATATCAAACAAATGGTACAAAGTTTCGGAATGTTTAAGAACAAGAATATTCGGCTGTTTTCTTTGAAGTTGAAAATTGTAATGATCAATAAGACGTTTCAAGGAAAAAAAAAATTGATGAGATGTAGCCGGGGGTAATCTATTACATTATATTATTAATTTTTCAATCTAATATGTTATCGGTTTGTATCTTTATTGGTTTGTGTAACCCTCAACACTACGCTTATTTGTGTATATTGCATATACTTATATCATTTTGTTACATTTATTGCAGTGTTATATTACATACTTATTATAAGTTAACCTTCACGGTTCAATGTAGTAATTTCATGCTTTATATTTTGTACATTATAATGAGGTACATGTTTTATTGTTTGTTCCATGATTTGGACCTCCGTAATGAATAACCATTTTATGAATGCACTTATGACACTATTATTTGTTATAAATATAAAATACTGTTATATTCACATAATGTTACCTAATAATCCTTGTAAAACTCTAATAGGACGTAAATAAATAAATTCTTTTATTTTTCCTTTATTTTTAAGCTCTCTATTCAAGTTAACTGGTAAACGGAGTGGAGAGAGGACCCGAAGGCTAGAATTCATGACTACGCTTTAGCGTTTTGGGCCCGGGGCGTTTAAAGCGGGTACTGTCACAAGGCTCGGGTAAGAGGTTCCGTTGCTTTTGCAGGTGCCCTTGCTACATATTTCCAGGGGTGTAGATAAAGGTAACGGGTGAGGCACCTAACTGGTTGTATAATATGTTGTCATGTAAGGATAATATTAGACATATTTTAACATTCCGTAGAAATTTTAAGAGAAATTCAGACAAAGGGACCTCTGTTTGATCCTTTAATGTTCTGAAGTATAGTATCTGCCCATAGTTACCCATAAAAGCTCACATATGACCTATAATACCCAGAAATGCTCGTTAATTCCCATAAATTCTCATCAATTTAATTTTTATAGACATCGAAATGAAAATGGTCTGTCTAATTTTGAAACATACCTCTTTAAAATATGATTTTTATATAATCGCTAGTTTTTCAATAAGTTTGAGTAGGGGTATTTAAAGAAATGATTTATAAATATTTTAAATATCTAAAATATAAGAAAACAAAATTGTTTGTATAAATAAATAAATAAATTAAAATTTTCTTTGTGTTCACCACTTTATTAATATATACATATCAACATGTTTCGAAAGCGATGCTTTCCTCATCGTGAATATATAGAAAATAAAACAAACATTTTGTTATGTATTTATTAATAAAGTGGTGAATACTAAGTAATTTTTAATTAATTTATCAATAATGATGGCACAAAGTGAATACCAATCTATTAAAGAATTTATAAAAATAAATTAACGTGTTTTATATAATATTTTCAATTAAATGATTATTATTATAAAATGAATTAAAAAATATACTTAAAATATTCACCACTTTATAAATATACATTTATACCTACATGTTTCGAAAGCGATGCTTTCATCATTAGGAATATATGAATTCTAGTATTATTATTGATCATTAGTGTTTTTGATTTTTTTTTTTTATATGAATACCGCACAAGAGTCCCAACTGCTCCCAACCGGCTGGAGCAGTGAGACTATGGCAACCCCAATTGGGGAATGTTGTGAGGCTGAAGGTATTGGGGAGGGGTAGGAGAAGGGGAAGAGAAAGGTGGGAAAATACCTGGCTATTCAGATCTGGTCACCAAACACGGCTAAAAGTCATTTCAAGCAACCTTTCAATTCTGAATGGTGGTCTTTCACCAGGGCGATAATGAGAGTATCTTCAGTCATAAACTATAAACTACTATTGAAATAATAAATATTAAAATGTTTTCGATCCAATGTTCTCCTCTTCAGAATGTTTATCTCATTTCATCACATATTGTAAATTTCTGACAATTTTCATAATTTTTCGATCCTAAAATCATTTTTTTACTTTGTATACTGACGAGGGAACCATTGTTTTCGAAACATGTTGATACTTATTATTAAGTTGTTGTTTGTACAAAATATTACTTAATAAATTAGTTTTTAATCTTCTAAAACAAGCGGAAAGAGGTTTAACAAAACAAATGAATATACCCACATCCTATGTAACTTACAAAAACAGTCGAATCATTAGCATTTTTACTATCAGAAAACAGTAATACTCTCATATAATCACAAGTTGAAAACAATACGAACCGGAACAAGGAGTATCTACATGAGTAGGCAGGTCCATATAGCAAAGCGAACATCAGATCGATCGGTTTTGAATTGCCCTAATGCTCTATTGTTAGTACCGAATAAACCGAGCTATTCCAGCCATACAGCCTTTCACGTTACAGCTCTCCAAACAGCTAGCCGTTATAGACACTGAATAGGTAATCCGTAGAAGATAAAAAATACTAATGTTGCCGATTTACATAAAACATTTAGATTTCTAGAACCCAAAGAGGTTAACGAACTTGATTATTAATTGTTTATGTGTTTAATTCATAGAACCCCCGGTAATATATATTTTTGAATAAATGTAAATAAAATTTAATACGTTATTATTAAGTTATGCAAGTATAAGTATTTTAGTTTATTTTTATTATTGTGACAGCTGTATCACCGTTCAAAACCATTTAAAAATGTGGATAAGCTTCGTTAAGACGACTTATTTATCCGATTATATTTACCCCCCATCCTTTTTTTTTTAAATGGTGCAAAAAATGATTTATTACCGTTGAAACTGATTTACTGAGAAAGTAGTTGTGATAACAGATTCACTATTCTGTATGGTACTTACAGTCGAATTCTGTCTTCCACGCATTAAATGGCAATGTTTTCTTAATTGTTTTATAATGAGGGGACTGGTATTGACTTATTTAAATGTGTTATATTGCTTATGCTTTGGGAATATATTGAGAAGTGGGGAATAAATAATTTCCATTATTTTACTAATTAATGTTATATTAGGATCATTCATTCATTTACTAATTTCGTAATTTAAAAAAAAAAACTTGATTACCTGTTCAGGAAAAACATTCGAAAATATAACCAATTATTTTATTTATTTAATCTTTCGGATAAGAAAGCAGGTAAGCACTACAAATATTTTCCCTTATCCATTTCGTTCCACTCTCCACTTTCACCAGCCTTACAAAATACCTCAATTGGGGATTCCATAGTTCCACTAGCTCCGGGAAGGTACGGGACTACGTCGTATAAACGAAAACTGATGTAATTAAATAAAAAAGTAAACCTTTCTTCAAACTACTTTTTCATTTTATTAGCCGACCGGTTTCGAAATAACCGTTCCTTTATCAGAGCAAAATATATACTAACTCGACAATATTACAAAATTTTGGCAGAACATACATATTAGGTGTCACAGTGGGGGGTGGGGGCGTGACTAAGGATTAGTACAGAGGGGGAAAGATGTAGAGATTGAGGAAGGGATGAAAGGAAACAAATTTAAGGTGGGGCCGCTTTTATCTTAACTTAATACATTTTATCTTAACACATTCTATGATTCTTAATAATAGGCCAATTAATATTAACGGATATCCTAAATTCAAGAACAAACGATTTATTTTTCTTTTGTAAAGTTGTTTAAATAAAGTTTTGTCATTTCATTTAATTTTAATAGGTAACAGCAAAATGATGGCTTCGTAAAATAGTAGAAAACTAATGTCGCTACTTTACGATGAGACTTTTCAATTCTTATCCCGAAGCCAGGCCAACAAAATTGTTCATTTGATCATGAAAGACTTGTGGTTTTGGATAATGATAATAATAGCAAATCTCAAATGAAAAAGTTAAAACTGAAAAGACACCGAAAATTAAAAAGGTAACGATCGTATCTGGGACTTGGGACATCTTGGTCTATCTGGAACCAGCCCTCTATTCAACTGAGCTAACGCCACCTTATTGCTTTCCGTCATTTTATCAATTTAATTCATTTAAAAGCTGTTAATATCGTCTTGAATTGATTCCAATATATTTGTTGATTGTTGTCTTTGTATGTGATTCATAATAAACTCACAATATATTCAGAAATTGCTAACCTTTCATTATGTAAAGCATTATAAAATCACATTGTTATAAATACATCTTAACAAATCTTTAATTATTAAAAAAAAAAATTATGAAAATATTTTTTGAATATATTCAAAATATCTCAAAAACCTACAATATGTTAAATCAGGATATAGCAATACCGATTAATAAAATTTACATAGAATCATAGCTTACCACAAGTTGTATTACCAATTTTACCAGTCGTGATAGGATGGAACCGGTCAGGTCAAAAAACATTATTTGGAAAATAGTTTAAAAATTGTTTTAATAAATCATTTCCGTTTGACTGGAAGATTCTAAGCAAATTTATTTTAAATGATTAAAATATTACAATGAGGTTTATCTTCAATGAGATAATTAAATAAAATAAAATATTTTTAATCATTGAAGAAAATATTAACAACTCTCAAAATGAAAACTAAAACCAAAAGACCCTGAAAAAAAATAAATGTAGCAGCTGCGACTTGAGAACTCATGGCCTATCTGGGACCTTATCCCAGCTTTTATCTTTTTTTATAATTTTTTCAAAAGATCGGTATTCCATTTGTGGCGTCATTATTAATAAATTAATTAAAAATTACTTTGTAATCACCACTATATTAATATATACATATCAACATGTTTCAAAAGCGAAGCTTTCCTTATCAGGAATACACTGATATTTATATAATGCATACAGAATATTCTCTATATTCCTGATGAAGAAAGCTTCGCTTTCGAAACATGTTGATATGTATATTTGTATAGTAAAGTAATAAAGTGGTGATAAAAAGGTAATTTTTAATTAATTTATTTTATCTTTTTCATTTTTATTCATTTTCAGTTATATGTTTCATTTTAAGAGATGTTAATATTATCTTCAAAGATTAAAAATATATTACAAAGAGGTTAATAACCTTTAATAGGTCATCCCAAAAAAATATATGAATAAAAATAGCATATTCTGTATACACGGACTCGTTCACAATGCACTTCTATCGATACACCTCTTCAGTGGTCGTAGCCATCCACGCGAAATATGGATTAGCTTGCGATAAATAACTTTTATTCCGCAATCTACTTTTATTAGTTGATCCAAGAACTCGCCACGCCATCATTAGCTGGCGCATGATGGAAATCCTACGGGGTCGGGGCTTATCACGTAATTGATGATAGACATTGATTGTTTTGCTGATGGTTTTATGATGTGGGTTTTAAACTTTGACGATTAGTACAATAAAATATTTTTTTATTTTATTTATTTATTTAGACATACAAGTCACTTTTCTTTCTTATTCTTTCCCACGGTTTTTTACATAAAGTAAATGGTAGACATTTTTTTTACATTCATTATTGAGATTAAAATAGTGAGGCATGCAAACCCAAATACGCCCTGCCTTTGTGTGGGTAAAATGAGTAATTTAAGTTAATAAGTGTATAAGAATATTATTTATTTAAAGTATCGTGACAACAAGAAAGTACAATATTTAACGGAAATTTTAGAATTATACTATGAGTAAGCAGAATTTTTCTTTATAATTAGTAAATGTTGAAGTTATAGTTAAAGAAAGCAAAGTGAAATAACAGAGATTTAAGAAAAGTTATGTTTCAACATCTGGATCGTTCAGCCATAATTGTACTTCTTTTTGCGTAGAAAGATAATTTATTTGCTGTTTGAATTTCTTTTGGTGAAACGAAAACCGATGAAAAGCAGTGGTGTTTTGCATTAACTTAGTGCGCGATCGAGTAGAATAAAACACGCTTTAATCTTTTCGATTTTTAAAATATTTTTTTTAAAGTCGTATTTCGAGATTTGTAAAATAATGCTAAAATAAAATAAAATAAAAAATAGATGCTTTTATTACAAATGATAAGCTGGGTATATTAAAATTTACATTATTAAGTACCGAGTACCTATTAAACAGGTGAAAAATGTATTTTCCGATAGAAAATCACAAGTCGGAATTACACTGTCAGCGCAATTGTTTGTAATTCACAGGTCCGTCGAAGATGGTGTCGCACGGGATGTCGGTGGGGTTTAGCGGTGTCATCGGCTAATTGCGATGGCATATTAAGATAACATTGGCAGGACTAGGGACTCGTGTCGGCCTGACGTGTGCTCTAACTGGCCGGGACATATTATTTAGGCACCTTGCGCAAACACAACATATTGAAGGACAACGATATCGGCCACCCTTTGTCGGGTACGTGTGATAGGGGTTTTGGGATTTTGCTTGTGTCAGGCGCAAACAGTACCGGGGCTTATTTTGTGAGGTCACTTCGGGTGATAGGTGTACGCAAACCGACCGGGAGGTGGATGGAGTATGTCGCTGCGGCAATAGATACAAAACTAACACATTTCAACGTTTGCAAAATTATTGGAAAAATTGTCGTCCTGAAAATGTGTTGTTTCTCATAGTATCTAATTTATTTACACTGTTTTTTTTTCAATTACTGTTTTATTATTATTTTTATCTTACAAGAGTCCCAACTGTTCTCAACCGTCTGGAGTCAGAGAAACTGAGAAACAAGAGATTGAGATATGTTGCGAGGCTGAAGATAGTGAAGAGAGGAAGGAGATGGGGGAGAGGAAGGTGAGGAAGTACCTGGCTATTTAGATCTGGTCACCAAACACGACTAAAGCCATTTCAAGCAACGTATCAATTTTGAATGGTGGTCGTTCACCAGGGCGTTACTGAAAGTATATACCGCTCTGGAACGTGCCGCAAATATTACTTTATTTTATTTTAATTGAATAAATTGTGAAATATCACAAATTAGTATAATAAAGTTTATTTGAGCACGCTGGGATTTAATCCCGTGATCTCCGGATTCGTAACCAAGGAACGTAACCGTTCAACCACGAAAGCCGTCAGGCCTGTTGGTTAAGTTTAAGTATCTGGATGTGTTTTATATTTTCGGGCGTTTTCCATAAATCTGTTTAGGAGAGCCTTTTGATCCGATTGTTGTTTATTGGTAAATAAATCTAACTTTAAAATTATCAGCGCGAAATGGAAGAGAATAAACCAAAATAATCACAGATTGTTATTCGTTTCATCTTCCATCTTACTCAGCAAAAATTGCTTAAATTTCCTAATTATTTATTTTGTTCTTAATCCTTCTTCCAACTCGTCCTCGTTAGCGTCATAAGCGCTTTAATGTGTGGGGAACAGAGAAAAGTGTCGACACATTATCATTACACCCCTCGCTCCTCGCCTCAGAATGATGGACGTTTGAATTATAATATTATCTGGATAATCCTCGAAATCTGCAATTAGTTCCCGTGGAATTCAGCGAAGTACAAAATTATCAAAACCACCAGAGTTTGCGATTTATCACGAATACAGAGAGCCAAAATACAAATATTTTAATGTATTATATTTTATCACAAATTAGAAAAATAACTTTGGTGTAGAACAGGTCTGGATGAGAAATAGTCGCAAGTTTAGATATTTATTAGTTACATTAAAAAAATATATTTTAATTTACGAATTCAAAAATCAGGATAACTTTGCACACACAAACTCGATAGATTCAAAAGATTCTCATTACAACTTACATTCCATTAACCTAGAACTAAAACAGCTTTTGGATAAAGAAATTTGCAATATTTATCTATAAAAGTATTTAACGTCCTCCCTCTAGCAATAAAAATTATTACAAAATTAACCGAATTCAAAAAAAATATTATGATATGAATAATGGAAACGGGAAGAAGGAATATCGACATGATGTTGCAACCGAACAGAGTTTAACGGTCACTGTATGTTTTTTCCTAGATTTTAGATGTTTTATTCATTTGTTGCATTATAATTTTCCGCTAATAATATTTTAACATAATTAAGACAACTTAATTTAAAAAAATATATCAAACTTGCTAAAAGCATGACCCAATTTATAATCCATATATAAAATCATCTACCATGTGACCTTAGAATGCAGTACCCCAATTAGGTCACATTTTTTGTGACTTTCGTAAAACATTATGAAATAAATAAAAAGTAAATACATTGTAAGATTTCGTCATACATGGTTTTACTATACTGCAAAAAATTGCAAAAAAAATTAAATGCTTAATTATAAAATTATGACTTTTTACGTTAAAAATAATAAAGCCACATTGTTTATTTAATCTGTAGACCGGAATTACATATTTTTCACTGAGTCAACAATTGAACCGATAGCCAGAAGAAGGAAAATATAAATAAAAGACTTACAGGTATCGTGAAACGAAATTGTTAAATAAACTTCATAACGAATAAGAAAAGAATTAATAAATTAATTACAAATTGCTTTGTAATCACGACTTTATTAATATCATATTATTAATATATCATTATGTTTCAAAAGCGATGCTTTCGTCATCAGGAATATACATAATAATAATGTTATAATACAAATGATAAAGATAGAAAAAAATAATATAAGAATAAACAAATTATAAACATAAACAAAAATTTATTAAAGTAGGTAAGTAATTAATCAAAAATGTTAATAAAAAAATATTATGAAGCATTAAATAACAAATTTATATTAGAAATTAAAAAAGAAATTATTTTTACTTTTATTAGTATTATAATGAAACTAAATTATAGACACAACTATTTAAAAAATATATACAATATTATTAATTATATTTAATAGACTTAAAAGGAACGACTGCGTGGCCCTTTTCAGGCCAAAATACTCACCTAATGATCTTTTTTTTCATCAAAAAGTATAGTATATATCTAGGACAGAGTAGAAGTCATTTATTTACTTTTGTTTTACATTATGAAATATAGGAAAGTGAAGGAATTGATTTTTAACGATTTTAGAAGCATCTTTAACCATTATTTGGGGGATAACAGTTATTTAAAAAAATGTTTAACCCCATCTGCTTTAATAAAGTAATAGAATATAAAATAAAAAAAATTAAATAAATATATTAAAACAAGCATTAAGGTGGACTTTAAATTAAATTAAAAACAACCAATTTACGTTGAAAGACAAATTTGCAGCACAAAATTTAATATATTAATCTGAAAAGAGTTTTTTTTTTAATTTTTATTCACGTAATCATATTTACATAGCAAATATGAAAATTAAAAAAAAAATACAAAAATCCGCAAATAATTCTCTAAGTTGCCTCTAAAATTATAATTTTTTTCATATATGAAACAGGCAGCGCAGCCGTTCCCCTTAACACTTTTTCTGATTTGTAAAATTTGAAATTTGTCTAATTGTAAACCGGTTGTAAATTTTTTTAATCTACATTAATATCAAAAGAACGATCGGTTTCCAAAATATGATTGGCAAATGCAAAATAATAAAATCTAATACTAAAAAAAGAATTATTCTGGTACCTCAGCAATTTAAGAAGGTTGAATAAAGATGATTTAAAAATAAAACAAAAACTTGGTTTATGTCATGTGTATTTTTCCCGATACTAAAGATGTTTACAGTACACTCCCTTCACCGTCCACTACCTGTCCCCCCCCCCACCCCTCTCCCTAACCCCTCGGGCGTCAACTCGTCCTTTTGTCTCAATCTGTAACACATGTATAGCTTAGTTCGATATAATTCTGGCCTGCAGAATAATCGTGATGTAAACAAAGTTACTGTTTTATTTTAAAATTATAATTTTAGATCACAAAAATACCGCTTTACGCGAACATAAATTACTTATGGTTTAAAGTGCAATGTAAGTATCGTAACTCCTCACAATACAAAGATGAACCTATCTGGTCTACGAATAAACTGATATATATTTGGTTTCCTCCGTACACCATAATTGTTAGAAGAAAAAGTAATTTGCGAAATATGGATAGGATAGGAAGGAGTGAACCTAGGACTTGAAGAGACAGAGCAAATGTTTCAAATACGTACCTAAAGCTTAAAAGATATGTTTCTTCCCACTCGTATCCTTGTTATGGAATAATCTTAGTTTCTAGTGAAAACCATGTGTATTATGTCATAAAATTATCTATGGTCCTTTTGTTATTTTTACCTACTGTATATTGAATTATTTACACCCTTAGCTTGTACTGAATTGTTATATAATGCCTACAATATTTATATAAATGAGACTACTGCTCATGAATACTTTAAATAGGAGTTAAATGTAACATCTGTGTTATTTTCTAATAAGGAACTCCAGTATATTTAAAATATACACACATATATATATATCAATTATGACTTTCAAACTTAAATACCAGTATAATTCGTTTATTTCCTAAAGTTAGTTTTCATATTTAAAATAAATGTCAAAATTTCAATTTTTTAAAGCCCGCCAAAACGATCCAAATCTATGGCCAGTCGGTTTTGATCAGTTTTGATGTTAGAATGTCGAATGTCAAAACAAGACGACGGAAGGACCCAGACGTGATGCCAACCTGTTTTTGTTACATATGTTTTTATTTTATATAGATATATATATATATATATATATATATATATATATATATATATATATATATATATGTATATATATAGAGATGCCCTCTCGTAATATGTTGATCAGACGCGACGGTACGCCAGGAATTTGTTGATCCCATGGAATTTGTTGATCCAACCTAATTTGTTTGTATATATATATATTTGTATATATATATATATTGTAACCTTAACTGTAAATTTAGGATAAAGTTTTGAATAACACGCTCCCGTTAGACACACTACATAAAAATTGTTTATCGGGATATTTTGAAATATATATTTTTTGTAAAATGTCTTGAATTACTTAAGGATGAGATTTACCGTACGTAATTTTATACTCTATTTAAAGCAAACCATCACTAAACATACTCTAATTTGTTTCACAAATAATAGTTTTTTTTTTATAATTGACAACAATTATGGAGTTTAAAGTCACCCAAATTAAGTTTAAATTTCGCCAATACTAAAAAAAATACATGTTTAAGATACAAAATACAAGTGAAAAATAAAAATGTCCGTACTAATCCAAAAACAGAATGCACACGTGATGTCATATGTGCAAAATTCAATAATTTCAATATTACAAGGGGTTTTATTAAGATGTTTTTTTTATTCACTTTGAAATAACGATTTATAAATTCCACATATAAGTACTTATATATATAAAAAATTGTTAATCTATGTGAATACATATTGTTAAAGCGTTTATATTTTTCGCTGGAGCTTCTTATTATATTAGGTTTGGTTATACAGTGAATAATTTGTTGCTTTTTTATTATTTGTACTTTATATTAGATTATTAGAATCCCTAGTCTATTCTTAAGTATTGTATGAAATTATTCATGTAAGTGAGTGTGCTGCTCATACATATTTTTAGTAATAGTTTAAACGTGCATAAAGGTACATAGCATATCTGTTATTTTAGGTGAGTTTTATTATATTAGCTTAAGGCCATCCACCGGTCACCACAAAATTCATAATGGGGCGTATTTGGACTAGATCGCCCGTATCGTTTAACCAATTAGAAGAAAGGTCGCCGAAAAGACGTACCCGCCTCTTATAACGAAAATAACACAGTGGATAAGCTTGGTAAAGTCGTGAAACATAAAATAACGAAATAATATATTTTTTGTTTTATTAATTTATTTTGTTTTAATATTATTTAAATACATAGAAAAACTCCAGTAAAGAACGACAATATTATCTAGTTTATTATTGTTATTAAACATTTTTTAACGTTTACGTTCAATATAACAGTATTGGAATATGATGTAGATAAAAATGTAGAATTATCCCGTAATAGGCTTCAAAACAAATCCCCTTCAACTTCCAGTTCTGATAGTATGCCCATTCCCACCGTGCGCCTGTTTACTAACAATTTATGAGTTTTATTACAAAGAAGAAACTATGGGAACACAACTACATAATAAATAGATAGACATTTACAAGTTACTTATTTTGCCTTCTTTTTATTGGTTACTTCACTCTTTTTAAAAGTATTTATTAAGATTTTATTTATTTATATACATATTTTTACATTGATTTTAGTTATTTATCCAGTGTTTACCTAATTAGGCCATTAGGAACTTTCTTCTATCTCCTGAAAAGAAGATTTTTGATAAACAAATTGTAGCGGTGTCATGTTCTCTTTGTCACATTCGATCTGCAATTAAAACACATTTAATTAATTTTGTACACGTTTCGTAAAGTAACATTTTATGAAACAAGTTATGCACGTAATAAATTTTACATAAACAAATATTTTTTTAATATGCTAATATTACCTACATATTAATAATTTTTTTTTAAGTACTGGTAAGTTTATTTAATTTTAAGATCTAAATAAATAATAACTCACCACAAGAGAATGGTTTTTAAAATCCGTGTCTTCTGTCTCATCTAATGAAGATATTCGTTTTTGATTGAAATTTTGTGGCGGTGCATTATTTTCTTTGTTACATTCGATCTGCAATTAAAACATGTTTCATTACTTTTGCACTTATTTTTTGTTACGTGTTGTTTTTGTTAAAAATGTATTATTATAAATGCACGTTCATCAAAAAATAAACGCTAAATCCATAAAAAGTAATTTACATTCAATTTTTATGAAAAATTAAAATAATTCAAGATAACCAAATAATTGACGATTTCATAATTTTTTTATCGTGACCACTGTGCGGCGGTTTGGAATGCGCGCGAAGTGGAATGATTTTAAACTAAAATTGATACCCGCCGTCAAATAACAAAGACGATGTTTTGGGAAATTGCGTTATTCCAAACGTATTGACAAAGATACTTGATGGTTGTTTCAATATTGAAATGAGTATTATAATATAATACAATTTTAAAATCGGATAGGTAATATGTTCCAGCTTACCTGTACATTTTCATTGACAGTTAAAAGTTCTCCGGGAACTATCAGCGACTTCTTTACGAGTTGTTTTTTTACGGGTTGATATAGTTTCCTGTAAAAAAAATACATTGATGAAATAAAAATTTATTCAAATTTTCTGAGAATATTTAAATGAACTATTTCTAGCAACGGTAATTATGTGTAAATCCCAATTTGAGCGTAAATAATAAATAAAGATGATTGGAACTTACCCAAACATTCCAGCGTTGACTTTTCTCTTCCTTAGTCCGCTGAGTGGACCCACTTTTTTATTTCCTTTGTTGCCCATTATACTATATCACTCGGGAATCTCAAAATCGATTGCGCGTAAACTATATTGATCTTAAAAAAGTAGCACGGAACGAAGCGACGCGAACTATAAAGACGTCTATTCGCCACCGAAGTTGGGCGTGAACTAACTCGGTATAGAAGTGGAACATTGAAATACGTCCTAACGTTCAGTAACTATAGAGTTGAAAATTGTATGAACCTCAGGGTGCCTGTTCGATATTACGTAAGAAATATTTTATTAAAAACACGTATTTTATGTTATGCTGTTATATTTAGGGCTAAAATTCAAAATGTTTCACGGTCATCTAATGGGTAATAATTTTTTCTACATTACGCAATAAAACAAAACTAGATAAATTGTTGTTAAGTGGGAGATCCTGGATATCAAACCATTTTTACAGCCCTCACTCTTAATTTTTTTCTAGGCTTATAAAGAAACAAATATTAAAAAAATGTTCGGTTAAATTTGGGGCAAGGATGTGTTCCATTCACAGTAATTTACTGAAGAACCTAGAATAATAGGTAATCAAACTTTCAAAGCAAAAAAAAACCATTTTCATGATTTTGACGATTGCGAAACAAGCGATCGCCTTAAGTTAGTTAGTGTAAATCGCACTTGAGGTGAACCTTCACAAAACTGTTCAATAGAAATTAACTCATGTTATTATTACGTATTATTCGATCTTGGAAGTATTGCTTCGTTTAAATACATATCTCATTTCGTACATCATATTATATCGCAGTTCCCGAAGATTTCCAATCTCTAATAATATTCTCTTTTCAGGAAATCGTGAATTAAAATTAACGATTAGATTCATAAAATGAAGGACATTCTCTGAGAGAGCTGCTGAGTTCATTCCGTCTTGGCCAATTGCCCATGGCAAAAGTCAACCACCCAAAAAACTCACGCCACTGAATCCATAGAAAAAATGGGTACTACCATAATTTTAAAATCAGTAACAATTTTTTACCAGTTGTGTTACCGTTGAAAAATAATTGCTATCCCTACTTGCCAAGACGAAAATTGAGATATTTTCTTTTTACAGAATTAAAAAAAATGTTTCCAGAATTAAAAAAACACAATAAAAATAATCCTCTGAGAAAATAGATTACAGGTCGGTACTTTTTCGCGTTCCTGAATTATAGAAGTTATTTTTATAATTATCAGTATATTATTATATTTTATAAATTTCAGTTTTGAAATTGTATTTTGTTTAATTTATTTTATTTCACTTATTTGCCCATTTACGTTTACAAAATAACTCATTATAAAAATTTATATACTATTACATCTAACTAATTATTGTAACTTATATACAATTGGGTTCTTTACATATGGCTAATGATAATTTAAAAACTGATAGTTTTTTTTCATGCTTCACTTAATGTGGTTTAAATAATCTATTTTAAATTTATTTATTCATGTAATTTTGATTTGGACCGGCAAAGCATAATAGCATTTCAGCCGTCTATAAAAAAAACTGTTTTGCGTATTGGCACTGTTATTTTTCGGTAGCCTAATTTCCTTACATGTCCTTATATTATGTGTGTGAATGTCCATGTTATAAATAATATTCTTTTGGTAACAAGTTGTCTCTGATTTTATGTATAAAATCATTGCGTTCAATGTCACCATTTGTTTCTTTCTTATCCTATAACATTTTAGCTACTTTTGAATATCTATTTCGCTTTAGTATTATTCACATTGCTTTATTTTGGAGAATTTGTAATTGGTTCTGTTTTCTGTCGTTACACAAGAAAGGTATCGTTGAGCAGTATTTAAAATGTGTAGCAATAGTAGAGTTATAATTTGTAAGTATCGTTTTAGTGGAAATTTTTGGACGTGTTCTTCCCAAAACAGAAATCTTCTTCCCGATTTTCTCTTTGACATATTCAGCATGTTCATTAAAGTTAAGTTTTGTGTCTAATATAACTCCTAAGTATCTCATATTACGTTCGTCACGTATGTGACACGATTTACTTTAGAAGTATGATAGACGTGTTAAGACTATACATTTAGGATTAGTTTAATTTTTTTTACGTTATATGGAAAGCTGAACAATCCTCGCTTTTCGTAAAACACACAAAAACTTTTCTCTTGTCTCTTAATATTAAATATACATTTTTTTAAACTTTTAATATAATCAAATATACAGGATTATTCAAAATGACGGACTTAATTTCGCAAGTTCTCTTCTGATGGTCCGCACGTGGTCGGCTGGAATTTTTCTTTTGCAGAGACAGTTTTCTCACATACCAATGACAAATGCTCTTTCTAGTTGAAGGTTCAATTACGTTGCACTACCGTTACATTTTTGATTAATTAATTATCTGCTTTAATCAGTTTTTCGTTATGTTTATATTTTGTATATTCTTACTGTATTGTGATCTATGTTTATCATTTGTCTATACTTGACCTTATTAGTTTTTAGTATTCTGTAAGTCTTGATGAGGTAAACTTCGCTTTCGAAACATTTTATGTATATGGTATATTAATATAGTGTTGATTACAAAGTAATTTCTAAATAATTTATTAACAACAGGAATACCAAACTTTTGAAGAAATTATCTTAACAAACTGTTAAGGATTTTTTTTCAATGTTTCAAGCAAGACGTCTTTAAGCCTAAGAAGGATACAGAATAGGCCTCGCGGTTACGAATAACCTGAAAATATTCAAACTCCCCCTACCACTACATTGTGTACAAGTGGTAATTGTAACTTGTTCAATAATGTAGGAGTTAGCTAGCAAAGATTTAAGCCGGCGACGCCTGATTAAAAACACGACGTTTTACTACCAACCGGACAGTCACAAAGACATTTAGAAATAGCGAGGAAAGATTAAATGAAGACCGCTCAATGCTAATAATTATAATGAAATTGGTTTTCCGACCCGAGATGAGATTCGAACTAGGCCACAATAAAATCTGCATAATTAACACCATATCTCTCCAAGTGGTTTCATGGTAAAGTGGCGATGACTCTCATCCCTTAACAGCAGGCGATTGGGAGGGGAAGAAGATCGAGAACGATGCTTGATCGGCTTACAGATGGAGGGATTAGAAGCAAATGCAAGGCTAATGAAGGCGATTGGATCGGATTAGAGAAATGCTGAGATGGCTCGGACATGCTGAATAGAAGATAATGGAAGGAGGAACACATGAAATATAAGGAGATGGGAAAATAAACTGATATTTTTAGATATGGGAGAGTGGAAAGATTGCTTTCATTGGAACGAAAAATAGAAAATGCAAGCTAGTGAACTAGCTATTCATGTTTACTAAGAATCGTTTTGAAACTTATTAACTTTCAGATTTTCATTGTAGTTTTATGATTTAGCCTGATTTTTTATTTTTAAATAAACGGATCATTGTCCAATTACACAAAATACACAATGTGAATGGAAGAAGAAGCCGGGGATATCCGAAGAAGACATGACACGATCAAGTTAATCAAATACATGGTCTTGGTCATTTCAGAGGTCGTAATAACAGTAGAGAATGAATGAGACGTTGTATGAATAAGAAATGTATGCCAAAATCGAGTTGTTCGGAGGTCCATCCTCTCTGCCTACACCTGCGGAGAAACGGTCTGATGGTTACTTAGTTAGTTAGTTAATTCCAGAAAAAGAACAGCACGAACATTATATGTGAATAAAGCAATGAGAAAAAAAAGTACAATATTTGAGAGACATTCAAGTCAAAGCCTGAACAAGAATTTGGAGAGTCCATATTCTTCGATTTTATAGTTTTTGGGATATTACGTCGTCTTGCGATTCCTCCTTTTTAGCCTGCTTAGATATTCTTTGAAGTTTATTTTCCTGAAGACTGATAAAAAATTATTTAAACTGGTACCAAAAATTGAGTTGTGTTAACAAATTTTAACATTCTGGACAGTGGAGAATGATACCGATAATTAGTAGTGTAATAAAGAAATGTTTACGGTTTGTTCAATGTCTTCATAACAATCTGCAGTTTTTTTATCTTTACATCATAGCAATGATTAAAGATTTCATAATATTGAATACATGTTGTTAATTCTATTAAATTTTTAAAACATGTTTTTTGTTACACCTCACAAGTGCACCCCTGTAACTCCTGTTTCGGCGTTCAAGGCCATTTTAAAATTTTAAAGGAAGTTTGAAAATGGCCTTGAACGCCGAAACAGGAGTGACAGGGGTGCTCTTGTGAGGTGTAGCAAAAACATGTTTTAAAAATTTAATAAAATTAACAACATTTATTCAGTATTATGAAATCTTTAATCATTGCTATAATAATAAAAACGAAAATGCTTGCCGAACTAAATAAAATTATTAAATTTGATTTACAATAAATTTCAAAAAAAAAAATTAAGTTTTACGAATTAACCACAAAAAAAGGTAATAATAGTTGCTATGCGGCTACGTCTGAGATTCAATCCCCCTTTTTTCTATTTTCAATCGAAAAATTTGGCATTTTATTATGGATTTTGATGGATATATAGATATTTTAAAGTCCATGCTGTAATTATTAATGAAACTATGTAAAAGTGGTTGTATTTACCTATAAATATCAAAGAAAAACAGATGTGCGAATTTTAAGTCATCAAATCTCACCTTTTGAGACTTTTTCGGTTTCGGACGAACATGTTTTGTGCTTTATAGATCATAATATCTGAGTAAATTTCTCCGGCAATAGAATGTCAACGCAAATCCAAGAAAGACTCCATATCTCAATATTACAGTAATCTCTGAACACCAGGCTACAAAATGAGAAAAAAATCGTGGAACACTGTTCTCGAATTTCCTCTTCTCCCTTGACTTTAGCTACTGGGACTTATTTTCCGTACGAGATTCCATTTCCTGAAAGCTTTGTTTTTTTTTTATATTATTGTTTCCTCTGTTATTCATTACGTTGGCATCCAAAGCTGCTGATTGTGCCTTTTTGTATCAAATATCTAGGGACGAAATTATTTTAGATTGTTCTGCGACCCCTCAATACAGTCTCCGGGCTTTCGGAAACAATATGAAACATGAAACTATTGTCTACATTATTAATTTATGGGTTTCTTTTCGGCAATATCGTGTTTTATATTTTCTCTTTTGACTTATTTACTTTAATCAAAAATATCTTGGAAAATGATATTTAAATTTAGCCTTTGATATTCTTTTCAATAATTAATAGTAATGGTCCGGAAATTTGATTTTAGCCTGATATTTAAAAGTAAATGAAACTTAAAGGCACTGCGATCGCTAAAAAGGTTTTTAACGAAAACAGATACCTTATAGGAGACTACAAGTGAGTTTTAAAAAGCACAATGGTTCAAATGTATATGTTTTTCATAAATTAATTAAAAATTACTTTGTAATCACCAATTTGTTAATATACACTTATCAACGTGTTTCGATAGCGATGCTTTTCTCATCAAGAATATATAAAACAGTAAAAAAATAATAATTTCAAGTATGGACAAATTATAAACATAGAACACAATAATGAAAGAATAGACAAATTTTAAACATAAACAAAAATGAATTAAAGTAGATAAGTAATTAAACAAAAGTATTAAATAATAAGTTATTATGAAACATTGAATAATAAATTTAAACAAAATTATAAATATATATTTTTTATTAATATTAATACGAAAATAAAAGAGATAGGTATTTAAAATTGTTTTTTCTTGTAAAAAATATTTGAAATTTAATTATATTTGTTAGACTATTAACACTCTCCCTAATTTCTAAAATTTCAAATTTATCTAATTGTAAACCGGTTGTATTTGAATGTAATTTTTTTACACCTTTATTTATATCAAACGACTGATTGGTTTTCAAAATATGAATGGCAAATATATTTTTTTTTTACTTTAAATAAACGGACTTCAGAATTAAGTGATGCTTCCGAAAGGAGATTATTCTAGATAATTTTAACAGACCATTTTAGATAAAAATAATTTACGAGGAAGATAATTCCATGAAAATACGATTTTTCATATTTCTGCAACGTATTTATCAAAATACCCATTTACTGGATATTAAATACAAAATAAAAAAAAATTAATTTACAGATCAAAATTACGCGTATAAATTTAAAAAAAAAATCGCCTTCTGTCCTCCGACGCCATGATCCCATCAAGGCGCATACCCACAGCCGTAGGAATTACCACCAGACAGCAGTCGAGCGTCTCTAGTTCTTGCGGACCCTTCTCTTGAACCGTCTGAAACCGGTCATCAAGCAGAAACCGAGCCACATATCCGGCGGCACCAAAACCTCGTACCTACCTACCGGACGTACCATTTGCTCTCCTAGGCTTTCAACCCCAACATCGAGACGACTGGTAATCCCCCCACTGGACCGTGCGCAGATTACCCATAGAAATAGTTTTCGTGTAATTAAGTGAAACCCACAATACACTTTAGTTAAGAATGTGTTTTATATTGTGAATTAATAAAAAAAACTCGGCATTCAAATAAGTTATCTGTTTTATTTATTTATTTATTTGTAAGAAACAAACAGCTTTTAGTACAGATTTATATACAAAGGAAGTTTTACAAAAGGTAAGCCAACAAAGTTTCTTATGCTAAAAGTGGTTAAGAAAGTATGTTTTATTACATAAAACAAAATAAGAATTAAAGGAGGAGAGGAAGAGGAAGATAGGATCGGGACAGGAGATGCTCTCGATACATTTTACAGGCGTGCATCACAATTTGTAGTCGTACGTACTATTGCGGTTCGATATTTGCTGAATTTACTTTTAATATTTAATATTTATACTGAATTCCAATGACCACACCATGTCATCTTCATTTAGCTTGTTAGAAATAGTTAAATTATTTAAACATCTGGAAATGTTTAGAAATGTACTTTCTTAGTATGGTGTCACTTAGAGAAAAAAATAGTGTTTGTTCAGCAAATTAATAGATTGGTCTATGAAAATGAGAAGGCCAAGATCGAATCGATTCGTCAAGCTTTGTCATTGGTTTATTACTTGTTAACGGTACTGAGAAAACCGTATGTACGTAGACGTGCGAAAAATAAAATAAAATAACGATCAAAGTAAGACTAGTAATTAGTATTAATAGATTTTTTTTTTAATATTCAGTATGAATTTATTATTCAATATTTTACGATTTTTTTTATTAACATTTTTGATTAATTACTTACCTACTTTAATCAATTTTTGTTTATAATTTGTCTATTCTTACATTATTGCGTTTTATATTTATCATTTGTCTATACTTCACATTATTATTTTTTAGTATTCTGTGATGAGGAAAGCATCGCATCGCTTTCGAAACGTGTTAATATGTATATATAAATAAAGTGGTGATTACAAAGTAATTTTTTATTCATTTATTAATAAAAAGGACTTCAAATGAATGTTTTTGTACAGTGAAGGGGCGTAGAAACTACCAACAATAACTGATTATATCACCATTTAAAAATACATTTATTTATACCAGAACTACGTTTTATGTAACCTACTGCAGAATATAATGTATTTATTTATTTATAAGATGAAAATTTGCTATCAGCTGATATATTACCATCTCGCTAGGTTTGAAACGCCTGTGTTGAGATGGAAATTTACATGGGTGTTTGTTTAGCTAGGATATTTAGATGGGAAATAGATTAATTTTTTTTTTTAGATGAATACCGCACAAGAGTCCCAACTGTTCCCAACCGTCTGGAGCCAGTAAGAATATGGCATCCCTAATTGGGGAATGTTGTGAGGCTGAAGGTATTGGGGAGGGGAAGGGTAAGAGGAAGGTGGGGAATACCTGGATATTCAGATCTGGTCACCAAACACGGCTAAAAGCCATTTCAAGCAACATTTCAATTCTGAACGGTGGTCTTTCACCAGGGCCATACTGAGAATATCTTCCCCTCTGGAACGTGCGCAAATATGCTATATATTATGTTTAAATGAATTAATTGTGAAACAGCACAAATTAATTAAATAAAATTTACTTGCCCACGCCGGGATTTGAACCCGCGACCTTCGGATTCGTAGTCGAGAGCCTTACCCCTCGACTATGGAGGCCGTCAAATGGAGTACAATTCAATTTATTTTTTTCAAAAGTGTACTAATTTAAAGGCTTAAAATAATTAAGAAGCTGACAGGTTTATTGGAGGAATCACTGAGGTCACTTTTAGAGGAACTTTTGATTTGCGTATTTCTGATGTCACTAGATAGAGAATTTAACAGATTAATAGCATTAAATTTAAAATTTCTTTGTCCAATAAAGTTTTTACAAGCTGGAATATTAAAATATTTTGCAATTGATTGTCTTAGGGATCTAGTGCTTGTTCATTCTTAAAATATATGAATATAAAAAACTATGTACATTTTTAAATATCAGTGAAATATTCGCTCAGCATTGCCCGGTTGCATGGAATGGCTTAGGCCATGTTTGATGACCATATCTGAATAGCTAGTTGCATCCCATACTCTGTCTTATCCTCTACACACTTATTTTATCCTGTCAATTTTCGGGAAATCATGGTCTTACTAGCTCTGGGCGGTTGGGACTTTTGAGCGGTATTCAGATTTTTTTCATAAATATTGTTAAACAGTCTAAATGAAGTCAAAATTACGATGATAAGGCAATGTCTTAAAGAAATGGACGAATTTGTACTATTAAGAAACCAAATATTGGCGAAAGTATTTAGAATTTATAAAAGCTGAAAAGAATTAATGTCCCAAAGTTACGAAGGTCCCGGAGAGGGGTCACAGGAAACGTACTTCAAAAGATTTCCAGAAATATCGCCCATAAACAAAGTAAAAGCAACGAGCCGGGAAATATTTTTAACACCTTTTCCAAAAGACATAAATACATAACTTTCCTTTTTCCCTTCTTCCTTCTCGAGCCGCTTCCCTATATTAAGTGCGTTTCTCTTTTAGCGAGAATTATTGAGGTAATTAGAAACTTTTCCTTTTAGTTAAAATTAAGGACATTTTTTGTAGGACCTTTGTCTTAGTTTAAGAGAAGGGCTAGAATTATAATACCGAGATAAGGTTGCCGATGGAAACGATCCGAAAACAGCGCAATAAACAGTTACATAACGGGATGTTTTCGTTATCTACCCGATAAATGGAGCAATCGGGAAGAGGTAATGTCTGGAGATGTAACAGTTTGAGATGTGGTCCAATATACGAGTATCTGACACATATTGCATTAGTGGTGCCTAACTTTCTCATTTAATTAATTTTTTCAAAATATATCTCGATTATATATGATAGTCTTTTACCGTACATGTATTCTATTTATTTTTTTTAATTTTATTTAAGTTTTTAATCCATAAGGACTGGGTGGATAGTGCAAACCCAGTCTGCCATATTACATGTATACAAATATAGATACAGAAATGAATATAATAAAAATGTTAATAATAATATTAAAGTACATGTGAAGAAAATAAGAAAAAAAATAATTACAAAATGATAATTACAAAAAGAGAAATAAATAGAAAAATATCGTAGTTAATATTTACATGGAATAAACTAAATTAGTTTTTATTTAATGTTTGTCGAAAATAATATTAACATAACCTAAATGAAATACGAAAACGGAAAAAAAATTACAGAAAATAAAAAGATTTCAGTCGCATTTGAGATGGCCCCCCCCCCTGACCTTTAAAGATGTGATGGCCCGCCCTTCCTTCGTTTATGATTTAATTTAGCAATAGACCTCCGTTCGCGCCACCGGTTTAAGATGACTCCTCTACTGCTGCCTTAAATTTTCCTAACTAATGTGATCGGAAAACCCTTTGTAGTTTTCCTTTCAATTTGAGGTTTTTCTCCTCCTTGGCCAGCGTGTAACGTCTAGCCCTATGCTAACATTCGAGTGTTTCCGATTTTCTTAATTTTCACGGTAATTTTTGCACTCCAATGTGGTCAATTTCCCAAGCTTTTCCGGAGTCTACGTTGTGTTCTGATTTTTGGTTCAGACTATTGGAAAAACAAGGTCTTATTTTGTGGTAACCCCTATTCTTTGTAGCGTAGGCAGACTCTCGCATACCATTGACAGAATTCGTATTCCTAACATTCCTATCTTAGACTTTAATGTTCTGAACTCTCTATTATTATTCTACTATGCAATCTACGTTAATTTCCTATGGGAAGACTAGCATTTTCCTAACTTTACCCCTAAATTTTCTATTTTCTTTCTATCGTGAGTTTTAATGGGAAAACTTAGCTTCTAGGCTATACTAATTGCACTATTCCTGATCTATATAATACGACGTAGTTTCAATTTTAAATTTGGTATACATGAATGTGATGATCACAGTATTATCGCCTTTCCTCATCGTGCTAAGTGTTATTCTACATGGATTAGTTTCAATAAATTTCATGGTTAAAAGGTACAGTTTTACTTGTTTTGGCGCCATCTCCATCCTCTCCTAAATTTGGGAAAATTACATGATTAGGTTTTAGTTTTCACAGCTTTTGTTATGACGAGTGATCGAATACGGTTTGTTTTGCTGCAATTCGGCTCCAGACCTACCCCTAAAGTACTCAGATGACCACGTTTCCGGTCAGTAACTCTCTCCACACAGACGTACAGCCTGACCAAACGGTATACGTAACCTCTTCAATTTTCAGTTCGTGCGCTATTGGTCATCCCCTGTACCGCGACGGAAAGAGCACCTTCCATATCCATGGGTCCGAGACCCTCCGAATTCCCGTCCTCCAGACAGTTACATTTAAAGGAGATCAAACCGGTTCCGTCCCCTCGTCAAACAACATTAGATACTTGCGAATTTTTGCAAAGTCCGGGTTAAAAGGCCGTCCTCCGCATCAAAAGTTCAGAGATAACCACGCTTAAATCAGCAATTATTTCTGCCCAATCGATAGGTACAAATTATAAATATATGTAAACAATACGAGTTTTTATAATCCACAATACTCCAGTTTTCCCAGAAAATTGTGGATCTGACATCTCCAACACAGGTCGTGAATCTGTGCCAGATATTCAGATATATTACATATCAAAATACATAAAAGTGATAATACAATATATATAATAGATTACTTTTGGTTTGGTTGACAGGTTGATTTAATGAGACCCTGCTATCTCATGTAGTTTGAATTTAACTGTAGATTGATTTTTGTTTGTTTGGAGAAAAGGTAGGACTCAAAAAAAAGCCCAAAATTTGCAAGGCCTGAACCTTGAAAACCTAAGTCGAAGATAAAATTAATTTTATAACATAACTTGGGAACGTATTGTCGACGAATGATTATGCTTATTTTGACAATTCTAATAATGTGGGTTTTTGTTTGTTCTGTTGAATTCATCAATATGTTCGAGCGGGTGTGGAGCGCCTTTGAATTGAATCTTTCCATGAAAATGGCGCTATAAAAATATTTATGTACGCAAACTACAAATACGTGATTTCTAAAAGATGATAGTTCATCGCAAAAGATGATAGTTCATCGCAAAAGATGATAGTTATTTTTCAATTAAATGTCGACGTTTGTTAAGGTACTTATTCTTCGTAAGATGTACTGAAATTCGAATATATATATACTTATACGTATCTACATACTTCGATAAAAGAGGGTGTGGTTTGGAATGTTGACCTAGTTTTAATAACAGTCGAGGAAGTGTGTCATTGAGATATGCGACAGTTATTAAGTGTCAGAGACCCCCGTCAGGAAGCATAACAATTAGGATTCATTGGTTTGTTTTAGAATGATAACGATCTTTGAATTAATAAAAATCGTTTGGGTTGTTGGTAATTTTAGTAACGTTAGTTTTGAATTTATATGTTAGGAAAATATATATATTAATAAAATAAATTGTTTTTATAGGAAATATACATAAATATAATAATTGGTTTTATATATATACATATTAAACATTGTATATAAATAAAGATAAAATAAATAACGGCCATATAGATTTGATAGATACATTATACATTTCATATATATATATATCCATACACACATATACATACTCTTAGTAAAGGCCAAGTTTTTAGCCGAAGTTATTTCACTATACAACTAGGAGAATACACACGTACATCAGGAAAGCGGTCAGCGAATAAACTGTCTCTCATGTCCCTTCGTCTCGCAGAAAAACAGGTAGGAAAGCCCATGGACAATTATCGTTCCCTCCTATCATACCCTACTGTGAAAATGTCTCCTTTATCATCGAACATCGTCAAAGATAGGCATCGATCCATGACACCTCGGAATGCGAGTCCCCTCAAACACCCTAAATGTCGACGCTTCTGGGAAAATAACTCACCAACGTCAGGATGGTAGGAAACCAGGTCCACCCTCTGGAAGCGACGGATATCCTCAACATTCAACAAGTCTGGTTCTTTGTCCACGAGGGATAATTAGGTGAAGCCAGACTGGTATTTCGTTCCCTTCTCCCGTCCTCCACGTGATAGAGAGCTTCAGACGATTTCACTCGTTTAACCCCTTAGCCAAAGTGAAAGTCAATAAGATGTTCTGAAGTTGTTGTTTATGAGTCAACTCAATAAAAGACAATTATACAGGTAGGTATCTACCGGAAATTTTTATAAATACTTAAATGTATTTATGAAAAAAAAATAGGTATTTTTGAATATTTAAAAGTCAAGTGCTGGTAATGAGTGAGACAATTGAATTATCTATAGTACTAGTTTAACTATAATTCAATGCGAAAGGAAAGGTTTATCGTAAAATATCTTATGAAGGAAGATGTACCCGCTGGGTATCATAAAATGTATTTGAACTCAAATATTTGATTAGAACGGCTTTGATCAAGTATACAAAACATTCACTCATGATAGATAACGGTCGTATAGTATTGACCTATATATTAAACAGTAAATATAAATATATATATATACATATTTACATATACACACATACAATACATGTACTTATAAGTCATTAGAAATATAATTCATATCTCCATCCTCGCCTTCCCCGGATAATCTGAAAACTTGTATATTAAATTGACTCACCTGAATTCCGACAAATTCATAATTTTTCCAGACGGGTTATACACGTCAATATGAAGATTCAGAAAATATTGGACTTCCCTGCCTGGTATGTTTAATCTAATTTAAGAAATATTTACTTAATAACAATCTAGCGTTACCTAATTTCAATTCGTGATCTACCGATTTGTACTATTTCTTCAAATTTAATGATCTCTCAATCCGGATATTATTAAACAATATTTAATTTTTGTTGTTTTTAAATCCGTAAACCGAACGCTTGGTAATATTTTAGAGCTTTATTATTTTTCTTTGACGAAATTAATCCCACGCTAGGTATTAAAAATGAATTATATGAAACTAAGACTCAGCCGTTTTTAAACTTTCACTAAGTTATTTTAAACGCAATTATATTTAATTTTTCTTAAACTCGTAATGAATTTAGTTCAACACAAAATATGAATTAAATCACATTTCATTTAAACAATTTTAATTAATTCACAGAAGCTAATTTTAAAAATCTTTAAACAAATAACTTTATTTATTTTAGAAATTTTCAATATTTATTAAATTATTATTTTTATCACATTGCTCTAACAATTTTGAGAAAATTAAATCAAATATATTGTTATCAACTTTAATTGCAACTTTTAGAATCTTCAACGTAATTTAAGTATTATTAATTTTTTTGGAAATTTCACTATTTATGAAACTATTATTGTATTAGATCAACAAGAGAATTTATTTTAACACTTTATTTATTAGAAGACGAAATTTTTGAAGTCCAGGAAAAACACTTTTAATCACTCCGCACGCAATTAACGACGTATCAACTCGAGACGAACTGTCTTTAAGAAAATTTTAATAAATAAATTATTATTAATTTGAACACAAAATCACTTTATTTATTTTAAGATGAAATTTTTGAAGTCCAGAAAAAACCCACTCTTAATTACTTAAATACCGATACGCCCGTAATGAACTATTTCTTCCGACTTCAATCAACTTCAATTCAAACACTTTATTTATAAACACTTTCGATTATTATAATTTCACTTAAAATCACCAATTTTAATTAATTCACAGAAGTAATTTTTAGTATCAACTTAGGTATAATGAATTTAAAACTTCAATATTTTTCAAACTATTATTGAATTAAATCAAACTATTGTTGAATCAATCCAACAACTATTTAAAAGAATTTATTTAAAACTTTATTTAATTGTAAGAAACAAATCAAATGAAACTTCCTAAGTCCAAAACAAAACAATTACTTAAAATCGGTCAGCACGTGATTAAATATTTCCTCGCCCGACGTATTCCGCGACTAACTCCCATATTCTGCCGTTACATTTCCTTATATATACAGCTTAGAATCAAAAGGTTTTAACTCCATTCCATACCTACATTACATTATGTTCTTTACCAACTCGTAAACCTATATGTAAGTAACACTAATTTCGAATGTAATTCTTCAATGTAAATATTTAGATAAAACCTGGTCCGCCTTCGCATCTGTCACTTTTCCTCACTCCGGCCAGGATCGAATTTAGTTCATTCCTCTAGATCGCCCTGCTGTTCCTTATTATAGAATTGGAAATTTCGATTCATGTTTTTTTTTTCTGAAAATATTATCTATCGCTTATTCTTTGGTCGCCTATGAACTCGGGTATCTCGTAATCATAGCCACTATGTCCTTATTGAATTTTATTTAAAGAAGCGCCTTCTTCACATCGTTCAATTTTAGAATTTCCTTAGTCCCTGGTTATCTTGATATGCGATATCTTTTTATTTATGAATTTTCCGATGGTAACATGGTTTTTCTCTGATCTAACATGTGAATATTCGATTAACGCATATTTTCGTGCAATTTTCACTTGATCCTAATATTGGTGTAAACACTTTATAATTTCTTCCCCACCTCACCTGCCTGAGTTAATAAATATACCTTTCCAGAATGATTTTTCAATGTGTTGCACTGCTTCTTCCTGGTCTAGCTGTATTACACCTTTTGCATGTACCTGTCGTCTGCTTATACTTTCATCCGGGTCGTTTGATATCATCCTTAATTGATTTTTCACTACCTTTAATAATTTTATGTATTAATTTATTGGCGTTTTTTCCTGCGATTTACCTACCCCAAACCTGGTAGATATGAGTTCGTTCACTTCTTTCCTGGCCACTCCCCCTTTTCCATTTCACTCTAACTCAATATCACATTAGCCTATTGTTTATTATGGGTAATAACCATTGGTTTTGTAAAAAACCGATATAAATCAGAGTTTATCGAAAACTCATTATTTTTTATTACTTTTCCTTAAATAAATATTCCTATCTTCCCTGTATAACCTTAATTGTTTGTTTGTCTCTTTATCACTCGAGTTTCATGTTCATCTGATCGCTTGGATAAACAATTCTTGTCGCCTTGTTTACATTAGTCATTGACTACCTCAAAATTTTACCTAAATGTATCGAACCATATTCAAAGTAGTAGTCCATATATCTCAATATTTCTATTGAATTCCTTCAGTTTAAATTTTATAATTGATGAATACATTTCTCATCTACATTTTCATAATATCTGATGTCCCGAATCTACTCAATTCATACCTTTTATCACCTAAAATCAGTCTAGTTTCACTCCCTTGTAATTATCTACGTTCCTGAAATTAGAAAATTGTACTCCTATTTCACATTAGTCCCGCCTAAATCGTCTCTTAAGTTTGCCGAAGTTTCCATACTGTATAATTCTTGTTTCTTCCCTTTTTCATCTATTGAAGCTATTGTTCTCTGAATTATTTTCTCTAATTCGTTGTTTTTCCGCTTAGCCTTACATGACACGTCTTTCTGTCTAAATTATAATGCAACCACACCTCTCCCCGTGCAAGATAAATCATCACTTTGTAGTTTTTTTATTTGTAATTAACATTTTGCGTATTATTTTTACTTTCTGTTTTCACTTTTCGATGGTTATTCATCTCTGCATTATCCATTGTATTCTTTAAAGTTCACGACCTTTCTCGCCCTATTCGCCCTCTGCTGGAATATTTACATTATAGGCCGTCGATCTGAACCCTTTCGATTCACATAAATAATTAATATTTCCTTTGTCCTGTCACCACTAATTATTGTTTATGTAAAACGCTCGTTTGATTGGTAACGTTTTCGTCGATCTGGCCCAATCCTGTGATGTTTATTTATAAGAGGGAACGCCTTCTTCCCACTGCCATCTCGTGGTTTTATGTTGCAACGAGTTTTATGAATCAAAATTATTGGATTATAATTCACTGTAATCAAACTCTCCACAAGTCGATAGATGTCGCTCCCTTAAGCTTTTCTAGCATGAAAGTTATGCATATAAAAGAAAATATTTTCCAGGGTTCCTTTAAAAAGAAAATGATGATGGTTAGACCATTACACATTTCATCGCATTTTATTTCATCATTACTATGATTTTACCTAGATAATATTTTTCAGTATTTTCATGGCATAATTTTGTAAAGCTTGACTTATATGGTACTTTTGAATTTATTCATTATTATTACTATAAATTCAAAAGTAAAATCATGTTTAGTTACCCCCGATACCTAACATTGTAAACTCATAGTTTAAGAATTAAATGTACCAGTCTTAAGATAGCAGCCACAGGCTGAAACTGGCAACGGTCAAATATAGAAGCGGAATAGAGTTTAAAAAAGTGTGCGTTTTATTTAATCAATATATTTAGGTTCGATTTCCCTATTCCTTAGAGAACACGAGAACGGTGCGGAATTTTGTGTGACTATCAAAGAGAATTCTAAATATAGACATTATTAGAACGTTATATTGGGCACACAGCACACAGTGTTTAGTGCACACTCATATTGACATACAAGAATACAAACAAGCTTCCAAATTTAGTGAAATACGTTTCCCATGTAAAATGTAATCTTTATCCGCAACAACTTTTGGAAGCTGCGCCGGGATGCTTATTAAAATATCTGTGCTTTAATGAGCTTCCGCCTAAGCAAATGTACTATGTTAGGGCTAATATTTTTGAGATCATTTGTGGGGGTTATGATTAAAATTCTCCGAATATGTCGGTTCATACGAGGCGAGTTTATTAATGAGAAAAGAGGTGAGAAAGGGATGCTGCATACTGCATACTGCGGAGTTTTAATTAAAGTTTGAAAAACGATTGTTTCCTGATGACGCTTACGTGACACGAAATTATTCATCATGCCACTTACGAGTCTGCACTCAAAATGGCACTAAATGCCATTTGCAAAATTTTAAATTCATTTTAGTTTATTTATTTTAGAAACAAGCAGTACACGTATAAAACGAGTTTTGTGCAAATTACAAGGTTTTAGAAAATTACAACAAGGATCGGTACCATTGACATGTCTCTATGCAATATCTAGTAAATGATTATATACAGTTTACCGGGCGGGGTTAGTACAAAGCTAGGGAATGATACATGGTAAATACTAATAATAATGATTAATCTGTAAATACTTCACGGGTCACCCGTGTATTTACAGATTAATTTACACCGTGTTTGAGTGCTGACTCTTCAATAGTGTGGTGAACAAAACTTATGTAAGTGTCATCCTTGGTTCCAGATAAGCACATTTTTCAATATGGAGTAAAGTGAAAGTTTAATTTCACGTATGTTAGAGAATATACATATTATTTTGCTTAACAGAACAGGATGGAATATATAAAACAAATTTCATAGTTTGTCGCTATACCTCACAAAAAAGACTGCCTGTCGTACTTGATGTGGGACTTATACTTCGCTTAAACAACTATTTTGGTTACATGATGTTATTTGAGAAAATTAATGAGTGTACATGTGTAAAGAAAAAAATCTTTTAAAAAATCAGGAACATTAGAAACTTATGAGAAATGATAATCAATTCATAACACCTCATTTTAAAACAACTCGAATGCAAAACCATTATATTTATCAAGCCATGAGAAATTACAATAACCTCCTTATTGAAATGCGCCGTAGTAATAACCAATAAGAACAAATAAATAAAATTTAACTCTAAAAAAATCTAAATATTTCATTCAAAACATTTTATAAATAGAAGCAAATTAAATATTACGTATCTACCAAATTAAGAATCGTGGCTCTCTTATCAGTAACATGAACTCCTCTTATATGATAAGGTATACACAACCGAGAATACCTCTTAATTAAATATTTTATAAAATACTTGTATTGCAACTTATGAGAAAGAAAAAATATATATTAAAAATAAATAAAAAAAAGTCATTTACATATTAGCACACTTCGATGAGAAGCTGTATAAAAATTACTTCTATTAGAAAGTCAATTGGTTGTGTTTGAGTAAAAGTATATTTGCAAGTAATGCTTTAGCTTTTTGAAAAAAATTATATATTTTTGTGTAATATCTTAGGGTATGTTGTTAAAATGTTTAATTCTCAAGATAAATAATTATTTTGCATTTCCTTAATGTTTAATTTTGAAAAATTGGTACTGTATTGTAATCTCATTGATAAAATAGTTTAAAAAATATGAATGCTATTTTCTTTACAGAATTGGATAATATATGTTTCTGTGTGGATGTCTTTTACTTTTGGTACTTTGAATGTTTTAAAGCGCATTTCGGTTGAGAATATGGAGGATTCAACTTTTTTTCAATGAATTTCAATATTAGAGTATGGTTAGATTAATGACTAACATTTTTAATGTTGTAAGATTATTTTGAAAATTTCTATTAAAAAAACCCACTGCTATCTATCTAGGGTGCAATGCCATCAATCTTGCATCAACTCTGTAACCGCATAATTGGACAGATGCAGTTGGCAGCGATTAATATATATATATTTTTACTTTTGAAGACATTTTATAAACAAATATAATGCAAAAAGTCCCGATAAACTACTTTTTTGTAGTTTGTCTAAAGGGAGCTTGTTATTCAAAACCTTATCCTGAATTTACCGTTAAGGCTACAATATATATATATATATCGATATTTATCTATGTAAAATAAAAAAAAACAACAAACTTAATGCATAAATGTTTCTAAAGAATCTATTATTATATATAATAACAAATATTGATCGTTTCATACATTTTTCTCCATAATTCTCCCTCTTTTATAATATAAGTTGTCACTCTTCACTAGGCATTTGTATGGAAACATTAAATATCACGACAATAATTATGAGTTCTATAAAAAAATTCTTACCAACATCGCAACTTTTTACCATCCTTAAGGTTTTTGATCAATGGTCGTAATTTACTTGTACATTCGCCTACTCACGTAACGGTCTACACATACAGCCTCACATTGTTTTCCGATTACTTAATCTCACACGTACGTGAATTTCGGGAAAACTAAAAACAATCATGTTTTTATATGGATATATTTTATCTTCCAGACTCAAGGTAAATGGTTAAGTTTACAACCACTGAAGCGATAAACCAAAAGAAGTGTATTATGGGTGTGTTCACTTGCTTAAAATAAACTTAAGATTTCCTTAGTTCTACTTGAATTGTTCGAACGTTTTCAAATATTTAGACTCTCTCTTGAAATGATAATCAAATCGTTGGCCTATTTGGGGCATTTACAAATTTATTTATTTATTTACATCTATATATTAAACGGCAGCAATTTACATAATACGTTTTTTTATGTATAATTAAAGTACTTTGTGTGGTGTTTTATAATGTGGAGTGTAAGGTAAGTTTGAAGAGGTGATACTGTGAATGTAGTGTTATATGTGTCGTGACCACCTCACTAGGAGAACCTGTGCTGAGGGGTTCATGTGAATGTGTTAAATGTGGTAAAAGTATTGATGTGTATTGATTAGTTTTGCTATATTAATGTATATTAGGTATAGAATTTGAAGAGATAAACATTTATGTTTTTTTTGTTACAATAGGCAAATCCTTTATAATATAATAAACATGTAATTATAGATACGCTCGACTAAGTTTGATAATATTAAAGTATATTGCACATAAAAAGAGAGAAGGGACTATCAAGTAAGCATAGTATTTAATATATTGGGTCATTTTTGGTTTGGTTTTATAAAGTTTTGAATAAAATCCAGGCTGTGGTACATTTTTTGAGTTTAATTGTAGATATTATATTTACAGTTAGAATTTAATTTTTTTTAATGTAAATCAAATTTAATAATGTTATTATTAAGTTCTGGAAGTATTTATAGTTTTTATTATTGTGGCAGCTGTTTCGGGGTTCAAGGCCATTTTTAAACTGGGGTTAATCCAAATCATGACGTCTTATTTACATGATTTTATTTACCCCCGCACTATTCATTCGGTTTTTTAAAATGAAGATTTATTATCGGAAAAACGGATTATGTTTGAAATAATTAAAATTCTCTTTTCTTTGAGGTTTTTACATTTATAATGTGTTTTTTCCGTATTTAAATGACAACATTTTCATAACTGATTTATTTAAATATGACATATAATTTTGATAATGTGAAAAAAAAATAGATGTGGTAAATAAATTATTTTTTTACTTTATTAATTAATGTTATGTTAGGATCATTCGTTCGTTTATTAATTTCTAATGTTCAAGTAAATACAATCTAAGACCCTTCTATCTATCTGTAGCGGTTTAGGCTCGTTGTTGTCAAGCGGGACGTGATTATTCACTAAGAGAAATTATGCGAAATTCGATTTTTTATTTTTAAAACATCTTACATATGTTCTCTGAATCTAGTTGAGAAAACCCCTCCCGTCTGCCCGATATAGGTAGCGTTGCAGCGTAGCGCTACAGTTAGTAGCTGTTTCAGAGTGGTGGGCATGCAATTATAAAGTTTGATTGCGTAATACCCAAAGTGTTTTGTCGACATTAATTTTCTTTACGTTTCTATGGAAAGCCTGTTCAGTGATTAGAACGCTACACCAGTGACGGTTTAAAACAGCATGAATTCAAGATTTCTGATTAAATTAAAATCATTTCTGAAAACATTCCGAATGTTATTCCACTATTTGTGCGTGGGATAAATAAAATAACAGAACGAAGGCAACTCTTTGCAAAAAAGGGGTGTTTATTTACGAAATAAAAATGAAAATCTGTTGTGTTTGATTATGAAAATAACGGATGTTGAGCGCCGTTCCGAATTCAAATCTCTGGTGAATGCTCCAACTGTAAACAGGTGCTGCGAAAAACAAAACATTAGCCCGGTCATTTTATGAAATAACTGTTTCATTATTGCGAAAATATTTGATATAAAAAAGGAGGTAGCTAGAATCCACACAAAAATAATGATGTGTTAAAATCCGTCCTTTTCCGCTGTACAGGAAATAACGAATGTTTGAATAATACATTGAAAATCCGACGAATTGTAGACCTTCGGTAGAATAAAAACTGCTTGAAATGAGTGAGATCAAAAACAGAAATTATTATAATTCGAAATATTGATATATAAAATTACTTTATAACAACCACTTTATTAATATATACTCGTACATATCAACATGTTTCGAAAGCGAAGCTTTCCTCGTCAATAAAATACAAAAAACTAATAAATAATTATGTCAAGTGTAGAGAAATGATAAAAAATTAGAAAAAGTGTTTATAGTCAATTAAATGTAATTAATAATCTTTTTTTTTTAAATTAAGTATCCCTTGAAGTTATTTTGATATTAATATTCATAATAAAAATAATTTCTTTTTGGTTTCTAATATAAATTTATAATTCAATGTTTTAGAAAATTTATTAATTAACATTTATTATTACCTACATTAATCAATTTTAGTTTATATTTGTGGTTTATCTAATGTTACATTATTCTGTTTTATGTTTATCATTTTTCCATACTTGACATTATTACTTTTTACATTTGTGTATTTTTCCTGATGAAGAAAGCTTCGTTTTCGAAAGACGATGTTGACATATTTATATTAATAAAGCGGTGATTAGAAAGTAATTTTTTATTCATTTAGAAATTATTATCTAAGAAAAACGGTTTCAATTGTGATTTAATGTTATTAAAAAAAAAGTGAATTTTCTCTACATATTTAACCTAGATTACATCAGTTTTACCATGCTGGCTGGAAATTACAGACTGGTTTGCTAAAAGAAGTAACATTGTGAATGAGTGATCTACTAGATGTTGAAACATTATTTATGTAAAATCTTCGATATACTACAATTTACTGATTATTTTAAATATAACTCCAAACTTTACATCACATATTATTTACTATCTTACTTTTTCGTTAATTTAAATATATCAACATTTTCGTAGAAAGCAACTACTTTGTGGTTTGACATATTCAAATTTGTTTTTAAAACACTAATTTAATTGCTATTAAAATTGATAGTAATATCCTTAACCATCAACTTAATTTGTCTTAAAGTCTCATATTTGATAATATATTTTCCGTTAATTCAAAATTTCCCACTTTTCTTAAATCCCTCTTTTGATATTCTGTCATACATTCTCCTTACACTCATATCTTTGTGTATTTGCTCTATACGCCCTAATCATCTAATCTTCCGTTTCTTAATCTAACTCATTACGCTTACGTCCGCCTTGTATTAATGAATTTTAACATTTTTCACACGATCATGCATGATTTCACCACATATTCGCTTCAAAGATCTCATTTCTACAGAATTCCGTCTGCCTTCATCCTTTCACCTGCTGTATAGAAATTAGGCAGGGAACTGGCAGAGGAAAGATGAAAGTAGATTCACTTTTCGTATTTATATTACCACACGCAGCGCCTATGTGGGTTCCTGTTTCTGTACAATTAGTATTTAAAACAATAAAAAATGCACCTAAAAAAATGATTATATTACAAGCTATTTTTTATAAAACTCTGGGAAATAAGGAACTCCGGTGAAAAATATAATGGCTTTAAAAATATGTATTCATATAGATCAGCAAATGCCGATTCTGAATATGTAACTTTTTATATTTAATTATACATAGAATTATAATTTATATTTTTTTTATATGAATACCGCACAAGAGCCCCAACTGCTCCCAATCGTCTGGAGCTAGTGAGACTATGGCATCCCCAATCGGAGAATGTTGTGAGGCTAAAGGTATTGGGGAGGGGGAAGAGAAGGGGAAGAGGTAGGTGGTGAAATAACTGGCTATTCAGATCTGGTCACCAAACACGGCTAAAATCCATTTCAAGCAACGTTTCAATTCTTAATGGTGGTCTTTCACCAGGGCAATACTGGGAGTATCTTCCACTCTGGAACGTGTGCTAATATACTATATATTATTTTTAAATTAATTAATTTTGAACACAAATTAATTAAGTAAAATTTACTTGGGCACGCCGGGATTTGAACCCGCGACCTTCGAATTCGTAGTCGAGAGCCTTGCCTCTCGACCATGAAGGCCGTCGTTATTTAAAAGAGAATAAAAAAACATCTCATCAAAATACCTTGTTACGTTGGTACCAATTCATTTGGAAGATCTGACGTCACGTGCGCATTCTGTTTTTAGTTTATTATGTAAACATTTATTTCCCGCTTGAGTGAACTTGGGTCTTGAAGAGATCCATTGTGTAGGATGGAGGAAACGCAGAGGCCGCAGATCATTCCACAGCCAAGCTGTTGAGAAGTGACGCGTTCTCATTTGAAAAATATCAACTAAGCGCCCTTGAGGTGATTTTCCCCCGAAAACGGCGCTATAGAAGTAATCCAATTATTATTATTTATTATTAACTATGTGCAAAATGTTGGGCACGCTTTGGCGTGTTTCCCGACTATGCACCGGTGCTGAAAGGATCAATGACGCTAGCTCCACAGAGCATCTTCCATTAAAATACAGGTAGAACAAGAACAGCATTCCTAACTGACGCCCGTGCTCCAAAGATTGCAGTCCGTTTGTAAAGATAGACGAATCTATCAAACGGACTGTATAATTCACAAGTTTATTGTGTCTGAGAAGTGTACGATAAATGTCACTCAATAGTTCTCACCATACAATGAGATGTAAAGATTCCTAAGTATTTTTTTTAAACATAGCTACGAGAAAAGGGCGCAACTCGTTACTGCGAAGACAAATGCAGTGCTAAGGAAAAAACCCAATGAAAGGATATCTTGAAGAAAGCTAATGCGATCGGTCGTCACATCAGTGAAAAATTAGTTTAAAGATAAAATGAATAAATTTTACTCCTCGCTTCCAATCTAGAGATAAACCTTACCCGTCTTCCTTATCGATTTAGTTGCCAGTCGCAAATGGTCGAATATTTATCCATGGTAGATGCATTTTAATTTACCTCCGTGCAATAAGTGCAAACATATATCCAAGCCTTAAAATGCGTGCAGCATGACGAAACATGTTTCAATTAAATTAGTGTTAAAAAAATCTAGAACATGATAGTATATATTTCAACCACAAATTATCAATTTCAAAGGTTTCAAAAGTAGATTTTTTTCCACATAACCGAAATATATAAATATACCTTTATAAGTACATATAAACCAGACAATATTACATTAAAAATCATTTGGGTTTAAAACTAAATTTAAATTTATAATACCTATGCATAATTTGAGATAGCAAACTTATCAACTTACTCATTCGGGCGATAACATGTATTTTTAGCTGCACTTCAATATTCTTTTCTATTGAATCATCCTGAAGCCCAATGAATCGCGAGCTTACCTGAAACAAGAACACACAGATTTTAAGTAATTTGAGAATACATAATAAGGAACTGCAATGAAAAATATAATGGCTTTAAAAATATATATTCATAAACGAGTAGAGCAGCAAGACACCGATTCTGAATTAATAACTTGCATTATATATAATTTATACGTAGAATTCATAAATCGTATTTCAAAAGTGAATAAAAAATCATCTCATAAAAGCACCGTGTTATGTTGGTACCATTGCATTTGGAACATTTGACATCACGTGAACACCCTGTTTTTGGATTAATTAGAACATTTTTATTTTTCGATTTTGTTTTGTATTTTAAACACGTATTTTTTTTTGTTTTGGAAAAATTCAAACATAATTCTGGTGACTTTAAGCTTTATAATTGTTATTAACTATAAACTTTTATTAATGGAAGAAATTAGAGTATCCATGAGCAAACCAATTATCAATATGGATATTATAATAATGTTATTCTTAAAAACAATTATGAATACCAGATAATTAAAATACTGTATAATATAGAATACTAGATAATTATAAATACCAGATAATTAAAATACTGTATAATATAGAATACTAGATAATTATAAAGAGATGAGGAAAAGTATAGTGTAATCATTTACGTATACCAGATAAATTTACAATTATTATTTCTTTATTAATTTTCAAAAAGAATTTACACGGCTTTCGACTGCCAAACTAAGCGCATGCTCGTATTATGGTACTCGATATACATATACACATATAATACACGTAAATACATATATACACATATAATACACAAAAATACATAATATATATATATTATGTAATAAAGATTTAGGAAAAGTCTGTACGACGCATCAGACTTGGCCGATCTGAGGGTGAGTTGTCTTTGAGTCAGATTGTACCTCGCGCAAAAATCATTCGAGTATGATAGTGCCAGACCATTCGGTGCCTTCATAAGGCAAATTTTAAACTGAACTCTTTCTATGACTCGAAGCCAGTTTAGGAAATCACGTAGAAGAGGAGTGATGTTACATTATATGATGGCACCGCATACTAGACGAACTGCCGTATTGAACACTCCATTGCAGTCTGCTCAAATGTACATTAGGCAGACCAGCATACACATAGAGCGTCCTTCAGATTATTTTCGGCACTAAACCATTAATTATTATTTAAACTGCGAAATTTAAAAAAAAATTATACGTATAACTGATCAATTTTTCGTCGATCTTAACTTAATATATACTGTAGCGCCGCATTGCCGTGAAACACTTAATATTTATTTTATTTCAAGTAAATTCCACTAACCCTCATTAATATAAACATGTTGTCGTTAGTTTTTCATGTATATTGATGTGGACGCCCACCTTTGCCGTTGGGCTAATGGGCTATAGGACGGAGGCCTAAGGCGCTGAATTAAAAAAAGGCTTTTAGAAAAAAATATTTTCCCTAATGCGAACACATCAAATTTAATATTTTAGTAAAAACCTTGGTTGCTAAGGGTACTTATCACAAGCACATAAGCAAAGTTTTATTGCGATTTATTTTTCACATATGTACATAATATACAGGGTGCATCAATATGTATCCGACAAACTATCCTAAACCTAACTCTCCAATACCTACTAATTATAAAAATATCTTCTAGTTGAAATTGACCTGTCAGTGGCTGGTTGGCAACTCGTCTGTGTCTCACCCAGGCATCGAGAGCTGGGCTGGCTAAGTCTCCCACCACGACACAAGCAACATCTTCTACTTACTGTGACGGTAGTAAGAGATTTGAAGATTTGAGAAGATGGAGCAGAAAAAAAAAGTCGAACTTATGGGGTTTTTAGGTGACTGGAACTAGTAATTGCAATAGGGAAGTCCAGTGAAAAATATTAGGGACAAAAAATTATATATATTCATGTATATCAGAAAACGACTATTTTGAATATATAACCTTTATTATTTATAATTATAAGTAGAATTTATAAATCGTTATTTAAACTTGAATAAATAATGATCTCATCGAAACACCTTTTTATGTTAGTGCCATTGCATTTGGAATATCTAACGTCAAATGCGTATTCTATTTTTGGATAAGTATGGAATCTTTTATTTTTCGATTTTGTTTCTTTTTTTTTAATTTTGGCGAAATTTTATCTTAATTCGGATAACTTTAAGCTATTTAAATGTTGTTCAATATAAAATAAAATATTCTTAATGCCATAAATTACAGTATTCATGAACAAACGAATGTTATGATAATGTTAATGTTCAATACTATTATTACTGTTTGAGTTAAAGTTCCTAAAAAGATTCATTATGTTACTATTTATATTTAGTTATGGTTTAATATGAATACAATATAAAATCACGGATGGTAAAGCTAATATTTGTTTTTAAATTTGACATTCTAACCTGAAAACCGATCGGCCATCGATTTGGAGCGTTTTTATGAACTTTGAAAAATTGAAGCTTTGAAAATTATTTTTACTATGAAAACTAACTATTTAAGTTTGAACGTCATCATTATTGATAACAGTTGAGGTTATCCACCACTTTCCCACCCCCGTATAAGTAACTTATGGTTACTCCTTCAGAGTGCACGTCAAGGACTCTAATTTTTTAATTAAACAAATCTATAATTTTTAAAGGACTCTAAACCCTCAAGTATCCATGCACAGCTTTCGCATAGATGGAGGTTAGTGACAAACGCACATAAAATTGGTTAGTACAGGTACTGACAACGACAAAATATAGCCCTTAGTGGCTCGTCCTGTCGATAACCGGAGTAATCCAAGATGGGATGCGGGAGTGTACCAACAAACCTATAAATAAATAAACAAGAAACACAAAAACACATTATATCCAGAACAAACCATAGCCACGAAACCAGGGCAATCCCTCCAAAGCATTGCAAAAGGATTTCCTGCTTCCGACACTTTTCCCAGTAAAGCATTGCACCTGTCACCCAGAGTATCCCTTAAGAGGAGTATATCTGGGAGGTAGGGTGAGAAACATCTTAAGATCCTAGGGATATAGAGGGAATCCAGATGGCCGGGAGCGTGCCGCTAGGTTGAGGAGACGAGGAGAACACTAGTCGGCAATGCGTGCCCATTTCGGAAATGCACAAGGGTCCGGCCGGTGTCCGTTCCGACAAAACTGATAGGCATCAAAAACAAACATAATAGGAGATAATAATAGGAGAAACAGAGGTTAGTTTCGACACCCCCAAAGGGGGGGGGGGGTGTTCAATACAGAACGAGATCAGTTCAGTTTCGCCAAACTAGCGGTAATCCGTTTATGAGTACAGCCCTTCATATGAACCAAGAAATTAACCCAAAAAGAATAAAAAAAAAGAAAAAATATCTCTAAACTAAAATAAAAAAAAGATAAAAGCAAAAGTAATCAAAACATTCGATTAGTTGTTATCAGCAACTAAAGGAAAAAAAATACCTATGTAAAGAAAATCAAAACAGAAAAAAGTATGAAGGGATCACATTGATCAAATAGCAACAAGGACAGGATATATATATAAAAAGGGGATATATAAGAAAAATAAAATGAAGAACAATTTAATCGGAGCAAATCGATCAAAGCTAGAAGAAAAGAAAATAAAATAAAAAAACGAAGGCATTACAAGCAAAAACAGGAATACATGTAAAAAAATAAAAATAGTACTATAAGCAGGTACACATGTAAAAATAAAATAGAGACATGATCGCCAATGCATCACAATATCTAAAATCATAAGACAAGGACAGGTAATAGTCATTGGCAATATTGGAGCAGTAGTGAAGAGTGAAAAAGAGAAGAGACAGAAGCAATGCGTTCGGCACCTGAAAGAAAGATGAGCTTGGTCTAGTCAGCGACTCTAAGCAAATCCCATCTCTCCACCCAAACCTTTACTAGCAAACCCAAACATTAATGATAAAAAAAAGGACTGGAGTTCCTTATTCCGCTGAGTTGTTGGGCTGCAGTCTGCGGAGTGCAGGGGGGAAGATTGTTCTGGAGATAGCTAACCGCTGATTGGAGAGGACATCAGAAGAAGTTTAATGAAGTTTTATGAGAGGCTTGATAATGTTTTACTACCTAATGACTGTTATGTAACGAAAGGATGGCCCTGAGATGAGTTCTAGCTACTCGTCTTAACAAATAAGCTAGGCAAGCAATCGCATTATTTCCCTCGATAATTAACCAATCAGGAAATTCTAGCGTCCAAATTAAACCAATCAGTTCATTAATTAACAAAGCAGGAGCAAGCGACGCTAGCGCCTCGGCAGCTTAGCGGCCGCTCCTCGCTGCCCTTGAAACGCACTTCCCGCCTGGTGCTCAAGGAGTCAACTGCGTCTCTGAAAAGAGGCGGCCATTTTGTGTTACTAGTTTTTTACGGCCAAGTACTATGCATGCAGATTGAAACCCGAAGCTAGACGTGCCACTTGCTGCCAAAGCACTCAAGATGGTGTTTTACCAATTAAAAACCAAATAAATTCAGTGCAGTGATGTCCAGCCCTGGCGTCATTGTCAACAAACTCCTGCCGCCCGACCAGATCACCCCATGTAAGCTGATTTTGTTTCTTCCCCTAATGTGTTGTTCAAGCCCTTGTTACATTTGCATTACCCGGTTAGAGATTTGAATCAGAAAGAGAGAAATTTTACGATAGAATCATGTCTAGAATAGGACCTTTTTACTAACTACTCGATTGTTCTTAACCTACAATGTTTGTCTGACCTTACAATAAACTCTGAGTATGAAAGCACTTCACTGTACTCATTTAACATAGAATTAAAGACGCCCTCAAACCAATTATAAGATTGCGATCGATCCACGACCCTGAACGATGAGAAGCTAATGTCCCTGCCGATCTGAGCAAAGCTAATGTCCGGAGCAGACTTCACATCTAAGAGGCCATCTCCAGGGTAAGTCCTGCCGATGTAATTGTCTCCCATAACTTCCCCTTGTAACCTAACCTTCCTCCTCTCCCTCACCTTCTTTTTATAACACTGGCTTTCCAACTTAGGGGCTTTCTTCCAACCTAACCTTCCCCATCCCCATCCCTTTTCCTCCTTTTTATAACATGACAAAAGATACCAATATTTCAGGGTTTTCAGATACCATTTCTCTGTTTATATGCAAAGGTCTTCCCTTTTGAAATGTTACGATTAAAAATGGCCTTACCCTTAGCCGGAAATTAGCGGTGCTTAAAATGGCCTTTAATCTGGTAAGCGGCCATATAAATAATTGAGAGTGACATAAAAAAAAAATGCTTAAATGTTACTGATACTTTTACGAGGCGTACGAAATTTACATGCTGCGGAAATATTCTTCAGTCAAGCGATTTTTTTTATACAATTTTAACGTAGTTTTTTTCGTACGTATTACTGGCAACATAAAAAAGTCATATGTGACTTTTGGTTTTCTTATTATATAGGTAAGTTTTTTTTAAATTTATTGTAAATCAAACTTAATAATGTTAATATTAAGTTCTGCAAGTGTCTTTACTATTTATTATTTGACAGCTGTTTCGGCGTTTAAGGCCATTTTCGAACTACGGTTAATCCACATTGTGACGACTTAATCCACACCGTGGTCCCTCAGTAATATTGACAGAAGTATTCACCATTTTTCTAATATTCTCGAAAGATTTAAAAAATAAAGCAATTTTTGTTAATTTTTGTTGAGTGATGTGTAATCTATGAAATTAAAATTTAGTACCTAAACGAAACCGCAATTTGATGTAAAATAATGTTAACTATCACTGGTCGTTCAAGTGCTGCGTAACAAATGCTTTCCACAAATAATGAAGGGGCATTTTCCAACGCCATTGTAAATCTTTTATAAATCCTCTAATTTATTACCCCACCGCTGTACCAATGTTAATATTGTGACCGCAATGAGACGTTCGTAGATTAATTCCAAAAACCAAAATGGTTTTAAGCAATACCGAAGGAATGGACCGAATTATTTTCATATTTTACTTAAATACATTATTACAAAGTATTTTGCATATTCCTTTCGAAACATGTTGATATGTATATATTAGTATTGGTGATACAAAGTAATTTTTAATTCATGAATTAAAAATTACTTATACTAAAATAATTAATTAATTAATTAATAAATCAATAATTCTTTTGATACAAATAAAGGTTTAAAAATTTACATACAAATACAACCGGTTTACAATTAGACAAATTTTAAATTTTAGAAATCAGAAAAAGCGTAAATTGTGAAATAAATCTAGCTTTCTCTTGAATTTGTTTTCATATTAATATTAAAAATAAAAATAATTTCTTTTTAATTTCTGATGTAAATTTATTTTCTAATGTTTTATTAAATTTTTTGACTAATTGCTTACCTACTTTAATCAATTTATGTTTTTATTTATAATTTGTCTATTCTCACATTATTGTTGCCTATCATTATCAATTGTCTATAGTTAACATTATTATTTTCTAGTATGGTATTTATTCCTGCTGAACAAAGCATCGCTTTCTATACATGCAGATATGTATTTATTAATAAAGTGGTGAAATAAATAAATTATAATTCATTTATTAATAATGACGCCACAAAGGGAATATTAATCTTTTGAAGAAATATAAAACAACTTTCTTTTGCTCTTATTTCTGACCAACCGGTTTCGTCCTGCAACGTCTCTTGATTGGCATAATAAGGAATTCTAGTGAAAGCATTATAACTTACAAAACATATTTATATTTACACAGATCAGCAAGAACCACCCTTGAATATATGAGTTTTATTTTATGTGTTGGTTTTTTATACACAGAATATATAAACCGTTATTTAAAAGTTAATAAAAAACCGTTAATAAAAGATGACCTATTTTGTTGGTGATATTGCATTCTAGACATCTGACATCACGAGTCTTGTCCACGCCTATTCCGGTTTTGGAGTTGTATGAAAAGTTTCATTTGTCGATTCTGTTTTGTATTTTTTTTTAGTTTTGGCGAAATTAAAACTATATTTAAGTGACTCTAAGCACTGTAATTATTATTCATTGTAACAAATTATTCAATTAAATATCATATATTCATGGTCAATTCATCAACCTTCTTAAAGTGGAATAAAGTAAAAAGGTGTCTTTTATTTAATCGTACTTCAGAATTATAAATGTTGTTGTTATATTTTGAGTCAGTTTCTAAAAAGGATCAAAATATTATGACTTATATTTAGGTATTGTTTACTATCAATATAATAATGTGTGGAATGGTTAAATTTTGTTATGACATAACCTCAAAAACGAGGTTCGGGATATTAGAAAGACAGAAAAAATGAATGATTGTGCGGCTAGGTTACAATTTAACACTAACCTTCGATTAATAGCAGATATATTTTTGAAATAAGAACGTCTCGAATTTATGCATACAAAATCAAGCATAGTGAATCCACGGTGAATTGATCTAACGGCAATTCAACGGCACAGTGACTTCACACCCAACAAGCTGAAGCGCCGTGGTAAGTAAATACACAGTATCTTCCTTGAGACTCAAATACGGCAGTAGAGATGACGTGCATTTTAGCGAGCTTTGATGGAATATGGATTTTCATGAGTAAGAAGGTCAATATTGATTTTTTTTAATGGTCCGGAGTTCATTATTCTTAAATTATCAAAAAATACGTAAGGTGCGAACATGACAGATGTAATAAAATTAAGAAAATAAATATCACGTCTTTTTTTCCTCAAAAGCGTTCTGCGAAATTTGGCTTCTTAAAAATAGTATTGGAATTTGGCTAGATCCGGCTATATAGGTCGCGCAATTAAAGCTGGCACACAAATTTAGAATTGTGCATTAGCTCACCTGTATTTTGAATTGCTAATAGTACTATTCAGTACTTCCACTTTAACTTTAATTTTATAACTTTTGATTTTTTATTTTTTTTTAACCCTAGAATGAAAGCGAGGAGTAAAATTTTATCTCTCCAACGTCAAACCAATTTTTCACTGAAATGCTGACCGATAGCGCATATTTTTCAGGATATGCTTTTCTTGAGTGTTTTTCCTCGGCTATCCGTTTATCTTCATAGTAGCATAATTGCGCTTTTTTCGCGAAGGCAAGTTTAATTTTTTTTTCACTGAGGGTATTTCACGTCCCATTGTATGGGGGGAACTGTTGAGTGAAATTTTCTTATCGCTCAGACACAATAAACGAGATTTTGATTAATTTAAGCAATATGTGTTTATTATGAGTGGTGGCAATATGTATTAACCTACATGATAACGGTTTATCAAAGATAGGACAAAAAACGCCTAATTTTAAATGGGAGTTAAATATATTTCTCGCTTCCATTAATGGTCTAAGGAAGAAAGCTTCTATTCTGGAGTTAAATGATACTAAAGTGTTATTGTTTTATTTAACCTATATAATGTACAACTATGGAAATTACTTTTTAATTTTATCGTAAGTTATAATTTTAAAAGCGCACGTACCAAAAGTTATTACATTATAACTTGATCTAATCATCTTTTTAACTACATGTCTGAAATGTATTTTTTTCGACTTCTTTCACACATTACCTACTTCATTACTTAAGTCACCTCTTTTATAATATTATGTGCGAAATTCCTTTTCAATAATTCTTTTCTACACATTTTAATATAATATGTTTAAAATATTTAAATTTAACAATACCTAATCAGTCGTAACACTATTCAGAAAAAAATTATTGTACATCCTGTCACCTGCCTCAGAACAGGTTTCATCTAGTGAAGTGGGCTTTTTTTTGTTTAAAATATCTGTATCTGTTCATTTTAGTTTACAAAATAACAACTTATTTACTATTGAGTATTTTACATGTGGTTAATGATAACTTAAAAACTAATGAATTTTTTCATGCTTAACTTAACGTGGTTCTTACAATTTATTTTAAATTTATTCATTTGAGTCATTTTGATTGGGACCGGCAGAACATTATAAAATTTCATCCATTTATAAGATAAACTATTTTGCGTATTGGCTTTGTTATTTTTCGGTAGTCTAATTTGGCTACATGTTCTTGTATTATGTCTGTGAATGTCTATGTTGTAAATAATATTGTTAGAAAAATATTTTGGTAATAAGTTGTTTCGTGTTTTGTGTATAAAACATTGCGTTCAATGTCAGGATTTGTTTCACTGTTATCCAGCTTATTTTCTCTAACAGTTTAGCTACTTTTGAATATCTATTTCGTTTTAATATTATTCACATTGCTCTATTTTGGAGAATTTGTAAAAGCACAGAATATTGTTGTTATATTTTGCATTAATGTTCACTTCCGACAGCATTGTCCATACCAAACATTTCTGAGAAACAGCTCTTAGTCTTGCTTATGCCTGATTAGCGATAAAACGACAACAATTATATCTGTACGTTTGAAAGTGTTAACTGTTTTTTTCGCAAAAATTTCCAGTGTATTCTTTCCACGAGATATACTTTATATATATATATATATATATTTTTCCCATTTCCCTGAAATATAGGTTTCATCACAATAAACCTAACAATACGTCTTTAATAACATCGAATCCTAATAATATTTATTCATGATTTGATAACAGTAGTCGAATTCTGCCTACGTCAAGTTTAGTATTAAGAGCTCCTCGATCACTGAACGGAGAATCCCTAGGAGTGTGATTTATACCGATTTGAAAGAAAACTAATATAGCCAATTTACGTAAGACTCTAGACTTTTTCATGTGAATACCGCACAAGAGTGACGCCCAGAACCGGTGAGGGAATGTCATCCTCCATTGAGAATTGTCGTGAAGTTAAATGAGTGGGAGGGGAAGGAGACGGAGAAGTGGAAGGTGGGATAGTATTTGACTATTCAGATCTTGTCACAAAACATGGCTAAAACCATTTCAAGCGACGCTTTGAGTCTGAATACTAGTCTAATTATTCATTGTGTTCAAGTTAAAATTTAAAAAATAACTCTTATTATTTAATTTGTATTTCAATAACTTATTGAGGCTTATAAACCTCATTGTAATATATGTATATAGTTTTTAATCATTCTTTAACGAATCTCAAATGAAACATGAATATAAGGAATATTAAATTTAATAAAAGCTAACTGCCGCATCAATACAAACATAGGACTTGTATATCCATACATGACCTGCGGTTTTAGAGCTAATGCCACCCCACTGTTTTCCGTTCAATTTAAGAACTGTTAATACAATTAATTGCGACATACATTTGACTACTATCTTTTTGTATTGACTAAAAGATTCTTACCAAATTTATTTTCATTCCCAGATGGGACCATTATCTTTTTTTTTTATTTGCTCTGTCTATTCTGATTCATATTTCAATCACGATTTGTTAATATTATCTTTACAAAAACAGAAATAAAATTTTATTTGTTTTAAAAACTGTTCGAACAGCCAAAAAGCTGTCATGAATAATTATAATTACCTAACGGAACAATTTATTAACCCCCCCTTTTTAAATTAAATAATAATATATCGAAGGAAGCAATCACTTTGTGGCATGACATTATAATTTAAATAAAAAATTATTTGTTTTTAACCACTTCATTTTATTTTTACATTGCCGACCGGTTTCAGTTGAACTTAACCTTTTTGTGTTCAACCGAAACCAGTCGACAATGTATACATATACGATAATAAAATAATGTGGCTTAAAACAAAGAGGTTTTTCATTTAAATTAAATAATAATAATAATTCTCTATTATTAAAATTGAAAAAAACTGAATCGTAGTCTTTCGCCAGGGCGATTCTTAGAGTACCTAAAACGCTTGAAAGTGCTAAAAGCGTACCTACCATATTGTATTTAATGAATTGATTATGAAATGATTTACCGTTTAGGTAAATTAACTTTTTTATTCCAACTTGAATTAGTTTTTAAAATAAACTTAATCCACTGTAACAATTAATTAAGTACTGTGTCATTCAAAACCTCACTTGTACGCAGAAGGTAATACTTTTTCAGACATAGTAGATTTGTTCAACTGCTTGGAATGCAAATACAAAAAGCCTATAGTAGCATACATCTTCAACAATTACCAACAAGATACGTGTCTAGGACATACGTATGGGTATATATGCGCCATGTTGCTAACTAACTAACTAACCATCACGATGTTTCCCCGCAGTGGTAGGCAGAGAGGACGGACCACCAAACAACTCGATCTTGGCATACACTTATTGCTTCATTCACTTTCATACATCGTCTCATACATTCTCTTCTGTTATTCCGACTTCTGACATGGCCCGACTCAAGTATTTGATTCAATTGATCGTGCCACGTCTTTCTGCGCCATGCGCCATGTTGCAAATTATAAATTATACCTAGACAATGTTATTGCTGAATTTGTTTGTGAGACATTAAATATTTTGTTGTTGTATTTGACGGATACGATCTGTACTATCGACTACTGTAATATGTTTTACATCTGTGTCACTATTATAATTTAAATTTCGTAATACAACACGAAAAATCTCTAAAGGGCGTGTAGAATATAATAAGTAAATAAAAAATAATAATAAAAAATAAATAAATTATTAATTTAATTAACTTACGCACGCATGAATTTGAACCCGCTAACAGAGATCTTAACCGCACGGCCGCGGAGATCAAAAATGTTTTATCAATTTCAGCAGAAGTAAGGACAATTTGAGTATACATCGCGTACGCGGACATGCCTACAACACAATTCTATCAGTTTATTTCTCCAGTGTGCGCGGCCCAGTCCGCATAATACGGCCGAGAATTACGAGACAATTCGGTGCCGGCGGGCGGACGATCTGCGCGCGATTTGGCCCATAAAAATGGAAATGCGAATCATAAAATATACGGTCTCCTAGTCAAATATTCCCCGAAAGCTCCGGACGCTTGAATCGAGAAGGCTTGATTGTGCTACTGGCTCGTTGCAATTATTTTCAGTCGAAGTATTCAGCCGTTCGAGGTATAAATAATACACTTCGTAAAAGGGTTACACCAAGGATCGTAGGCTAATTATGGACAGATAAGGAAGTTTTGCATATTTTAGTATACCCGCGGTAAATGAGTGGAGAACGATGGAAATTTCGAAGATTAGATGGTTGGCGTAACTAAGTGATACGTAGTTTAAGGTTAACAGTCGCTATCGCGAATCAACCTGAGCGATTTCTAAATTAAAATGAAGTTCAAGCTTACAATCTCGGTACGTATCAACAATAGCACTGAGACCAATTTTTTAAGGAGTTAAATTAAAAGTTTCTATTTCTATGATTTAATAAGTAAACGCCGATACTGAATCTTTTTAATACGCATTTATGCATCCCCAAAGACGATAATACAACTCTGGGATTGATCGCTCTGAATTACTTGAACGAATTCAATTAAGAGTGGCCAACAGACAAACCAGATAAAACCACACCTCAGTGCAATTCTAACTCAAAACAAAACACCTTTATTCTCCGCGCTTCACACATTTTTAACACTTCATACAGTGAGTTCGACTTATTCAATCCAGCCCTTCATAATTTAAAACCTGAAATCAATAAATAACATTCACTCAATACATATTACTCTACACAGACTAGACTATTATGTAATAAATAATAAAAATGAATTCATTGCTCTTGATACATCTTGTTTACTTATGTAAGTTATAAAAATGTAAGAGAGAACAAATGAAATGTAAATATACTTATAAGAAATAAATGGATTTTTTTAAATATGTCCGTTGATATTGCTAGAATGCTCAAAAAATTAAAAAAAAAACAATATTACTGTAATAGCCAAGACCATGTTAACAAAACGCAGGATTTGGAGGCTTATATATCAATTTAAAAGAGTAATGTTCACAAAACGAAGAGTTTTTTTCCAAAGTCGTATAGGTCTTATTTCTCATTGTGGAGTCACGGTACTCAGATAGATCGATACAAAAAAAAATCCCTGTGGAATGGTGTATACGAAGCATTTTTGTGGGTAGTGGTGGTTACAGCAGTATTGCTTTCCTGCGACGATATGATCCATTCATTTCTATGAAATTTCTCTTAATACGGTTAGTTTTCACTTTTCGAAAGTCGATTAACCCCGAAAAATATTTTTCATAATATATATTATACTAGCTGATGTACCTGGTGTTCCCGGGGGTTATGAATAGTTTGGAGTAAAATGTGAGGTTAAGACGTGTTACCCCTATACAAAAAAAAACTCTTAATTTGAACGACAAGTGTGCAAAATTTAATTAATCAGTGGGAAAGGAGGATAGAGATAGTTTAGCGAAATTTATTTTTTTCTTGAATTTTTCTATTATTTCGAATGTCAAGTGAATAAAATTTCATAAAGCTCGGAATAAAACTTTAGATTTGTATGCAAAACAAACAAAAATGGCCCACCCGGGAGATTCTTCCTTATTTATTAGAAGATTAACTACAACTCTATGATATATTGTGCCTACCCACCTAGTTAAACCTACTAGTTATATATATATATTTTTTTACATAAAACTAATTAACATAAGACTTTCAGATGGTCACATTAACCAACTATAAAAGGTTACTTCAAATAATACGCAAGGCTTTCATTGAATTTACTTAAAAAAAAACTAACCAAATACATTTATTTGAAGAAATGTTACAAACCGTACAATTTTTCTTTTCATAAAAGTTTTAAAAATATCAAGGAAAATTAAATTAAAAGGTATGTTGCCTTCGCTGATCTCAATTACGATCACTAATTTCAGTAGGCTGTGGTTTCGGGGCCGAGCTCTCCCTAAAGCAGCGTAAACCCAGAACGTATGGCGCTTTCCTTCAAATCAATAAATCTCATACAAAAACCTTTATTCAGAGCCTTTCATAGGAACGTGGAGATAGCGAGGAAGGGTTGATTATTAATTAAGATTGTAAGGGATGGATTCAAGATTTGGTTTTGCAGTGGCTATCGCACTATGTGACAAAGGCAAGGGACTCGGATCAATTTCTCACGTTCATGAAGGAGTTTTTTTTAAAGTATTTTCTCTGAGATTTATAGCGAAAGCTTAAGTTTACCCAGGGAAAAATAGGGCTTTGCAAAGAAATGTATCAATTTTAAATCACATATTACATTTTTACTTTTATAATCCCTATTTATATATCCGAAGGAAAAACAAACAAAAGTTAAGCAAATATTTTCTAAATCGTTTCATTGTTTGTATTTTAAGATCTACAATATTCATCAGAAAATCCTTTGGTTATATTGAAATCCTTTATTTTTTCAATGTTCGCTAAAAAATAAAGTGTAGTCAATGATTTATACCCTATACTAGTTTTCGTGAGGCAAAACAATACACCAACAGATAAGTTAATTAACAAACATTTCAGGAAATATTGAAACAATCACTCTGTTGGTAGAAATAACACTTTATTGGGTAAACCAACTAGTTTCGGCTTAGCCTGAACATTCATCAGGGTTGTTAACCGAAACCGGTTAGTTTACATATCGAATATGTAATGTTTAAACATTTTCTTTCTTTAACATTATATTTTTTATTAATACCGTATCTCAATTTGAGAATTACTAATATCACCTTCAATTAATTCCCATCTTTTTGTGTGATTGCAAGGTTCTAATAGAATTTATTGCAATCTTAAAATGGTTTTAGTCATTCTTAAAATGAGGTACGATATTGATAAAAATGACAGAAAGTAATAAGGTATCATTCGGTCAGTGGTTAGAGTGCTAGTTTCGGTTCTCGGGTTCGATTCCGAGGAGCGAAAATTTTATTTTATGTTTTTTTTCTGCGTCGCATTTAGTTTGAGATTTGGTAAAAGTATCTTCAATGTTTAAGTTAGTAAGCTTTAATAAGTTATTCCAAGAAATTAAAAACCTATTTTATATATTTAAAAGTGAATGTTTGTCCGTCTGTCTATCCTCGATTTTCTCGAAAATTACTTGACCGATTTCGCTGAAAATAGCTCAGTTTGTTCTCATTAGTGCCGGAGGCTTGGAGAATATTTTATTTTCTTTCTTTTATTTCAGTTATTAATTATTTTCTTGAAACATACATTAACACAAACAAGGTACAAAGGTTAATTTTTTTTTAAACATAGATAATTTTTTTTCAATATTAAATTATGAATACATCTGAATACATGTACATAAACCTACGTGTAATGTATATAATGCAAAAAATCCTACATAAGCAAGGCCAATGCATGGGTATACCTGGTATTAGTTAGTGGCGGTATATTTATATTAATTAATACATGGATGTTGACGGTAAGTCAAATATGAAAATTAAAAAAAAAAAAAAAAAATGGGGAAAATAAACAATCACAGCAGAAAAAGGTTGATATCTTTAGTTTTAATCCAGTTTTTTATAACATTTTGTTTAAAGATGATATGTTTGGACACTTGCATTCTGTAGATAATTAATTATAAATTTTAGGCGTAATGAAAAAAGCATGTCTCTGCGCACGCCTAATTTTGAACAAAGGTATTTGGTTTGTGAAACAGTTTGTAAACGCCTTAAAATTAGTATGAAAAACATTGACCAGCCATGCTGTATTGAGGTTAACCCATAGATGTACCACTCTGGTTAGCCACAGATCACATATCGTCGCTGCTATTGCACAATACACTATGCAAAACGTGTCAAATTTTAAGGAGACCCAAATAACTGATTTACTAAAAAAATATGCGGTTTTTATTTCAAAGTAAATACGCAGAAAATTAGATCGCACAAAGATCTAATTTTCTGTATAATATACGTTGAAATATAAACTACACTTTTTAAAATAAATAGTTATTTGCGTCTGTTGGAAATTTTCCACTTTTTGCACAGCGGATTTTGTAAGCATAGCAACGATATTCAAAAGAAGGTTTGTTTGTGTGGAATATTTTCAAAATGGAAAAACACAAGTAGATGCCTACTTAAGACCTTATTTATTTAGATACGTTTTGAAAAATAAATGTTTAGAAAGAAATAAAATTTTCAATTTACATTTTTTTTAGATAGTAATAGTGGTCACAAGACATTACTTTCACTGTCAAATCAATTATGGCACCCAAACGACAAGCACTAATTCACTACTTCGTAACTTTATTAAAAAAAAAAAACCGAGCAAGGCCGGGTGCGCAACAGCTGGTAATTTATTAAAATCACCAAAACAGTTAAAAATTTACTATCTCGTTTAAATTAAATTAAAGTAAGAAGGAAATAATTCTGAAGTCAAACATAACTTGTTCAACAATAGTCGCCTGATTGAACTTGAGCGTTTCAACACCAAGTTGTAACTTTGGTCGCTTGTACGTATTTGAGTTGATTATATAGTTGAAATAACGTAATGCTAGGAAACTAAGATAAATGGTGTAAAAAGTAGATCAACATAGGTCATTAAAATCTTACTAGATCAACATACTACGGGAAGACGTGATTATATATGTATTTTGTTTCCATCACTGAGTTTACTTATATTATTTCTTTTACAATATTATTGGTCATTGTTCATTGAATTCTCTATTTATATGATAAAACCATGTCTGAACCCTTTCCTATCTTTTCCATTATGTTAATTCCGGTTCCATTTTCTTTTCTCAACCCTTATCTGCTTTCCTTTCTTTAAGCACAGCCGCCTGAGAGAACCAGAACCATATTCAGATTACTAAATTATTTGCTCTTTGTCCATCTGCTTTTTCTCCATCTTTTCTTATTCGAAAATCTTCATAAAAGGATTAATAAAAATGTTACTACTGGCACAGTTTGTCAAATGATGGCTGATAAAGAAAAGCTTAGCTGAACCAAGAATGAAGTAAAGCAATAAAACACACAAAAATCAGGATTTCACTATGTATCTTTTTCGTTCTTATCATACATCCAAAATCCTCAAGGGGCATGGGTTCTGACAAGGTATATATTGTATTAATGTATATAAAAAAAATGTTATACAGCAATATGACTGTTTTGTCATACATCCAAAGACATTTTTTTTTAATCCTTGGAATGTTTAATGAACTATGAATTTGAAAACATGTTTAGTAAATTTTAGAGTTTTTTTCTATTGGAAATATCAACTAATATTTTCAACTTATAGTGTACTGTAAAGAGCCCGCAGATACTTGAATAGTACATGAATGGATCACTGGTATGAATGGTTCAGTTACCTAATAAACAAATAATTTGATTATTCGTAAATGTAAATAATTATTATAAAAAAATCTCAAATAAAATCATGTTTCAAATAAGCACCTACTCTTCTTTTGTCAATAACCTTCTAATGTATATAATATCAATGACAAATAGGATTTAAACAGTAACTTCAATGTCATGCAATGTGCAGTGTTTTCTAATATATGTGCCTGTACGTGCAGCCATCATTAGTCAAGTCATACCATCTCAGCCCAAAACATTGTAATTTAATTAAGTTTCAATTTGGAGTGCCCTACCAGGTAAATATGTTTTCTGTATAAGTACATAATAACATAAACCCTAGCAAGTAATATTTGTACAGTGCCCTTGAGGTGATTTTTCACAAAAACGACGCTATATAAATCGTCCAAGTATTATTATTAATATTACACAACTGCTGATCCTGCACAAAATTACTAGCCATCTCTGGCCAGGAGTCAAAAAATATGTTAGAAAACCTTTGACTCTGTGCAGAAACGGGCGGTCCGTTTGATAGATTCGCCAATCATAACAAACGGATTGCAATCTTTGAAGTCAGCTGGGAATGCTGTCCTTGTTAAACCGATATTTCAATGGAAGATGCTCTGAGGAACTAGTGTCATTGATCTTTTCGGCACCGGTGCACATTCAGAAAAAACGCCAAACGCCCGCCCAACATTTGCACATGAGAACATGTCGCTTCTATGACTCCTTCTTGTGTTCAACAGCTCGGCTGTGGAATAATTTTCCGGCCTCTGTGTTTCCTCCTTCCTACAAAATGGGTCTCTTCATGATCCAGGTTGACTCCTTCCTATCTTTAAATAGACACTTCACATATAATCCCCAAAGATGACATAGGTCTCGAGGAAAATTATTTTAGGGCCTCCTGTATCCTGGAGTTACAGTAAAAAAATATGTTTTTGTTAAATTTTCAACTTCAATCGTGGTTCTTCACCAAAACCATGAATATTTGTAGTATTTACTCGAAAATCATATAAGTGATTTCAGTGATTTATTGTACACAATCTGAATAATAGTGGGTATAGGAATGAGACATATAACTACGGAGCATTTATTGGAAAGCAGTAAGAAGTCTCATATATTTCGTATTAAGTAAACAGCTGACAAAAATAAATCATTCGAACAAATTTACGTTTATACATTAATACCGAGCAATAAATACTACGAACTAAAACTCGCCTACTAACATGAATTTTCAGGAATGTCTAGAAGAACCCCGCAAACTTGTTTTCCGATAAACCTTGTTATTTACAATTCCCTTATATTCCGAGCACAAAGACCGCCAATATACCTTCAATATATCGTTTCCATTGTGATACAGTCGAACGCAGCCTGGCGTCGAGCGGTTTCAACAAAAATGTATTCAATATAAGGTACTTAACGTCAGCTCGAATCCGTATTAGTTTTTCGATTTTAATGGGACGGAATAAGTGGGTGAAAATGACTACATTGTGGTTGTCTTAACAATAGAGATGACTAGAAATATCCCTAATGTATTCAACTGAATGATTTTCTATAATTATTGGTATATTTGTTGAGGTAAAAAGAAGTTAAGGTATTACAAAACCCTTTGATAACTGCTTTCCCAATAAAAAAACAACTTGCACTAAATGTGTGATGATAGGAAGGGTCTGATGGAAAATGATATTAACGTAGTAAAAACAGATTGCTATCGAGGCGCTTTTCTACAGCAAAAAAATTACCCGTTTAAAGACGTTCTATTAGCGATGTGAGTAAAGCATTGACGTTCAATCCGTTTTAATCCGTTGATATTTACTACACTAGTGTACAAGACGTATAGGGCCCTCATAAGAAAAATTGTGTGAATATTTAGGCACCGGCACACAGGGACGCACGACTATTGCGTTTTGCGATTCCTCTTAAGGGAGGCGTTTGGTAGTTTCCTAATGAAGATGTTGTCGCTCCGAGCGCACTTAACTTATGACACCAGCCTGTGTGGTCGGTCGCTGAGGTAGCGGGTGGTGACATCAGCGGTTGCTGAGTGTAAAGGATTGTTTTTCTCTTGTAGCGGCAGGTCGAGGTATCCAAAGGAGGAGATTTTGTTCATTCTGCGGTTGAAGTTAAAATAAGCACATACCGCTGTGTGCACGCTTTTTATAGGGAGCGTGGCGCGGCCGAACATTGTTGCACGTGTTGTGAAATCTCGGCTCAGTATTCCATTTCTGGTGAAACATAGGCTCTTGCCTCGGTTTTGTGAAATGCCAGCTCTCGGCTTGGATATTGCACGTGTTGTGCAGTAATTTATGTTTGGTCATAAGAAATATGTTATATCTGTTTAAATTAATCCATTCTGTAGACACGGTCGATACAACCAGGCTTATTTTCCATCAGACACGACAAGTGCATCTCAAATGGTTTACCGACAATTGATCCCCCGACATTTAATCCCCGTGAATTGATCACCCGAACAGTTAATTCCTCTCCCAGTTGATCCCTTACAAATTGTTCCCTCCGAAAATTATTTCCCCGAAAAATTAATTATTATACAAAGATTTTGTGTTCATTTCTCATCCAGCATACGTTAATGTTATGCATATTTAAATAGCGTGGAAACAAATTTATAAAAAAATATTTCTCTTGTTCGAAAATACGTGTAATTTTAAATAAACGAGTTTTTTTTAATATGTGCAATAAATCGTTTTTTGTTTTAAATTTTTATTATTTAAATTTTGCTACATTTAAGGATATAAAACAGAAACAAGTATACAGGTATGCATTAAAATTTATTACTATAAATCATGTGATAGAAATATTTTCATCCATGAATGATGGTATGTACGAATAAAAATACTTGAAGAAACTCTAGGGAGAGAAATTATCTGGGGGATCAATTTCCAGAGAAAAAATTGTATAAGCGATCAACTGGCATGGAGATCAACTGTCCAGAGGATTAACTGACGGGGACGAATTGTCAGGGGATCAAACGTCGCTTAATAAACAAATCATTTCCTTCCGTAATGTTTGGTTCACGAAAACGCCCACAACAGACTTCTAACCTTTACCTTTCAGTGTGTATATGTAGGAATTCGTATGTGTGCCAATGAATGTTGGGTAGAGCAGGAAGCTTACAATAATAATTTATTGAATTACTTAAATTAACTATCGACTAAACTTTACCCATTAAAATCATTGTTCAGACCAATTTAGCTGCATTCTCTCTCAATATATTTCCTCCAAACCCGATTTTAATAGTTACCCCTACAGCCTCAGAAAGTTATCTCAGGTTGCTCTATGATTAGCAGCATCAACTCCCGGAAGCAGGCAAACATTATTTGTTCGTGCTAAGTGGAACTTTGCATTTGCTATCCTGGTTTCCTCTCCGCTCTCCCGTTGTCTTCCACACCCTTAACTTTGTGGTTATAGTCTTAAATAAAACACAGTACCGGGCTTAACTGGCTTGTGCATGTTACGATTTTTAGTGAATGCATAAAATATGTGTATGCATCGGTTACTGCGTTTGGAAATAGAAGAGTGAGAGTTAGTAGATGAACTCTAATACCTATTCTGAAGTCTCTGACAATTACGAGCATAATGTTTTTCTCCGTATTTAAATGATAATCTTTTCTTAATTGATTTATTTAAATGTGTTATATTCTTTTGATATTGTGAACATATTAAGAAGCGTTGAATACATATTTTCCTTAAACTATTAATTAACGTTTTAAGGGGGTATTCTGGTCTAGAGACATGAATTTTAGGTAATTTTTGAAGTGCTGTAAAAAAAAGCAAGCAATATTTTTAGTCTCAATTTTTTGTATACATTATTTATTCACATTAGAAGCATACAAAAAAAAATTTAAATGTAAAAAAAAATCAAAATTCCGTTAGTTATCAGCTGATGAAGTGGGGAGTCTCAAAAATTTGGTGCGTGACCATACCCACGATCTTAACTCTCCTAGAAATCTAAAACCAAAAAATAACAAAGATTATCAATCTATAATAATGTCGCAATGTCTGGAACTACGGAATAGTTGGAAAATTTTTTTTTTACAAAATGGCGACTGCCTAAAGAAAAAAAATAAATTTGTACCACTTTTTTGGACATTCTTCGATTTTTTTTAAATAGTAAAAATGAAAATTTAGGGATGGCCGTAGTTCCGGACATAGACAAGTCACTAAAGAAGACTCTCTTAAAATTTCAAGTAAATCGGTTCGGTAGAACCTGAGAAATCACTGGTATCAGATTCAAAAAGACAGTTCTGAGAAAAACGCGTTTAAAGTTTCAAGTAAAATTTTTGCAGTCTAAGTCATAAAATTATATTTTTAACTTACATTTATTCAATCTGCCATTCCTGCTGCATACATCGGACCTTCCTCGACTTCGACTTCCTATATATATATAACGGAACAAAAGGGCTTACTAAGAAATATAGATTCAGGTAGTCGGAGAATCCATTATGTCTTTTGTTCGATTAGTTGCAGCCCAACCGGTTTGGATGCCAGCTCAGCAAAATACTTATTTCTCCGAAAATAATTTGAATTTTGAAAAATCCTCTCGTAGACATATTCTTAAATAGTTTAACTATGAAAATATGAAAAAAAAAACGATTTTTTTTTATTTCTAGACCAGAATACCCCCTTAATAGGATCATTCGTTCGTTTGTTGATTTCTAATTGTTCAACTAAATTTAATCTAAGACCCTTCCTTTCTATATGTAAGGGTTTAGGCTCGATGTCGTCAAGCGGGACGTGATTATTCACAAAGAGATGTTCTGCGAATTTTGAAGAAGTACTTGTATTTTTATAATATCGTATATGTTCTTTGAATCTAGTTGAGATGGCCCTACCCGTCTACCCGATATACGAGTAGGTAGAGTTACAGTCGGCGTGGTTACATTTCAATTCGTATATGCCACTATTATTAAGTTTTGGATTTTTACTTTTTGAGTTTTTCAGGCATATTCCTATGTTATTATTAGTTCTTAAAGCTATATTTAAACCATATTTTTTTATTTCTTTTGGAATGTTTACAGGTATTAGACCGAACAATTCCAGATATGCAATTTTTTTGTTATGTACCGTATAAGTTAAACTGTACTATATTTCTTGCTTTTTATACACTTTTATATGCTTAATTTTCCCGTACTTTCTGTGAAATTCGTCAACCTTTTTCATATTTTGAAATTCTTCCTTGAACAGTTATGTAATTTCAACCAACGGTCGAAAGTCAAAAGATCTTAAATATGTGTAGGTATTAGCGACATGAATTTGAGTAGGAGTTCATTGGAACGTATAATGATCAAATTTCGGACAGTCAGACGTAAACTTTCTACATATTAGCTTTGTCAAAATTATGTACTTATCAAGATACACCAATCCTTTTATCACAAAATAAACATTATTACACCAACAAAAAAATCAATAAGGAGGATAAAATACATTCTCTATATTAAAACCTATTACACGAATATGGGATAGTTCTCTCCTTTACCGCGGATATTAAGAAATTTCAATACTATACACTGCTCTAGCAATAAAATAGACATTTTTAAAAACACTGTTAATAACAAGTTGACAATAGGTTGATGCTCTTTATTAAGTACCAAAACAGTATACCACAGCACAGGTAACAATTAGGAGTCAGTTTTATACACCCAATTTATAATATGTTTTCGACCTTTTACTTATTTTTCTTTCTTATTATCATTGAGGTAATGTTTATTGTTGTTTATTGTACTTATTGATTATTATTACTATGTAAACATTCATGTATTGTAGGATTGCAGGTAATGTTGGGTAAGAGGAAGGTCAGGTAGGGGGAAGTGCACCACGATGTGTATCAGGGTTACAAATGGAGGAAAGGGTCGGGTATTGAAAATGGATAGAGGAGACAATAATATCAGCGTGACTTACCCTGGTAAGGTGTCTTTGTCCAGACATTGGTTAGCTCAGATTCGGTAACAGCATAAGGCTTTCTCTCCTTCAGGGTCCGTGGATTGACCGCGGTCTTATAATTGGGTTTGAGGTGTTTCTAAGCTACGTTAAATGAGTTGAGGAGGTACTTTCAGTCTCTGAATTTATTGGATGAAGAGAACAGACCTTGCAGGTTATGAACAATCGAGTAATTAGTAGAAAGGTCCTATTTCTGACATGAAGTTAAGCTAAATCCTCTCTCTCTGATGGAAGTCTATAAACGGGAATAGCAAATGGCAAGGGCGAGTACAACACATAACAGGGGATAGGTTAGAACAACTTACATGAGGTGGTCTGTTCGGCGGCGTGAGCTGATTGCAGGGTCACTAGAGCTGGTCATCTCCACACTTAGTTTAAGTTAGTCTTTAAGTTACGAGTCAACATCTTAGGTGTTTCATAGTAAAAGAGCATGACTAGCTACGGGCTTCAAGCCTGCATGCGAAATACGTTGCCTTTAAGATTTCGTTGACAAAATAGCACTTTAGCCGCGAACTCTTACAGAGTCGCTGCGGATGGATAGCTGATCCGATCGGTAGTAGGTCCCACACAGGAATGGCCGGGCGTTCTGTCGAGTCGCTTCCCGTTACTCTGTTCTATCGGTCAGTAATAAATGTGTGGCTTTCATTGGTCTATTTGAGCGGAAAAATCACCTGATTGGTTGATTACTGTGAGCATTTGAGGGAAACTTCGTAATTGGTTTTCGGCTATTTGTTATGACGAGGAACTAGGATTTAACTTAGGGTCATCCTTTTGTTACGTAACAGTATATAAATTTTGGGCATACTTCTTGTTTTATGTGGTAAAATAAAACATTTAAAAATATATACCACACTTCTAGGATTTCTTTGTTCAGTGCTTGAAACTCGTCACCAGTAACGTATTTGTGTATGTGTAGTTAGGCACTTAGATTTATTATGAGTATGGCGAAGTTCAGTAACCCTTAAAAAAATAGTTTAGTTTCGATTATTTATATAGTCTTTGGTAAACTACACTTTTATAGCCCTCCCCCCTCTCGGAGAAAGTTTTAACAAAGATAAACAGTAAAAATGAAGCACTCCTTTTCGACATCTTTTTTATACGAATATGATAACGGTTTTGGCATGAATGATGTTATTCGCTTAGGTATGTATTATAATTTAACCGGTTGGTTCATAGCTTCTGATCCCCACTCCGACATCATATTTTCAATGCTGTCGAGTCCTCTTTCATTACACGAGCAACGTGGTACTTGAGATTACCACGTCTATCCCGTCTTTTTCGATATCAATAAGGGGTTAACAGAAGTTATGGTTATAGGAAGAGACCAAACTCACTGTAACATCTTCGCTAGAGGGGAACAGTTGATACAAGTTGACCAATTTAAATACTTTGGGGTTGAATTCTCAAGCAATGGCCCGCAAGATGGAGAAAATGACCGTCGAATAGGTGCGGCAAGCGGTGTGCTGCGTCCTCTTTAAAGCTCAGTGATAAGGAAAACTGAGCTAAGTATCGAGACGTTGGCATTGTAGAAATTAGTGTATCGCCCCACGCTTACTTATGGTCACAAGATCAGGATGTTTAACGAACGTACACGTTCTAGAATCCAAGCTGTCGAAATGAGATTTTTGAAAGGGTTCCAATAAGAAGCTCGATAATACGGGAGGAGCTTAAAATCGAACCACGATTACTTTTCATAGAAAAGTCGCAACTGAGGTGGATTGGGCATGTGTTAAGAATGCCGGAAGTTCGAATTCCACTGACAATTCTGAGTGCTATTCCACAGGGAAGACATCCAGTGGGCCGTCCCAGACACAGTTTGGAGAAGCAACTCCAGAGGCTGTGCGAGGAGAGTCTAGACCTACTATGGACGGATGCTGTTAACATTACACAGAACAGGGACGCCTGGAGGCGCCTTTTCGATGCGATGGGTCCCGACCCGAGTAGGACAAGGGGAAAAAGATGTTATGTTATATAAGAATAAGGGGTTAGAAATTTTACATATAAATACTAGGGGTTTATTTTTAGATAAATTAGAAATAGATAAAAAGAATTAAATGAATTAAATATGATTACTAACCAAATCCTTTTTACAAAAAGCTATCTCCTAAATTTGTTTTCACGTTATTATTAGTTAGTTACCCCTTCTTTATAATCCAAGGATCCGCAACTAGTCAGGAATTCCTCCGCAGGGGGGGGAAATGGAGAGGGTTCAGTGGGGAATGAAATTATTGGAAATGTAAAAATTATAACAAATGTGTTCTGATTTCTCATGCAAGATTGATTCTATGTATATACCCATGTCTATTTTCTACGCAACTTCTTATCAATTCCTAAACCAGAAAGTCAAGTCTGTAGAAAATGGGATTATCTGGTTCTCTGTAATGCTAGGAAACAACGTACTGTACTAGTAGTGTGGTGCAGCAGTAAACCGGTGCAGAAAATATGTGCTGAATTGCATATTCTTTGATTCAATTTTTGAGTTCTATCGGTGAAGGTTGGGTCGAAATTTATTACGTGTATGTACTTAGAAACGGAGGAGAGGGGGTGGGCTTTACGGCATTTAGGAGGGGAATAGCTGTGAAAGGGTTAAAGACCCCCTGTTCTAATCCTTAAATTTCATTTTGTCTTTAGTATACTTTGTATCCCGAAGAAGGTACCATTAGATCTGACACATGTTAATATTTTATTACTAAAAGTTGTGGTCAAAACTCAGTGTTTATTACATGCTTTATTATTATTTATTACATGATTCATCAAAGTGCTGGTATAGATGACGTTTTAGTGTATAAATGGAGTCAGCAAATACATCAATAATACCTCCAAACCTGTTGCCCAGATCATGCATCCTTTTTGGCAATGAATTAGACTGATAGTTGGTTTTGTAAGTGTTACAGTTTGTCTTGTGTTCCTCTTCGGTACATTTAATTTAACAGTGGCGAGGATGGCAGGACTATCAATTAGGTTGCTAATGATTCAATATAATACAACGAGGTCTGACATAATATTGTGTCAGATAGCATAATCAGATGCAATCGATTCATCAAACTTAAATAATTCATATTTTTAATTGTATTTTTGAGTTTAAAATTTATATAAATTTATTTATATATATCCAAGAATATTCCTGACTTTGATCAGTTCTATTTACCAAATCGATGCATTTCCTCATAGTACATGCGTTCATTGAATTCCTATTTTAAAACAAGTCCCTTTCCCCAAACAAAATTCTACAAGATTGGGAATTGATCAAAATATAATTTGGGTAAATTGAAAATGTCCAGAGAATCAATGATGATTCAACAATAATTAGAAAAGTTTTAATATATCCCAGCCCGTTCACCGAAAAGGGTTGTAATAATTAATATTAAACCAACGTTTTCTCACGGAGACCTCCGCTTGTTTGTTAAATATATTTATAATTTTACAATACATAATTTATGAGGCAACCTTCCCTCTTTCAGGGGCGGTTAATAAATTTCTATTCAATAGCACCCCCTCCCCCGGGCTCCTTACATACGCTACAGAGAAACAATAGATTAAAAGCCTTGCGTAAGCCTCCAAGATAACACGCATATTGGACCCGGGAGGCTTTGACGTCACATTCGATAAATCCATTAACACAAAGGTGTGTACTGTATGTATTAAAGTTAGTAACACACGTCACAATTAGAAGACAAATCTTGCTTTTGTAAAACATCATTATAATAATTTTAATTGCAGCTGTGAAAAATCCTATGTCGATTTATCCGTAGGGAAATAGTTTATTCACAATTGCTGGTAAAAAGGGTGGTCTCGTTTAATTAAATCTACGAACTAAAGTTCCTGTTCAGAACTGCAGGATCACTATTATATTTGGAAATTTTGTAAAGCCAAGGAAACTAGTGGATAGTGGTAAAGTTCATAAAAAATATTACCATAAATAATACAAGTACATACCTACAATAGGTCGCCCATAAAACAAACAGGCGTATCTCATATTTAGTAACGTTCTAAGAGAACCAAAAAACCGGTTTTTTCCCCTTATTCTTACGCACTTTTTTAAATGTTTCGCTAAAGGAGTTTTATTTACATGCTTTCTTACCCATTAGCAAAACATATAATAAAATTTATGAACATCTGGTAAATAAAGAGTTTTTGGCTCTCCTGGAAAGTTGCTAAATATGAGATACGGCTTTTTGTGTTGTTTGCGACGAGGCAGATTCTCTCGAGGCAAATTTAAAAAAAAAACAGTTTTTTTAAATGTAGCAGTTTTTTGGGAATGTGGTATCAAGAAAATAATAAAATATCAGTATCAATAAAAGGAGGAAGCGTTTACGAAACATTAAAAAAAGTAATTTATAAAATAAAACAATAACTTTGTTTTGTTTGAACAATTTGTTAAAACAAAGTTGTTAAAACAAAGTTATTGTTTTATTTTATAAATTATAATGTCACATCACCAAGTTACCGCTTCATATGAAAATATATTAAAAAAAGTATTAGCCGAAAAGCAATGTAAAATAAAAAGTAAAAGTAAATAAAAATAAAATTGTAATATTTTATAGCGCCATTTTAGTGAACAATAACCTCAAGTATGTCACATTAAAAAATATAATAAGCACTCTTAACACAATTGTGCGTCCCTGTTATTCATATGCAAAATTTCTAAAGTTCGGGTTCTTCAATAAATTTTTAATGCAATTTTTTTTTTTTTATATGATTTCCACACAAGAGTACCAACTGCTCCCAACCGTCTGGAACCAGTGAGACTACGGCATCCCCAATTGGGGAATGTTGTGAGGATGAAGGTATTGGGGAAGAGAGTGAGAACGGGAAGGGAAAGATGGGAAAATACCTGGCTATTCGGATTTGGTTACATTTTGTGTTTTCATGCATATTCCTTCCTTGCATTAGGAGTATTTTTTTTTTAAAATCTTTTCAAGTGCGTTCACTAATTCTTCTTTGTATCGTGGATGAGAATTGGTAGAGGTCTTAGTGGGATACTGAAATTATTCAGCCAGTCGATGGCATCGGGTGTCATTTGGTTCAGCATAGATGTACAATAAGAAAACTGTGACCACGTTCACAAATATCGGAATCCTTTAGGCCCCATTATCATATATGCACAACGGCTGTGACTGCACCGGATGCGGTTTAATGAGGTTCACGTTTTCCGAGGAAGTGAGAACCCTGGCAATTAGTAGTAGGATGTACAACAAAGTGCTTGCTTTTCACATCCGAGGTCTGCCACTGAGTTTGCCATAACTTTTCAGGGGAGTATCGTGATAGAAGCAGTATTTTGCCTTCAGTCAAGCGGCTGGCCGGAAGGTTTGCAAGGACATCTTGAAGTGGAATATTACTATTCACGGCCTTTTTGTATTCTCTGAGGGTTGCTGTCTCTCGTCTTACAGTGAGCGGTGCGATGTTCGAGAGGACATGTAGCCATTGTAGTGGGGTGGAGGGAAGTGTTCCACTCACCGCTTGTATAGTTGTATTTAGTTGCACGTGGATTTTCTGTGTGTGTGTGCGCTTCTAGTCCATACTGAAGCACATGTGTTTGCGTTGTAATACCAGCTAGTTTTCTTATGATATTTATACGTATATTGGTGTTCTTGCTAACATTTTACAGGTCAGGCTTCTTTCCAGTGTTACGCCAAGATACCGATGACTACTTTCGTGAGTAACGGCACCTCCTCCAAACTATACATTAGGTACAGCACTTACATGCAAGTTACTTAAGTGGGAGGCAGCTGCAACAGTTTTTGATGCGTTTGCCTTTAATTTCCAGTAGGCGTTTAACTTCAGCAGATTCAAGGAATTTATGCTGAACATGTTATATCTCCCCTTGGTTTCTGGAAGGTCCGCTATATACAAATTCAAAATTGAGGGTGTAAGTACTGATCCCTGCGCGTGTCCATTTTTCATTTAATAGGTCCTACTTTTCTAAGTTTCTATATGAACTTTCATGGTGCGGTCGGTAATCAGGGATTTAATAATATGAACCATTTTTGGCGCGTTCACTAAACTGTATTTTATACAAGTACCTACTTTTTCGTGTTTTAGCATTGCGCTTCACTGTAATATTGATTTTTTCAATACATTTATAATAATATAAATCAATGAAAATACGTATTATTTTAAATAAATAAAAGTTTGTAATTTGTAAATATTTCCTAATGACATCACTTTCAGGAGAAAAAAAAAATCATACATTAATTTAAGTACTTCAAGTATACAATTATAATCAATAATAATGATAATAATACTTGGATGATTAATATAGCGCCGCTTTTGTGAAAAATACCCTCAAGGGCGCAATGCCACACAATTCGGTCTTGACACATCATTTACGTCGAAGCACTGAAAGTGAAATACCAACATCACTACTTCCCCATTTATTCAGAATCAAGTACCCACCTATTTGATTGACATGGAAAAAAATATTATTTGTTATCAAAAGCCATGTACTCGTATAATGAAAATGAACGTGCAAAGATTGTTCACCGATATGCAAAAATCGCTATTTCATTACCAAACGTGGGTTACAACATTACGATAACGTTTGTAATGGATTACAAAAATTCATAAAAATAATTTTATACAAAATATTTTCGTTCGTTTTCATTCAATTACTCGTGTTTTCCAAAGTTTTTGGTTCGGGTGAAGTTTTACATAACAACCACTCTGTCATTCCGGCTTTCTGCCCCCTGGCACTTCACACCCTTGTGTTGCTGTAGGTAGCTGGACGGCTAGCACTGGCTTCATTACACGTGCAATATGCGTGGCACAAAATTTAAATGAATATTAATGTTCTTTCATTGTGGCTTACCGTAATTATATTACACGAAACAAACAAACAAAAAATTGTTCGCTTAGTAAAGGGCATTCAATGAGTTATAAATTTATGTACAACATATGGTCCCATTTAAAAAATATTGACTTTTCTTCCCAATAACCCTTTACTTTGTTTCCTAAATATTCTTTTGATAGAGATAAAGTTATAAACATAATTCATGTTTGCAATAAATGACAAAAGTTAGAACCACTGAAATCCTTGGAGATAACAGGCCTATCTATAAAAGTTGACCTTAAGTTTGTGATGAATAAACAATAAGAACACAGTGTAAAATCTCCGCTGCTATATTAAATACAATTTATTTTTATATTGCCATTTCAAAGTATCTCTATCGTTGTAAATTCCTACATAATGTCAACGCACTTAAATATTCCATAATAATTGGAAAATAACGGTAATTTAAATATTACTTTAATTAAGTTATTACAATATGTTTGTTATTTACATGTTTAATTGGTAAATTATTTAAAAAATCCCAACAAAGCTTTGTAAACAGAAAATAATAATTTCTTCAAACGATTGTAAACTTTGTTGCGTCATTAATAATTATTTGATATAAAATTACTTTGTTGAGTAATTAATAATAATTTATTAAATTTGTAAGTTGAATCTTAAGTTGTCATTATTTTTAGTAGGTATATATTTCTTCCTGACGAGGGGAGCTTTGCTTCTGAAACACCTAGATATTTACATATTAAATACAGTGGTTTTAAATAAAGTATTTGTTATTATTTTAGCACGACAATAATAAAATTATTATTATTTTGCTGAGAATTATTTATTAAATTTATAAGTTGAATCTTAAGTTGTCATTATTTTTAGTAGGTATATATTTCTTCCTGACGAGGGGAGCTTTGCTTCTGAAACACCTAGATATTTACATATTAAATACAGTGGTTTTAAATAAAGTATTTGTTATTATTTTAGCACGACAATAATAAAATTATTACCCCCTGTAATGTTTTTTTAATTAAGGTAAATTTCTACATAATTTAAATACATGGTAAATAAGTGATGTAACTTCTGTGAAGTATGGGGAGATCACAATATAATATAATATTTGGCATTCCCAAGTGTAATTAGTAACTAAATCTGAAATTTCAACAAATTGTTGTAAATCAGACAACAAAGTTAGGAATTACCAAAAATAATAACATTTTAACAATCACAGCAATAAAATATATACATAATATAGAAGCATTCACCAATCTTTCACATTATATAAACTCTTTGTAGCATCATCAATTAAAAATAAAATGTAACCCACCCTATGTGGTTATTCAACATAAATAAACCCACGTAGATATATTTGTACAGTAAATTACTAGATCTTAATACATTATGTTTTATCACTATTTTCACAATTACCAAATTGTACATAAAATCATTTGTTATCCACTCCTGCCGCAAAAAACGTATACATACATTAACTATAAGCATAAATGTACCAGTCTGAAGTTGAAGCATTTCAAACTTTTCATGGTCCGCGACATTGTAAATATTTATAAATATTTCTAACCGTAAATAATCATTATCTCAAATCTACTCTTCTTTTCCCAATAACCGTCTAATAAATATAATATCAATGACAAATAGGATTTAAACACTATCTGCAATTTCATGCAATGTGCAGTATTTTCTAATATTGTGTCTTGTGCGTGCAAAATCATATCTTCTCAAGCGAAAACTTTGAAATTTAACTTTTTAATCTGGAGTGACCTACCAGGTAAGTATTTTTCTGTATCTGTTTGTACATAATAAGATAAACCCCAGCAAGTAGTATTTGTACAGCGCCTTTGAGGTGATTTTTCACAAAAGCGGCGATATACAAGTCACCCAAGTATTATTATTATTATGTATAAATTCAGTTTTTACAAAACTTTCAATACATTCTCATATAAGCCTTTTACTAAATAAGGACGATGGATTACGCGAGATGTTTAAAAACAAAAAAATATGTACCGATTATTTAATTGTTGTGGAAACGGTTTGAAGGTCTCCCATGAGCACTCAAGCCATAGGCCCATTATACTATCTCCCATTTTACCTTATTCTTTTACGACCCTTTGATAAAATTCACCAGGATTTTGGATATTCGGCAATGTCCCTCGGTTCCACAATATGTCTTCCCAGGTAGATAAGTCTACTTTTCTATCAAGACGAAATATTAGGACCATGGGTGAATTAGAATCTCTTCAACTTCTGTACATTTTCTGCGTCTATTCGTGTTTTCCACTCCCAACAGCTGCACGTGTCTCCTGAGATGGCAGTGTCCCCCCAGTTCCTTCACAGTGAGTTTTTCATATTGAGTAGTTGCCTGATTCGTCTGGGCATTGTCTCATTCCGGGTGCTCTCACACATTCCTTCCATTTCTGGGATTTTACCCATCTTTCAATATATAGATTGGTGTGGCGAGCTGTCACTCCTACGGCGTGCTCGAATCACTCAAGCAGTGCTTCCGCCCCTTTTTCTAGTCTGTCAACCTACTCGTTGCCTTCGATACCGTTATGTCTTGATACCTAGATCAAGGGTATTTTATTGATGGTCGCCAGTTCTCCAAGAAGAGTCCTGCATTCATCACCAGTCTGTAGTCGTATCGGTTACTTTCCAGTACCATTAGGCCTGCCTGGCTACCAGAGCATATGCTTATATTCTTATTTCAGTACCCGATACGTATACGATATCTTGTGCGCAGGCTAAGATTGCTATGGTTATCCTAGGGGGTATATTTAATTTCCTCTTGGAATCTTGCTAGCAGACTCCGTTCCCAGTTCCTTCCATCAACTTGAACCTATCTGTAAACCAGATTGCTTCCTGTTTGGAGGTTGGACATGGAACCGTGTCAGGTTCCTCCCTTGTAGGGTACATCATTCTAAAGTGCTTTCTGAAAAAGTATTTCGCTTGTTTGCCATCTTTCACCATTCCAGCTATTGGACTGATCGCCCCCATGCACCGATTAATAGACGTGTTCTTTCGCAACCGGTTAACAATTCAAATAATTTCTTCAAAAGATTGGTATTCACTTTGTGGTGCCTTATTAATAAATTAATTAAAAATTACTTTTGAATCACCACTTTATTAATATACTCGTACACATATCAGCATGTTTCGTCAGCGAAGCTTTCCTATGTTTATCACTTGTCTATACTTGAGATTATACTTTATTAGTATTCTTTATATTCCTGATGAGGAAAGCTTCGTTTTCGAAACACGTTGATGTGTAGATATTAAAGAAATTGGTAAATACAAAGTAATTTTTAGATAATTTATTAAAGACTTAAATAGCTTTAGTGGATTAAACATAACTAGTATTGGAATCACAAAACATATTTAGAAGAATGGCAGAGATGCGCTTACGTAATCACATGCAAAAAGTGCGTCACCGCATTAAGGTGACTTATTTCTGCAATTCAAATAACGCATTTAACGACGTTAATGGCAGTTTTTGACATCACTATCTCTGGGACATACACCAGTGACGTCAACTAAGTCATCAATAAGGTCATAACTGACGTGTTTCTACCAATCTCAACGACGTCAATCACTGTGAACATAGATCAAATATTTCATAGAGAAAAATTATATAAATAGAGAATTATTTTCATATACGATCATTGCGAAAAAGTTATTCGGATTTTATTTACCTACATTCTACACCTCTAAAAAACTCCTGCTGATATATTAAGGTATCGGTGAGTACTGATGTTCTCTCCGAAATACAGTATTTGTATTTTTCATAGAACTACTATAACTGATATATAAATCAATTACATTTATATCACTGAGATATCCCATAATTACCTTTGCCGATATTGTTGCCAAATATGTCATCCTAATTAACCTAACACGAAAGGTAATAAATTGCAATCGAAGAAAGTATTAAGTAAAAAGGACTCTTTCCTCGGTACGTAATACCTTTCTATTTCGAGAATTAAATAAAATTTTGACACTATTTGAGCAAAAGTCCCAATTAACGAAAGGTTGGATTAACCCACGTCAATGGATTTGTCAAGCTTTAGAAATAATGTGGGAAATCATGCTAGGTTGTAGGCTGTAAGTGCGATATTAGAAATATAATACCTACTTCTACCCTGGGAATTGTGAGTTGCCTTAAATAATGTATATAGGAATATTATTGCTGGTGCTAAGCCGAGGAAAAACTTGAAGTTCAATCATTTAAGAAAGGATTTGATCTAAGTAATATCTGTTACTCACTTTTACAATATTTTAAAGAAGGTAATTCATTTAATTAAATACCGTTACTATGTTAACGTGTACAGATTCAGCATAACGATAAGATAACAATTTTCCAGGACATGAGTAAAATGTTTTTTACAAAAGTTAATTTAATTTAAGGAGTTAATAAACAGTAGTTTATACATCCCCAGGCACACATGAAATGAAACCGATTTTGTATTAATGTAAATGATTGTATGGTTGTTACAGTGTTTTGTTCGTATTATTGTTATTTTTTTTTTCATTTATACACAATGTTACTGTATATTTTTAGAATCACAGGAATTGTAAATTAATACAAATTGTTACAGGAATATAATATACTGGGTGGTGCGGGTTCTAGAGAAAGATACTGCTTCTCAAGACTTTTTTGTTTTGTTTGGGAGAGTCCTGTTTTGACATAAGCGGCTTTATAATTTAGTGAAACTATATGCAAAAAACAAAACACGGAAATAATTTAAACTATAAAATCTATAGTAAGCTGAGCAGTACATTTATAGATAATAACAATAAAAATTTCATCGCAATACAAATAAGTACCACAAAGTATATACGGTGGCTCCAATTAGCCACACTCATAAAGAGACCAATAACAAGTTAAATAGTACTAAGTAAATAGTAATAATAAAACCTATTAATAATAAGTAAATAATAAAAAGCAAATAATATAAGAGAAAAATAAAAAGTAAGTAATAAGTAATAATAACAGTAATAAATTGATAATATGTTACAAAAACGTTACATATTACATAATATTTTATTTCCAATGAGTTAGATAAAACTCATTCGGGGAGCGACAACGTTATAAAACAAGAAAAAAAATTCTATTTCAGAGGCATATAAAGTTGAAACAGAAGATACAGAAACAGCATACATAAAAGAGGTATACATATATGTAATTACATTTAACAAGAGATACATAAGAATAGAGAGAATACATAAAGAAAGATATACGAAGACTTCGAAAATTAGAACGCATGATACGAGAGCAGCTGCACAGATTTTTAGAATTCAGTCTTCAGTGATGCAAGAAGTGTATGCCACGATCGAGTTGTTTGGCGGTCCGTCCTCTCTGCCTACCCCTGCAGCTAGCGAAACGGCGTGATGGTTAGTTAGTGTACATTTTTTTCAAAAAAATTGTTTTTTCCGAAAAAATACGTTAAATAATGGCATACACCATAAGTTCTGTTTACTAATTCGATCGCTCACTACCAGCTTAAACACCCTTAAGTTGGTAATTCACAAAAATGGCGCTATATACGTTAACCAACTTCAATAGAATAAAAAAATTGTTCTTTTTACACTTTACAGTATGTATAGGAATGCATATATGCATATTATAAATGTCACATAAGATATTGATAGGATATTTATTATTGTGAAGTTCAATTTCGTACGGCTTCTGGCCGCTTTCCCCCGTCAGTATTGCTTTGTTATTTTAAAGAAGGTGAATAAAACACACCACAATGCTAGACGCTGAGAATGATGCAAATAAATTCGTCTCTGCCTTTATATCGAAGCGGTAAATTCGATATTGTCCATATAATAAAACGAGGCATGTCAAATCAGAAGGTTTGTAAAAAATCGCAAACGAAACAGTTCTGTTCAAAATATCTAGAATAATTCATTTAAGTTTTTTCCAAAATTATTTAGGCAGCACTTGGAAAATATTTAAGATGAAATTATAAACATTGTTTGTTTAAACAACTATTTAGTAATTAAATATCCACGTGTTTCGACACCAACGGTTCCTTGCCCAGGACACAAATAAGCATTGACAAATTATAAAAATAGACAACACGTAACAGTAAGTGGTGAGAAAAGTAAGCAATTAGATATTGATGTAAAAATAATGAAATAAACAGAAAATATTATTAAAATATAAATATTATATTAGAAAATACAAATTCAAACAAAATCAAGGAACAACCGAGGTAACCAAATAACAATAATTAAGTATTGATGGATATGTTTATTAGAAACACTAGATCTCATAGTCAAAAACACATACAACAAGGAACCTCAAACTCAATATTTGGACAAAAAAAAATATTATACTATGGTGCTAAATTCTATAAAAAATTCCGTTAAACTATCGTTCAAAAATCACAACAGCCGTATAAATTTAAAAATCAAATAAAACACTTGATACGTTACATAGATCTGAAAAGAAAATATATTAACACCAAATACAGACTGACAACGAAATCACTCAACTGCACTTAAAACACCCCACCTCGCACTAATTTTAATTTTTTCATCAAGCACATCAATTTAATATAACGTAATTTCATATTTTCTTAGCACGGGAAATTCCAGTGAGGATATTATTATTTTTTTATTTTGTTACAAATAAAGAAGACGATAAAACATTATTATTTTTATATTTTAAACAAATATTTCATTATTACTAATATATAATTGACTATTAATACTTTTTCTAATTTCTGAAATTTCACATTTATCTAATTCTAAACCAGTTATATTTGCATATAAAATCTGTAAACCTTTATTTATGTAAAATGAATATATTTCTTCCAAAATTTTTGTCAGCATATTATATTGTATTCCTAAGAGGGAACCATTGGTTTCAAAACACGTTGACACGTTTATTAAATAGTGGTTTAAAAAAAACAATTATTACTTATTTTAAAATAATGCTGCCAAGTAAATTTGCGCTTATTGAATAAGTATTTAACGTTTTCAAATTCCGTCACCAAAAAATGTTACCAAGGTTACACGTTTCATTATTTTACGCGAATGTAATAAATTATTAAATACCGAACCTATAAATTACGTGCGTCCCTTCCGGTTCGTATTAATTATGTACACACATACTTTCAAATACTGGAAATTTACATAATGAATTTAAAAACCTGATACTGAAAAATTTATTTTCGGGAGGCCTGAATTTCGCATCGGGTTTCGCGTGCTTTCTTTTTGGTTCTATTTAAATTTAATTTCTACGTCCCGGAGTTTGCTTACAAAATTTCCATAAATAATATCAACCTTTTGCCATATAACCTATTAAAATAAGGTTTTGTAATTGGGGTCAATAAAGTTTATTCTTTCTTTCAATTAATTACCCACAGCGGAAGTGAGCCTACATGACACCAGTTTTTAAACGAAACAAAACAGTTTAGAACCATGTGTCGTAGGTAGAACCATGTATCGTAGGTAGACCCATGTATAATAGTATCTAACATACATAAATAGGAAACACAAAATAAAATACCACGGTAAAAAGTAACTGGGAATTTTGTAGCAGACATGTAAGGCGAACTCTAAGAAGGATGTTACCCTGATGTGTGCCTATTATAACATAATGAAATATTTTAAAGATCCATTAAAATGTACTTCGTTAACCGTAGTTCATCTAACTACTGGACAAAAACTACTATAAACTTCATTTTAGCAAACAAGACGGAAATCATAGGGGATTTTTTTTTTACTAGAAATAACCATCTGTTCAAATAAAAGCTGACACGAATGATATTACATAATTTAAAAAAAACCATATATTCAGTAAACAAACAATGCAATTCAGAGGGTAACAAACCAACCAGAAAGTAGTTTTTAAAAACATAATAATAAACAGTACCGTCAGCAAAAAACAATATTAGAAAGCAGGGGGACTCACTCCTGACATTGATGCTATATATATCATAGATTTAGTTTTAATTGTGCCAGTCTGACGATGTCCGTGATAGGGTGAAACTCGTCCGGTCGAAAATAAGTAAGTGGAAAAAAGTCACAAATTTTAATAAAAAAAAAACATTATAAGTAGGAATTCCACCATGAATTGACAGTTTCAAAATTAGAAACAGTTTACAACCATTTTTCTTAAGGTCCTGTTTTCACCTTTTTATTTTAAGAACTTGTGAAGTGTGCTTGTATGACTTGCTTATAATACGAATATATATATATATATTTTTAAATCGTTGAAGATAATAAAAAATAATAAGCAAATCCCAAAATGAAATATGTAACAGAGAATAAAGAAAAAAAAGGCACGGCCCAAGACCACGCGGTCTTTCTGGGATGAACGCTCTAAACAAAAGAGCTAATTCCACCTTACTGCTTTCCGTCATTTTTATCGATATAATTATAAAACAATTTCAGTACCGTTAATATCATTAATTCCCATATATTTTTGGTTGCTGTCTTTCTTTATCGACTGCAAGATTCTACCCGACTTTATTTACCAACTAGATAATTAAATGTACGGGACTACTATTGACTTTTTCTACAAGTTAAGGTTTAATATTCAATTTTTATTGGAATAACTTATTGAAGCTTATCAATCTAATTGTAATATTTTTTTATTCATTGAAGATAATATTAACAAACCTCAGTACGAAAATGTTTCAAATTTCATTGAGAGTTTTGTTACTATTATCTTCAATAATTTAAATAATTATACAATGAGGATTATAAAATTGAATAATTAAAAATTAAATATTGAATCAACGATTTATCTAATTTCTTCAAAAAATTGGTATTCACTTTGTGGTGTCATTATTAATAAATTATTTGTTTTAAATTGATTTGTATTCACCACTTTATTCATTTACACATGTTTCAAAAGCGATGCTTTCTTCATCAGGAATGTATAGAATATTAAAAATAATAATGTCACATGTAGACAAATATAAATAGAACACAATAATTTAAGAATAGACAAATTATAAACATAAACAAAAACTGATTAAACTAAGTAATTAATCAAAAATTTTAATAAAAAATATTATAAAACAGTGAATTACAAAATTTATACTTGAATTTTTAAAATTTTTATATTAATATGAAAAGAAATTCAAGCGATAGCTGTTTTTAAAAAAAAATCATTATTTATTACATTTAATCACTATTAGAGATTTTTCTGAATTCTAAAATTTTTAATTCGTCTAACCCGTTGTATTTGTATGTAAAATTATAAAAATCAATTATTTTTCTTTCACATTCTTAGATTCTTAAAATATGACTCTATGGAAGAGCGGTATGATTCTTGAATCTTGGCATGGAGTAGACGGGTCCAAATCTCGGCAATGGGATTTAGATAGGAATATGATTGAAAGATACTAGGATATGAAAAAATTTCGCTCGAGTAAAAGATTAACATTTAGAATAGATCTGTTTCTTGAAATAGCTAAAACTTTATTTGGAAACCTGTTCTTAAACACACCATATATTATTTTTGCCATTCCCACCCATTAGGGATATCATAGTCCAGTTGGCTTCGAGCGAATTCAACTGCTTACATAAAAACACTGTAACATAGTGAATACATTATTGTACAGTATTCACTTTCCAACCAAGTTCAATTCTAAGTTTCCATCCCAAAAATATCAGAAAAAAAATGGTTGAATCTGTGCGGAAATTGGCTGTCCGTTTGAAAGTTTCTTCTATCTTAACAAACGGATTGCAATCTTTGGAGCAGATGTCAGGTGGAATGCTATCTTTGTTCTACATGTGATTCAATTTAAGATGCTTTGAGGAACTAGCGTCTTCCTTCGGAACCAACGCACAATCGGGAAACACTCCAAACGCGCGCCCAACAATTATATACAGTTGACATTTGTCACATGAGAGCGGATAGCTTCTACCACTCATTACAGTAGTCAACAGCTAAGCTGTGGAATGATCTGCCGGCCACTCTGTTTCCTCCCTCCTATAACAGGTTCACTCATTATCCTCCAAAAGATACTCAGTAAAATAGATACAATGACAGTTAAAAAGTGAGTGTTTGTTTTATTTAATATGGTGTCATACCGCAAAGTGACTGCTTTTGTGAAAATAGAAATTGTATCAGAAAAAAGTTGATTTTATTTTATTTGGTTCACTAAATTACATTTTCTATTAAATTTTACATTTTTCCCTTTAAACGCAATAAAGGTTAAAACAAATCTACTAGTAAAATAATATACGTAAATGTACCTAGATGATTTTCAGTCCAATAAACGGAGAATGTAATTATTTCTAAAGACCTTCGGGCTAAAATAGATTCTCGGTTGACTTTCAAATATTTGTCCTTTTCTAATTATTTTTTTTTCTGTTTTCATCAAAACATATACATTAATCATCTATTTTTAAACCAATGTTTCTTATGAGCTATCCCTTTTTCAAACGATTTTTTTAACAACTGGTTTATTACAAATAGTTTTGAGAATGAAAACAATAGCACAGTTTGTTCTCACTAGTGCCGGAAAGGTGTAGAGAGTATAGTATGAAATCCAATGTGTAAAGTTGTTACTGTAACGTTTTAAAATTAGTATGAGAAGCATTGTACCCGCCATATTGTATTGAGGTTAGCCCATAGATATAACCACAAATAATATATTCAAAAGAAGGTTTGTTTAGGTAGATAATTTTCAAAATGGAAAACACAAGTAGGTATCTAATTAAGAACTTTATTAGTTAGATTTGTCTTAAAAAATAAATGTTTGGACTGAAATAATTTTTTAAAATTAATTTTCCTTTGTTTATAGATAGTAACAGTCATTACAAGGCTTACTTTCGATGTCAAATCAATAATGGCACCCAAAAGACAGCCAACAATTCATAACTTTATGAGTTTATTAAAAAAAAAACTAAAAAAATTTAGAACTTCAGGAACACATTTGTTAATATATTTATAAAAAAATTTAACATATGTGTTATAATAGGCAATTTCCCCAAAATAGTTACTTATGTTCAGAGAAATGATTTTTTGACATTGCCGATCGGATACGCCGGCATTCAACGAATACAAATTTTGCTTCTTCAATCGAGTATTTCGGCACACTAAAGGTAAAGACATATCGATGGCTATACACGTGAAACGTGATCACAAGTTGATCGTAATCTATAAAAACGAGAATTTTCATTAAACGGGAACTATTCGAATGTCCAAAATAATAAAATATGTATTATGTAAATTTTTGTTAAATATTTATTATTATTTACTTTATTATTAATATTTGATTGTATTATCATTTACTTGTTACTACTTGCTGATTAATATTTAACTAGTTTAATTATTATTATTTACTTTTTATCATTTACTTATTACATATTTACCTATTATTATTTACTCACTACTTCTCGTTAACAAAAATATGGTCAAACTCTGATTGTGGTTAATTGGAGCAGAGATACTTTACGATAGTTATTTGTATAACAATGAAAATTATTATTGTTGTCATCTATAAGTGTACGGCCCAACTTGAAGTTTTACTGTAAATTTTGAAGTTGTTTATTATTTGAATAACTTTGGTGATATTTTTAAAAAAGAATAGTAATAATGTATCGTTTCACTAAAATTGTAAAGCCGCTCATCTCAATACAGGACTGTCCAAGTTAGATAAGTTAGTAATGTTTTTGTTTTTTTTAAATTAAGAATAAATAAATGTCACTGATCGTCGACTTAAGGGTTAGCAGTAAAACTTAAACAAATATTATTAAATAAACGCCCCGAATAAACTTTACTACTCGAATCTCCGTATGATTGTTCCCCCGAGAGCCGTAAAATGACTTAGTGTTACTCCTCGTAGGTACCACGAAATACCTCTCCATAACGTGTGATGTGATTTTTAATTACCATTATTATTTTTCCGTCGCATGCGGCTTAAGGCTGTTGAGCATTAGCCACCACTTTATGGCCCTCACCTTCAACCCGCCATGAATCACCCTAAAATTGCACCACCACCCATACATTAACATAAAATGTTAATTCTACCCCCTGGGTTACTTAAAGCTCCAGTGGCTCCTATAAAGCCAGGAACTACGAAATTTAATGGACCTTCTCAATAATCAGCGCAACTCAAAAGATCGAACTTGTGTTAATCGCTTACCTCCGTAAAAACAATGTTATTATATCTACGTTAGAATAAACATAGATTTCCCCTGTGAGAAGAATACAAATTGTCTTAATAAATGCCTAAAAACTCTCCCGAGTGCTCCACGGATCCAAATTAAAATATATTCTGTTAAAATTACCAAAATTATTTTATCTGGAAATGATTTGTGAAGCTAAAAAGATAAATAATTCGTTAAAATATGTTCTCGAGGCTTTATAGATGAGATTTAGTTATTTATTCTCAATTATACCAACAACAAAAAACTGTGACATGAGATCGAACCAATAAGAGAAACACGAAAAGCTAGAATTGTTTTTCCCCGCAAGATTTGATTCAATAAATAAATTCAAACATTTATTTATAAGAAGCATTAACGCTTTTCGATTTTTACATAGTGTAATTTAAAGTGTAAGACATAAACTATGAAACGAAAAATGTGTAAGGAATAGTATCATCCTTTTAATTATTTTTAACTTTCATTCTGTCACTTCATGGTAAAATCAACACAAGTGGAAAAAGGTTATGAAGTTTTTTTATTGAAAAAAATCCCCAATAAAAGAGCGCCCTGGTGAAAGACCAGCATTCAGAATTGAAACGTTGCTTGAAATCGCTTTTAGCCATGTTTGGTGACCAGATCTGAATAGCTAGGTATTTCCCCACCTCCCTCTTTCCCTTCTCCTTCCCCTCCCCAATACCTTCAGCCTCACAACATTCCCCAATTTGGAATGCCATAGTCTCACTGGCTCCAGACGGTTGGAAGCAGTTGGGACTCTTGTGCGGTATTCATGTATAAAAAAAATGTATGTTATAAAACATTGAAATGATAAAAAGAAGTTAAATAAATATTTATAACTCAAGATAAAAATAAATGAGATAAACAGTAAATTCTTGTAAATGGGTAAATTATAAGAAGTAAGATATCTTTCAAATTGAGAACATATCTACAAATTATAAAAATAAGAAAATCCAACCAAGAGTCCTTATGGGGGTGTAAAATAACATAGATAAAATCAAATAACATTTGTAAATAACACTGATAAAATTCAAGAATATCTGTAAATAACACAGATAAAATTCAATATCATCTGTAAATAACACAGATAAAATACAAGAATATCGATAAATAACAAAGATAATTAACTAATTCACTAATCATCACGCCGTTTCTCCCCAAGGGCAGGCAGAAAGGTCGGACCGCCAAATAACTCGATCTTGGCATACACTTCTTGCATCATTCATATTCATACATCTTCTATTATTCCGACTTCTGATATGGCCCGACTCAAGTATTTGATACACTTGATCGTGCCATGTCTTCCTCCGGCGTCCCCGGCTTCTTCTTCCATTCACATTCGCGTCATATATTCTTACACTCTTTCTTCGTTCATTCGCTCTACATGCCCAAACCATTTATGCGTCTCTTTCTTAATCTTACTCATTACGTAAGCGTACGCTGATGTACCATAAGCATCAACCTTGCATTATTTACTAATCTCAATATTTTACATTCACCACACATTCGCCTCAGAGATCTCATTTCTACGGCATTTACTTTACTTTCATCCTCTCTCTGCCAATTCCATGCCTCACTGCCATAGATCAAACAAAGATAAAATTCAAGAATCTCTCAAAATATCATTGAAGTGATTTTTCACAAAAATGCCGCTGTACAAATCATGCAATTATTATTATTATGAGTTATATAATTATGTTAGATTAGGTTTTGCCTATAGTCCAACTGTATGGTTTAGAGTGGGTGGGTAGTTTAGACCGGTCAGCGGCTGAGTGACCGGTCAGTGACTGACAGGCGTCGTGAGTTCAATTCTTCGGCTGGCTAAGTCCTCCATTACAACACAAGCAACATCTTCCGCTTACTGTGATGGTAGTAGGAGATTTTCAAATATTGTCAGGTTATTCGTAATCAGGGAATATTTGTCTTTCTTTTTAAAAAAAATGAAGAAGTTTATATACATAAACATCATTAAAAACAATTCAGCGAGAAAATTACATGAATGTTAATATATTTTTCTGGACTAGAATTGATTTCTTTTACCATTGGCTCTGAATCTGGTAAAATATTCTACTTATCAAAAGACAATGACAAACCCAAAATATAGTAAAATCCACGTTATTCCAAACTCCGTGTACAAAACCAAATGCTAGTACGGGGTAAGACCACGGGAATCCAAGAAGCCTTTGATAAATTACCGGCCCGATTGTGAAGTGGATAACATTGACTGCCTGCAGATTCCAACATCCTCCGTCCCACATCCCTGGACCGCTCTCTCATCTCATCTCTTCCAGATGATTTACATGCCTTACGTACGCGTATTACGTTTCATTGGCTATTTGTAACCTTTGATGAGATTACTGCCGGAGTTCAAAGTAGAATTACCCAGTTCGATTGAATTAAAAGGATCGCATTTGTGGCTACTTTCCGTACACAATACCGAGCATACATCAAAAAGTAACTTTACTTGTGCTTTTACTAAATCAGTACTAGAAGAATGTTTATTCGCAAAGATGGTGATGAAATAACGTTGCAGAACGGAAAATTCCAGATATAAACAGCAGTACAGATTTTAAAATGCCAGAGTTCACTGTTTTTTTTTTGTTATGTTCCACCAGACACAGATTTTCTAGAAGTATGTGATCTTTAGCGATGTTTTCAATATTTATTAAATATTTCTATATTTTTATCATATGTTTTATGTTGATTACAGAGTATTTCAATAAGAATTTTTTTCTAGAATATCTAGCTTATTTGATAAAAAAAAATTCAACAGTGGAAATTAAAAAATTGAACAAATAATACATTCTCTTTAATAAATATATAATTGTTTTGTGGCGTCATTATTAATAAAATGAATAACAAATACTTTATGTACACCACTGTTTAATAAATAAATATAAACATGTTTCGGAATCGTAGCTTCCCTCATCACGATACACAGTATACGTGTACATTACATACACAGTATACATGTACATCACGATACACAGTATACATGTACATTACATACACAGTATACATGTACATCACGATACACAGTATATTGTGTATCCCAAACATGTTGATATTTATATATTAAACAGTGATGTACACAAAGTATTTCTTATTAATTTTATAAATAATGTATTAGTAATTAAATGTTATTTGTCCCATTGCTTAACGCCATTATATTCATCTCCATTCTAGACCGGTTTTCGAAGTTTCATAACTCTTTTTTTTGGTTGTGGTAAAAGGAATAATGTGTAATTACGATTTAGAAGCGGCTTTTTATGAACATGAAATGTTAAAGTGGTTGATGGTGAAAACCATTATAATGAATGTAATGCAAAGTAGAATTTAATATTTGCTAATCTATCATCATAAACTAATTAGATGGAGATCCAATTAAAAACTACTAATCTAGACGTTAAAGAAGGTTCGCAAATATCAGATTGAAAAATGGCCCGAAGGCTTTTAGGCAGCAGATAGGTGTAGATCTTTCAGGAGGCACTTATGAAGAGAAAACTTGATATTTTTCTTGCGGATTAAGTTTCGTAATTCCGTCCGACTGAAACATGAAATAGAGTGTCTTAATTTTTCAGCAAAAAGTGGGTTCATCAGGGGAAAAGTTTCAGTTGGGGGAACATTAATCATTTTTAAAAGTTCTAGTCTTTGTGCATTCGCTGGGGAACTTTCCAGAGGACAAAAGGCCGCCGAGAAAAATAAAATTGGTGTGAATTGAGTTCGGAGTTAGTCATTTTAGAAGCGGGGCTTTTTCTAGGTATGTCTAATACAGGCGTGACGAACTTTTTCCTCCGTAATTCACTGTCTCCCACCTCGATAAGCAATAATATACGTACCCATGTAAATTATTATTTATGTTGAGTATTCACAACACATTAAATGGGTGGTTGTATATGCGTAAACCTTATGTTTATTAAATATTTCGTCTTAATTTTAGAGAGTAAAAAATTAAGAAAACAAATTTACGAAAAAAAAGCCTAGTTACATTTGGTTTTAGCACAAATAAAATGTTGAGAACACAAAAGGGAGAAATAATCGGAATGTAGAAAAAGTTGGTCGTATTTATGATGTCTGTATTAACTTACACAAAGAAGGGGAAGGTTATAAATTACCTGGCTATTTAGAACTGGTCGTCTAAAATGCTTTAATCACATTACACTAAGTGTTAACAAGGAAGATTATTTGCAATGTGAAAATATAAACCCTTCAAAAACAGAACGCGTGATATTGATCAAAGCAGATATTTTCCAACAACTAACCAAAAGCTTTGTTCTGAATAAAGAAATCCACTAATTTAAAAAAAAATATGTTTCAATAATGCAGTGACGCTCAAACATAAATACCAGTATATTTCGTATTTTTCTAAAGGTAGTTTTCATGGTTAAATAATTTTCAAAGATTCAATTTTTCGAAGCTTGCCAAAACGCTCCTAATCTATGGCCGGCTTGTTTTGATCAGTTTTGAGGTTAGAATGTCAAATGTCGAAATAAGGATGAGCTTCACCGTGTATAATTTTATATTCTATTCATAGTAAACCATAAGTAAACATAAGTATTAAAATTATGTACCTTTTTAGAAACTTTAACTCAAAGAATGATAATAGTATTGAGCATTGACATTATCATAATATCCGTATTGATAATCTGTTTGCTCATGAATACTCTAATTTCTTTCATTAATAATAGTATTTTTTACAATGAACAATAATTTTAAATTTCGCCAAAACTAAAAAAAATACATATTTAAAATTCAAAACAAAATCGAAAAATGTTCATTCTAATCCATAAACTGAATGCGCACGTGACGTCAAATGTTCCAAATGTAATGGTACCAATATAACAATACGTTTAGATGAGATGATTTTTTATCCACCTTTAAATAACGATTTATAAATTTTACGTATAATTATTTATATTAAAAGTTAGATATTCAGAATCGGCGTTTTCTGATCTATATGAATATATATTGTTATAGCCATTAAATTTTTCACTTGAGTTCCTTATTGTGTAACAAAAATAATTAGGATACCAAATAAAACCTTTCTCATAAAATTAAAAAGCACAAATATAAATATTCTCATACAAAAGATCGGAAAAGTAGATAAAACATCTAGTACAGGAAAACACCTCGATGCTTCAAATCGTATATGACTGGTACAATTGGTGCAGTTATTCACTTTTTTTTATTTATCTCGATAGAACATACTAATTACAAAGGAATGTGTGATGTCTTTTTTACGAGATTTTTACGAAAACATTTCTTTTTTTATGTCGAGACAGACGTAAGAAGGCACATAAATTATATAATGAAATAAAATACATATTAGAACAATTAGATGGAAGTTAAATTTTAAGATAGTACACTGCACAAAAGTTATGTTGTGTAGTACATATGCCATGTTTTGGAAGTTTTATAATTCAAGTAAGAGCAATTTAAAAATCAAAATTGAATTGCATATGCCGAGAGATAGACATAGATTATTGTGTAGTCGTTAGCAATAATTGGACGACCTATTTTAATATTCTAATGTGTATTTCTTGTAAATTTAGTCAGTTTGTCTAGTCGTAGCTGGTAGTGTAATCTATAATTTCCATTTCATGTATGTAAAGTGTTTTTGTCGAAAAGTAGTTTTATTGCTAGCTGTTGCTCTGATATTGTCCATCCTCCTGAAGGCGAGGGTCTTTTACTGTTCAACCGACATTGCCTGCGAGAAAATATCAGAATTTAGACTTATAACTAATTGAACGAAAATTGTTAAATTACTCACCCGCCGATAAATCAGAATTTAGCAGTTTGTACCTGACTTTAGCAAGAGGCACCTACCTATAGTGACTACAGTACAGTACATATAAGTACCTACCTACTGCAATAACTTACACAAGTCGCCAGCAAGCAGGTGAAACTAGGGTCGTTTCAAATTAGTGCCAGATACGATCTACAACAATTTGCGCACTTGCTGGAAATATATTACAGTAACTACCTATGACTACATAGCAGGTCGGCGAAGATCGGCTAATGTGTAAAAGGGCATTACTTGTCGTTTATTCACGGTTGATTTATTGTTTGTTCCGACAACAGAGACAGAGGGAGAGGAAAATAACGTTTTTTTTTTTCATATACTTATTTTATTATTTCTTCAATAGTCGTATAATTATTTTGTGACGTTATTATTAATTAAATTAACATAAAATACTCAATTTACGTCATATAAATCATGTTTAATATATATAAATATCAGCATGCTTCGAAAGCGAGGCTTCCCTCATCAGGATACGTAGAATACTAAAAAATATTGACAAGCATAGACGAATAATAAACATAGAAAATAAAATAAAACAATAAAATCATTCTTTTGACGTACATAACGGTTTAATTTATTACATACGAATACAACTGGCTTACAATTAGATAAATTGAAACTTCCGAAATTAGTAAAAGTGTTAATAGACAATTAAACATTATTTTCATATTAATACATATATTAGAAATATTATTATATAAAATGTTAATAATATTGTCATAATTTTATTTTTTATTCTTCGATATTTATTTGTTTTTATTTTAACAATAAAAATATTTCACTTTTTGTATTTTGGTATAAATTTATTATCTAATTTATGATAATAATTTTTTTTTAATTATTATTACATTATTAATTAATTACTTTCCTACTTTTGTCATTTATTGTAATTTTTTTGTTTACGTTTGCAATTTGTCTCTTCTTAAAGTATTTTTTGCAAGTTTATTATTTGTCTATTCTTGTTATTATTTTTTAGTGTACGTTAAATTTATTTATTCAATTATCTATTTGTATACTCCCAAATTAGCTTTTACATATAAGAATACGTAATATTATTTATGGCGATTAAATGTCGACATTGGAAAATGATTTGCCCCAATACACAATGAGAATGAGTAGTAAATGCAATTATTCCGTATAGTTAAATCTGTCAGTCACCTTTGGGTACGTATTACCGATTGGATGCAATTTAGATACAAACGAATATAAAAATGGTTCAGTGATTTCACGGTTAAATTAAATAGGGGTTTAGATTGAATGCATAGTTTATAAAAATGAAAAATTTTGAGGATTAGCGATTCTGAATTACTATCAATAATTTTAAGTATTAAATGATTTAGAAATATTTTTTCTAGACCACTATTTAATAAATAAATATGCCATATATTTAGAAAAAAACATGCATATATATATGTGTGTATATATATATATTTCAGTGCGTTGGTTGTTCCTTGATTTTGTTTAACTTAAAATCTTCAAAAATAAATATATTAATTAGTGTTTTTTAATAATTTTGCATAATTAGTTTTAAATTATTATCTGCTCAATTATTTATCTGTTTTATGTCGATTTTTATATTTTGTCTATGATTATGCCATTATTTTTTTAGTATACTTTTGTGTCCTGGCGAGGGAACTATTTGTTTCGAAACATGTTGATATTTATTAATTAAAAAGTTTTCCAAACGAAATATGTCTTAAACATTTAATTGAAAATGATGCCATTAAAGTGATTTTTCATTAATACTCGTATGTAAAAAAAATTAAGTTCATTAAAGAACATCGATGTCTTTAAATTATTACTATTAATCCATCTCCACGCTGGTCCTATCTGCCTGGAGATGTAATAGAAGAAGGTTAAGCAGTATCTGGCTACTCAGATTCGAAGAATGCTGATGCCAAATCTGGCGAGATTGGTTGACATTTTCAAACCTGGATTACTCAGTAAATTACTAATACATAATCTTATTTATTAATAATAGTTTGTTTGCTTGGTTTTTGCAGTATAGTCACCTATCTGGTATCACATTAAAATAGGACATTTATTGAGAAGAAAGGAAAAAAAGCAGAATATTGTTCGGACGCGAACAGTTTTATCGATTCTAGAAAAGCTATTCACGCGAAACAGTCTTTCAACGGTGAATCTATCGTCTACCGACCTTTCTTATCCATACAAATATCAAGTTTTATAGTGCCTAGCAGATAAGCAGAGGTAAAGGAATAGATTGATGTTCGACGTTGGCAGGATCCCAACTGGCATGTCCATATTGTTGATGGATAATCACTATTTATAAAACATTTTCGTTTAATTGTTTACCCAAGGGAATCGTTACCTATTTCCGTGACATCATCCGATTGCGTTGATCATTACACCTATCTAATTAAGTTTTCAAATGTCTGAAGTGCATTGACACAATGGCCAATTCAAATTATTTGTTTTGATATCAAGAATTGCGGAAACAAAAACAAGAGTAACACTTACCACATAACTTTAAAAAAAAAGTCGTCTGAAAGTAAATTTACCATTTTATTTAATTATTGTGTTAGATAGTTCATTATAAAATTAGTCGTTTACTATTAAATGTTTAATCATTGTAGAAAATAATATTAACATAACCTAAATTAATATATGAAAACGGAAAAAATGACAGACAATAAAAAGATTTCAGTCGCATCTGGGACTCAAACCCAGGTCCTTTGCCTATCCAGGGCAACCGCCTAACCAACTTAGCTAATGAGACCAGTTCAATTTATGCCATCTTCATCGATATCATATCTCAAATTCAAGATTTGTTAATTTTACTCTCCTTTTTTATCCCATATTATTGGCAGCTATATTTATAATGATTACACAATTTCCTAAGGAACACAATTGCAAACTAGACAGTGTCTTCGGATTATTATCCGATTTTTTCCAATATTTTGTATAAATATAAATTGAGAATAATATTAACAAATCTTGAATTTGAGATATGATATCGATGAAGAAGGTATAAATTGAACTGGTCTAATTAGCTAAATTGGCTTAGCGGTTGCCACGGATAGGCAGAGGACCTGGGATCGAGTCCCAGATTCGACTGAAATCCTTTTATTTTTTGTCATTTTTTCCGTTTTCATATATTCATTTGGATTATGTTAATATTATTTTCTACAGTGATTAAATATTAAAATGAGATTTTTAAATCTTAATAAAAATAATTATTAATCAAAAATTGAATTAACTGTTTAAATAATATTTTCTTTTACAATATCTCCACACAGGAAGCCTTGAGGGAAATAATTTCCCTTAAGGCCTTTATCACCTTTGACGATGCTATGTAGAGGATCTTTTGAGGATAGGAAGGAGTAAACCTGGATCTTGAAGAGACCCATGTTGTAGAGGGAGGAAACACAGAGGCTGGCAAATCATTCCACAAATGAGCTGTTGAACACAAGAACGAGTCGTAGAAGCGACCCGTTCTTATTTGACAAATTTCAACCACGTGCAAATGTTGGGTGCGCGTTTGGCGTGTTTTCCGACTCTGCACCGGTCCCGAAGTGATCAATGACGCTAGTTCCTCAAAGCATCTTCCATTGAAATACCGGCTCTAAAGATTTCAATCCGTTTGTTAAGATAGGCTAATCTATTAAACCTACCGCCCGTTTCTGCACAGAGTCGAGGGTTTGTTTTTTCAGATATTTTGGGGCTCCCGACCAGAGGTGACTTACCAAATTCTATAGTGGGGCGCACTTACAATTTGTACAGGGTGAGCAGTTGTGCACTATTAAAGTATCTGCGGGCTCTGTGCAATACACCCAGCTTCTGAGAGGGTAACTGTACTCTGGCTTCGGTGGAGCCCCCTTAGCTGAGCTGGTTGTTTTAAGATAGCTGCAAATTTTCAAAATTAAGTTATTGGTGCTTTAATCGCGGAGTAAACAAACAAATAAATTCCGACCGTACCAAGAATATGCAGCGAGGAAAGAAATCGCCGCGAAAAAGTATTGCCAGTGAATAAAATAGTATTTATCAAAATTCCTAGAGAGCGATTATTCTATAAAACCAAGCAATTTCATAATCGTTCAGCATGGAATTTTTTTTACCCGCAACCTGAATTCTCATTCTACGCTCGACATACAAATTGATGATATAGAAAACTGTTAAAGCGTGGTAATAAGTAAACGAAAATATTAGGTATGCTATTATTTTTTTAATATTTTGGCATGTCATGATATTAATTTCCGATCTAGATCTGTACCCACGTAAGATCGTTTACATTTTAAGTAGGTTAGTTTGCTTATAATTTCTTTAGCACTCAAGGGCCAGCACTAAAAAAATACTCTAAACATCTCTTTGCGGGTTGCTTACTCAACCGATTCCACAAATAATTTATCTGCGAATTCAGTACCCAAAAACGTTTCAAAAGAGAAAAATCCTCCACCAGTAATTATTAAATTCTACGAAACACATCGCAGTGTCCGAATATGGGAGCAATTTTAAAAACCGTGAAAGTAATTTTAAACGTTTTACCTAAAATTCCAGTACGAAGTTCAGATAGCAAAAAAAAGATTATACTTCAAGGATTATTGTCTTTGACACCTTATACATATTTTTAATTTTCCATTTAGAATTTCCAAAGAAATCGTTTGTAATATTTATTGAGTTAGCAATCTGTAAAATGTGTCTTTTTGGTCGCTAACCACGGATGGGCACAAGCAATATATCAATCTCTCAGGAACATGCGAAGAACATGTCATTTCTGACCGGTTCCAATACGAGAAAGAAAAAAATATGGAATACGTGTTTTTTAACATACCAACTCTACAGTGTTTCAAAAGTCACGAATGCCAATTTATTTAGATTTTAATAGACTGACCGAAAATGCCAAATTTATACATATTTAGATCTTAAACTAGACTGTGACAAAAAAATGAACTAACCATTACGCTTGTTGCAGTTAGAAATAAACATCACGTTGGGCGGTAGTGTTGCAGATGGAAATAGCTGCGGTATTAGGAATGGGAATTGGGGGAAAGGATGAGGAGGTCGGGAAGAAATCAGCACCACGATGGGCGCGAGTGTTAAGGCAGGGATGCTGAAAGGAGGGCTATGGGCAAGTGAGAGACGGTGTAAGAATAACAGTGTGACTCACCCGGAGATCGTATTCTAGGCGGGTTCCGGCGTTGTCAAGACATTAGCTCAGTATCGGTACTGCAAGGAGATTTCCTCTCTCTCAAGGTCATATGAGCCGGCCGCGGCCTTATAATTGAAGGGGGGGGGGGCATTTTTATTCTACTTTAAATGACGAGATGGCGTACTTTCAGTTCAGAATTTAATGTAACAAAGACATGGTCATACAAGTTAGATGCAGGGTTCGCCAAAAAGTTGGCACCTACTCTGTTCTAGACTTACACTATTCTTCTCTCTGAAGGTATTCTAACTAGGCAAGTTAATGAGGGAAGACACACAAGTACAGCACATAAAATGAGAGAAGCTATTGGCAGTTTACTTGAGCATGATGGTTCAGCGACGCCATGGCCGTGGGGTTGACTGCGTACAATGAGCACAAGCATTGAATATCTTCACACTGAGTTTAACAGTTAAAAAGGAATACCATTTTAATTGTTTTACAAAGTAGTATGGGAACTATCTTCTAGGGTCCTCAAACCCTCATGCAATTGATGTTTCCACTTGTGGACTCGAATGATGAAATAAGTCAACCGAGCCGCGAGCTCTAACGGAGCACGCTGATGATAGCTCGGAGGTCAAGAAGAGAGTGCTGACGGACGGCGGAGTCGCTTCACAAGCCGTGCCGTTCCATGCGGCCAGTGATGATCTGTTCCGCTAGCCCTCATTGGTTGAGTATTGTGACTTTTAGCAGGCCGTTGTGTTATTAGCTGCCGGGCTGGCGGGCCGTTGGGTCATTGGCTGCCAGGCTATTGTAACCGAGAAGCTAGAACTATTCTAGGATCTTCTATTTGTTACGTAACACGCTGTTTTCCCGAAATGATAAAGAGAAGTAATGGACCGCCACACTAACTCCTTGGTTAATTAATATTCATACACCGTCTTACATATACTTTTCCGTTATTCTGACTCTTGAAATTACCCGACACAAGTATTTAAGTTTAAGTTAAATCCAGAGTGGAAGAAACTTTCAGTATCGCCCTGGTGAAAGACATGAATTTCAGAATTGAAACGTTGCTTGAAATGGCTTATAGCCGTGTTTGGTGACCAGATCTGAATAGCCAGGTAATTTCCCACCTTCCTCTTCCCCTTCTCCATCCCCTCCCCAATACCTTCAGCCTCACAACATTCCCCAATTGGGGATCCCATAGTCTCACTGGCTCCAGATAGTTGGGACTCTTGTGCGGCATTCATATAAAAACAAAAACAAAAAAAATTGTTCCACTTGACTTGATCGAGCCATGTCTTCTTCGGAGATCCCGAATTTCTGTACTATTCTCTTTCACGTCATAAATTCATCACATTTCGTTAGGTGAGAGTGAAAGGGTTCTAACTGCTCTAACCAAAGTTCTGAGATATAAGAACTCAATTTTTTTTTATATGTTAAGCAAATAAAATACATTATTTGTAGATAACAGTTTATTTTCTGTACCTAAAATGATAGTTGAAACCTTCTTACTGCGAAAGATTAAAGTTTCTGTCAGTTCAAATAGGTTCCATGTATTTTTCTTTGTGTTCACTATCTTTACAATAAAGGGTTATTATTTAGATCAATGAACAAATAAACTGATTGCTACTGCTAAACTATCAAAATCCCCAATAAAAATTGCATTGTTTCTCATATAAAATGAATAATAAAAGAAGAATAATGATTTATAAAATAATCGTGCTAACCTAATATGTCAATAATAATAATAATAATAATGATAATAATAATAATAATAATAATAATAACAACAATAATAATAATAATAATAATAATAATAATAATAATAATAATAAAAATAATACTTGGACCATTTATATAGCGCCGTTTTTGTGAAAAATCACATCAAGGGCGCTGTACAAATACTACTCAATTTGGACGCTGCTTTGTCCTTTAAAAGCCAAGTGAACAGAACTGTAAGCACAGGGTTCTTCCAATTAAGGCAAATTAAAGCAGTGCGGAGAAACCTGCCAACAGAGGCGACTAAATTGTTGGTTAATTCGTACGTTGTTTCACGTCTAGATTATTGCAATGGAATATATGCAAGTCTCCCCAACTAACAAATTAACAAATTAAAATCAGTTTTCAACGCTGCGCCAAGACTAATTACAGGCGTATCTAAATACTCCCACATTTCAGAACATCAAAAAAATCTGCACTAGCTCAAATGTCCTGAAAGAATCCAGTTCAAGCTTTGCTGGATGGTATTTAAATCAATTAACGGGATGGCCCCGGCTTACCTATCGAAACTCTGCATTTCAGAAAATTCCAATTCACGCCAGTCAACTCTTAGATCAGCGACGGCATCGGTCATCGGGAGGCTGAAGGAACTAAAGCGCACACCAGATACTAAGTTTGGTGAGCGAGGTTTCAGCGTGTCAGGCCCTAAAGCCTGGAATAAACTGCCATACGATCTAAGATTGATTAAAGACTAGACAGAATTCAGGTCAAAACTCAAAACTCATCTCTTCGGACAGTCATATCCATGAATGGTTCAGTTACCTAATAAACAAATAATTTTATTATTCGTAAATGTAAATAATTATTATAAAAATAAATAATCTCAAATAAAAGCATGTCGCAAATAAGCACCTACTATTCTTTTGTCAATAACCTTCTATTGTATATAATATCGATGACAAATAGGATTTAAACAGTAACTTCAATGTCATGCAATGTGAAGTGTTTTCTAATATATGTGTCCTGTGCGTGCAGCCATCATTAGTCAAGTCATACCATCTCAGCCCAAAACATTGTAATTTAATCTGGAGTGCCCTACCAGGTAAGTATGTTTTTTGTATATGTACATAATAAGATTAACCCTAGCAACTAGTATTTGTACAGCGCCCTTGAGTTGATTTTTCACAAAAACGGCGTTATATAAATCGTCCAAGTATTATTATTATTATTATAAATTTCTACAGGGTTCAGTATACTTTCATCCTTCCTCTGAAAGTTCCATGTCTAACTGCTGTACATCAGGCTATGTACTGACTTCTTTGGAGGTTTCCTGGACTGTCGCATTCAGACCTCCTGTGAACATACTTCCCAAATTCACAAACTTAACCACTTTCTGCAAATATTCATCGTTCATAACTATGTTGCACCATGTGTGCCATCCAATGAAAATTCTATTATCTGGTGCATAAACTGATTTAATCAGTGGTATAAATTCAACATATTGCCATTCTGTCGGTAAAGTTACACCGTTTCCAAAGTAAATTTGTTATAATAATATTGTTTTTGTAGAAAATTGTTGACCTCGTTCCATGCTATGTATAATATGTGTAATAATTCTATTACATTTTTTTAATATTACATACAATTTTAAAGGGACGCCTTATTTTAATTTTTTTTTTTTATCGCCTGTACAATTTTTAATAAGTTACTTCACGGATATTACTGGCGCAACGACGATATTGGCATTTTCTAATGGCTAACCATAGAGGCAGAATTTCATTTAATATTGGGGAAAGGTACAATAATTACGAACGACGTTGAAAGAAAAAAACAGTCACGCATTATTTTTAAATACCTCCACTTTTTATTTGTAATAACCCGGCAGGAAAAAGCAAATAAAAATCAGAGTATGATTTTTAATGTCTGTGCAATTTCGCAAGTGAACCGGTTGTTTTAATATTCCATCTAAAATCATTGTTACATAATTTTGTTTTCTGTTGAATTGATTTAGGGGGCTAGTTAATGATATTAATCTGATAAATTAAATTGGATTTAGATAACTTATAATTGAGACGAAGTAATTTTTATTAAGTATAATTTATTGCATAACTATCTACTGAGTAGATTAATTTAAACAGATAAAACATATTTCCTTATGACCAAATATAAATTATCGCACAACACGCCTATATTACAACGCAAATGCAATAGCAAGTTAAGATTGCACCACAAATACAATAGCAGATACATTTAACAACACGTGGACATAATGTTCGGCCGCGCTGCGCGCCCTATAAATAGCGTAAACAAAGCGGTATGCGCTCTTTTTTCACTTCAACCGCAGAATGGACATCATGTCCTCCCTTAGATACCTCGAATTGCCGCTATCATACAAGAACAGTCTTCTACACCCAGCAACCTCTGACGTCAAGACCCCTACATCAGTGACCGACCATACTGGCTGGTGCCATTCAAGTACGCTCGGAGCGAAAACATCTCCATTGAGAAACTACCAAATGCCTTTCTCCAGGGGATTTGCAAATCACAATAATCGTGCGTCCCTGTGTGCCGGTGCCTAAATATTCACACTATTTTCTTATGCGGATCCTACACGTTTAGTACACTTGGTAAAGGAAATATTAGAAGAAGTCTGAGACGTCCGAGGAAGAGATTATACGATCCGATTCAAATATTTAGTTTACTCAAACTTCTCTACTATATACCTTCCACCGTCCCTTTATGCTAATCCTGTATTCTAAATTGATTATCCTTTTCGTCAAGTATATTGAGGATACGCCTAAATGTCCACATTTCAAAGGCATTTCAAAATTTTCGTATCGATGCTTGGTTTATCCTCCATGTTTTCTTACCGTAAGTACGTAAAATAAGGAAATGAAATTTATTAAATTATTCTGTAAATCCACAACGCAAACAGGCGCATTTCATATTTAGCAACCTTTTAGGTTAATAATATTTATTTATTTGAAACACACTTTATCTGACAAAGTTTAAGAAGCTTTGACTGCCCAACTAGGAACAAATCCCGTTTTAGAACAGTCAAATTGACAAGTTTAGTTCATATTAAGAGCCATTATACAAAAATAGAAGGGAAAAAGCTAGTATTGACATAGCATGGTAATATAATATATCTAGAAAAAAAGAGATGTTAAGAATAGTATAAAAAAACAATTGTGTACTCATATATAAGATAATTTGAGTACATATAAAGAGATGTAAAAAATAATTATTATTGAATACACAATTATGTACTCGTATATGCGTTTGATAGTTGCTATGAGGATAAAAAAGCGGTTAAAGTTAACTACTAAAAAAAAATATATATTCTTGAGTAATGTTGATAAGATTGTGTTACGTATCACTTTAGCTTTATGAGCTTACGACTAAATTCAAAGTATGCATAAAAATGCTTTTTTAGCCGGATTCTTATGCCTTTTATAACATGTTCCTCTAATGGGGTAAAAAAGTGTAATTGTAATGCCATTAGTGATATGAGTAATAAAATGTGTAAGAATCGAGCAACAAAAGGTTGTTGGCTGTCCTGGAAAGTTGCTAATATATAAAATTCTATTGTTGTGTTGTGGGCGACGAATTGATCATTTTGTTCATACAATATGTCGATTAAGTATAAATATATAATATTTATTAAATAAGCACGAAAGAATGGCGTTTTACAAAATGATATTTGAAAAATTGGTGTCGAATTTCCCGAAACATACTTTTTCTGCATTCCCAACATAAACATGTACCTCCAAAATAACAATATTTCATAAATTGTGAAGAAATACACGCAATAATAGCACGGCGCCTTAACAGCATGGTTCATTTCACGAACGGCTCTAATAACCATGTTCACCATAATACTTTATGCCGATATAATACTCCGCTGGAATCACGTCAAATCACGCAATTCCCAGATTAAGCTTATCTGTACCTCTTCCTAAATACACCCCCTTTCCGTATTAGGGGTGGCTTTTATTGTGCCCCGCCACTTATATACAATCGTCGGTGGGTATTTGTGTCATAGAAAGCAACGAAAATCGATTAGTCGGGTAGATATGAATAAAGCACTCCTTAATCATGTTCCGTGGTACCTATTTAGAAAAAAAACAAATCATTTATCAAGTAAGGGGTACGGATTGAAACGGATCACGCCCAGGGCAATCATCCGTAATAGGCACCGGTGTATAGTAAATATTAGATCCCTATTAGTTGTATTAAGTAATGAAAATTCTTAATCACAGGGTGTATGATGAATTACTGCAAATTATTAAATTAAATAAAGTCACCGAAGATTGTATTAATGGTGTCATAATATTTGTTATAATTATCGATCACAGAACTTGCTATCGTATTATATTTGTCACAGTGATTATAATATTATAATTAATTGAGTTACACGACTGAAGCGAGGAGAAATAAATTAAGCTGTTACGCAACCGGGATACAAGAAAAAAAAATGATTTTCTCAAAAATCGAGGTTTATGTAATCTCGTTGATTTTCTAATGTTTCTTGAGTTCTTGTGCCTTCTGAATATAGAATTTTTTTAATCAGCAATTGTCTGGTGGTTGGTAGATAGGTACCGGGAGGTAGCTACAATTTTGTTAATCACAATTATTTACGTGAAATAATGTATTTCACGTTTTAGAAGATGGAAAATAACTGAATTGATGGGCAAATCGTTAATTTAATAATTTGTTTAAGATGTAAGCACACATGCACATTTAAGTTAATCGTCCAACAAGAGCCATTGAGCTATGAAATATCAATCAGTAATGCCATACGGACGCCATATTTATCGCGTCGATTTTGTGATGTTTCTCAATAAGAAAACGGAATTCGATAAAATGTGTTGATATCTGACTATCAGGTACATAATTCTCTGTTCAGGCTAGGTTTTAGGAATTTAACATTTTCATACAAATATACCTTAATTTAGTAATTTTATGATATTAAGGTTTTTAGTATTTTTGCAGGGATATTCAAATAATTTGGATGAGATCAGCCATTGAATAAAGAAGAACACAAGGAATGCAATGTGGAAATGTTTCGTGATCCAAAAGTCTGGCCAATCGGGCCTTAAATTTCAAATACGGAATTATGTGTCATCATTATTATAAAATTCAAATGGGATAGCAATATACGATATCCGGCAAGTGTAAGAGAGCCAGAGCACGTGCTAAATGGAATATAAGCAAAAGGTTTTACGTCAGTTTCTGAGTTGGCATCGTATCTGGGTATCACCCAAGCGTCGTGAGTTCATTTCCTCAGCTGGCTAAGTTCTCCATCTTGACACGAACATCTTCCGCTTACTGTGATGGTAGTAGGAGATTTTCAAATATTACACTCGGGAATATTTGTCTATCTTTTAAAAAGAAAGTAATAAATTGGAAATATTTTGAGTGGTAGATATTTTCAGTATCGCCCTGGTTAAAGACCACCATTCATGATCAAAATAGCTATCGCCATGTTTGGCAACCAGATCTGAAAAGCCAGGTACTTCCCAATCTTCCTCATCCCCATCACCTTCCCCTCCTCGATACCTTCAGCCTTACAAAATACCCCGATTGGGGATGCCATAGTTTCACTGGCTTCTAAATGGGAGCAGCTTGGATTCTCGTATTATACTGAATTCAAATCCGCATAAAAGCATTTCTATTTCTCTATTCTGTGATGTCAACTCAGTTAACATCACCGGAAAGGAAATATGAAAAAATATATTTTTAATAGGGGACCGATCTACCATTTTACAATTCTTTCCTAAATTCGGAACATTTGGATTATTTTTATAGGCATCATTATTGCATATTTACAAGAAATATAACAAAGAAACTGTATTCCGTAAATGTAAATGTCTACATTTTAGTAAGGAACGGTGAGTTGTTATCAATGTATTTTAATTTGTCATTTTACCTAGAAACTAATGTAAGTGATCAGAATGAGGAACTCCAGTACAATTTTTTTTATCGATAATGACGTTCAAACTTAAATACTAATATGTTTCATTTTTTTTAAAGTTGGTTTTCATATTTAAAATAATGTTCAAAGTTTCAATTTTTCAATGCCCGCCAAAACGTCTATGTCCGGTCGGTTTTGATCAGTTTTGAGGTTAGAATGTCAATTGTTAAAACAAGTATGAGCTTTACCGCAAATAATTTTTTTTATTGTATTCATAGTAAACCATAACTAAACATAAGTAATAAAATTATGTACCTTTTTAGAAACTTTAACTCTAATAATAACAATAGTATTGAGCATTAACATTATCATAATATCCGTATTGATAATTAATTTGCTTATGAATAGTCTAATTTCGATTATCAAAATTTTTTTTTTTAATTAAACAACAATTATAGAGCTTAATGTCACCCATAATAAGTTAAAATATTGCCGAAACTAAAAAAAACACATATTTAAAATATAAAACAAAATCGAAAAATTAAAATGTTCATACTAATCGAAAAACATAATGCGCACGTGACGTCAGATGTCCCAAATGCAATGGTAACAACATAACAAGGTGTTTTCATGAGGTATTTTTGTTTTCACTTTTAAATAATGATTTCTAAATTCTACGTATTATTATACATAATAAAAGTAATATATTCAGAATCAGCGTTTGCTGATCTATATGAAGATGTATTTTTAGAGTCAATATATGTATCACTAGAGTTTCATATTCTGTTAAAAAATTAATTCCATACTTTATGGGAGTAAGAATATCGCGCAAGAGTCCCAAATGTCCGGATCAAGTAGGGGTATGTTATGAGGCTGAGGGGAGTGGGCAGGGGAAGATGATAGGAAAGAGAAAGGTTGAGACGTACCTTCCGATTCTTATGACTAAACATGCCTTAAATCAATTCATGCAACACAACGTTTCGATTATAAATAGTGTTCTTTCAGCATGGCAATACTGAGAGTATCCACCACCACGTATTAGAACATTTGGAATATTATTTGTAACTGAAAATCTACCATGATGATTTTTGTGGTTACCGGATAAATCAGCACACGTGAGAATCGTCACACTTTTTAATTGTGATTTATATGAAAGTCATTAAGTATAAGAAATAAAAACTAAATATAAACTACCCCTAAAACCTAACCTAACCTCACCTAACCAACATAAATATTTATTTTTTAAATTAAAAATACGCACATATATTTTTTTAAACTAAAAAAATATGATAGGTGAAATTATCTATTCGGAAAAAAATTCTATTATCCTATTAATGACTTTTTATCACTTTTAAAAAGTATTCCGATTCATACGAGTACGTCTGTTGATTTATTATTAATTCTTAATATTAATAATTTTAGTTAACGTCTATTAAGCTTACTGTTTTGCAAAATTTTATCGGAAAATTTGCATTTGTTCCTCAAAAGAATGAAACTGTTTAGAAGTTACCAAAACAAATAAGGTTTATTTGATTTAGAATTCAAAACAGGTTTATTTAATGGGCAATTAGGGGCTCAAACCCGATATCTTTATTTACTTAAACTGTTCTTTGTTTTGGGAATATCCAAAGGCTCCTCGTTTTTCCTCGGGGAAACGAATGCCGCCGAAATAAAATAATTAAGTGCAGTCCCGTATTTGTATTTCGCCCGAGTTTCCGTATTTTATCAACATAAAAACAAATTATAGAGAATAAGACATTCGCTCTAAATGTCTGACAAACGAAAAATTTTCGGCGGTGTTTAGAGAACCTTGACTTTATTTACAAAGCATGTTTTTTTTCGAATAATTATGGTGACTGTCAAAAGAATTTCACCAGTCAACAATAGTAATCAACTAAATAAAAAAATAACCTAAACGCCATTCTGTGGGGTAGGCAAAAAGGATTCTTCGCTAGCATTTATTGGCTTGGCATTACTTTATTCACATGCTTTGTTTTTGTTTCATGTTAGTTATTTGTACATTTAAGTTCACAAAATTACTAATTGTAACTTAAATACTTACATGTTATTTAGTTGGCAGAAAGACCCCTCGTTGGGAACCAGTGTTAAGTTGGGCTGATTCCATCAAGGTAGGGCACCAGTGTTAAGTTGGGGATGTGGCCCCACGATGCAGCGTCAGTGTTAAGTAGTTAGCAAGGCGGCCCCCCAAGTTGGAGCCAGTGTTGAGATTACAGGTTAGGAAAGGTTAGGTTATGATTCACTTTGAGGCCAGACAAGGGAGCGCCTGACTCAGGGCTTACCTGGGTAGCTCAGTAGATGGAACAAGTCATCTCTTTTCTGCAAGGTCGGGAGTCGGCGGGTGGTTTCATATCTGCATCAGTGAAAGGGTGCTCAAACTACCAAATGAAAAGATATGCCTCTCCTAGTCAGGGTTTATTTACGGGAAGGCAATCACAGTTTGTACATTTGGGGATTATACACTAACATTTGGCAGTACACATCCTAACTACTGGTCTAAAATTTTCTCTCTCTCTCGTACATCTAGAATCGCGCATGTTATACTAAAGCAGAGTTAATTACAGCACAGTTAAATAGGATTCAAATACAGCTTACATAGGTGCATTGGTCTGGAGTTGAGACAGCTTTCAGGCAGGAATGGTGTCAACATTACGGTTCACAAACCTGGACCACTATTTAAGAACTGACACAGGTACCCGGTTAATAATAGTTAAGGCCTTTAAATTATGGAAACAGGCGCCATTGCAAATGGCGTGCATACGCAGGAGCGCGGGTGGACCACGCAACCTTGGTGTACTTAATACCGGCCTCTTTCTGGCGCGCGAGCGACGCGGTCGCCGGCGGAATTCTACCCTCGCGGAAACGGAACCAAATCAACTTCGCGGACTTTTTAACGAGGAGCTAGATGCATTTTAACAAGAGTCTAGATTCTCATTTTATATTCTAGCGAATTCGTTACGTAACAGTGTAACTAATTTTTGTAACTTATATACCATTGGATACTTTACATATAGATAATCATAATTTAAAAACTAATGCATTTTTTTCTTTTTTAACTTAATGTGCTTTTTACAATCTATTTAAAATTTATTAATTGGTGCAATTTTGATCGGGTTCGGCAGAGCATTACAACATTTCATTCCTTCATAAAATAATCTGTGTTGTGTATTGCCTTTGTTCTTTTTTGGTAGTCTAATTTACTTACATGTTCTTGTATTATGTCTGTAAATTTCCATGTTGTAAATAATTTTTTTGGAAAAATATATTGGTTGTCTCTGATTTTGTTTATCAAAAAATTATTTCGTTCTTTGTCAGCATTTGTTTCACTGTTATCGAATTAAATTTCGCTTAAGTATTATTTCCATTACTCTATTTTGAAGAAATTGTAATTGGTTCTCTTCTCTGCCTTTAGACCAGAAAAGTATCGTTAAGCAGTAGTTAAGATGTTGTTATGAAGCAAGTCCCTAACAACTAAGGTTGACAAACCGACCGGGAATTGACCATGGACAAGAATTGGTTGTCTATGAAAACAAATTTCTACCTTGCCTTTAGAAGGGGGGGGGGAGGGGACCGCAAGGGAGCTTGGGAAGACAGGGCGGGCATTCTAGTCTGGAGAGCCGAGCCATCCTGTCACCCGCTTCTGCGACCAAAAACTGGTATCGTTCCAATTTACTTACCTATTTATTTCCTTCCTGCTTTTTGATAAAACAGAAATCATTTAAAATCACTCAATTTCATTCTATCCTTTAATAATCTGAAGGCGTTCACAGAGAGGTTAAAGCTTTTTCTAAAGCCTTTAGTAGCAGCTTTAAAAATATAGACCTGACTGCCAGGTTTTTTAAATAGCAAAAGAGAGTTGTTTTTATTTTGAATTCCCTATTCCTGTTTCTATTTATATGTATTTGTTTTTATTAACGATAACTAAGTGGTAATTTCTAAAATCGTCCATTAACGAACTGACAACACAATTAATAGACGGATGTATCGTTTTTTTTTTTGTATACATCCATCTACCCTGAGTTGAGCTAGTCGGGAACCTTCTATATAATAGATCAATTGGTGAACTTTACTAAGATTGCAAATTCAAATGTGCTTACGAACAGGATCGAGAGATTCTGTTTTGTGACAATTTGGAGCAATAATAGAGTTGTAAATTGTAAGTGTCATCTTTCTGGAAATTTTTGGACGTATTCTTCTCAAAAAAGAAAACTTCTTCACAATGTTCTTTTTGTTATATTCAGCACGTTTATTAAAGTTATGTTTTGTGTCTAATATAATTCCTAAATATTTCACATCAATTTCACCATCAATTTATTTTGCTTTCGCTGCATGTCTTCTTGTGTCAATTATCACATATTTTGTCTGTTTTGTATTCAATTTTAGTTTATTTATTCTTGGCCATCTTGATACATTTTCTGGTTCATTATTTAAAATATTAATTAATTGCTCATGGCCTATCTCCGACGTCTTCTTTGACGCACTTGCACGTCATACATTCTTCTGATACTCCTTTATTTTCTACAAATTAAATATCATTCATTTCGTAAAATAGGATATCACGGTTCCCCCATTTTCAGATGAAGTTTTTCTTTCAAATAAAACATACTACGAAGTTGCAATGCTATTAGTTCACTAAAATACATCATGGGACATTTAATTGGTACATATATGGTTTTTACATTAACGAATTTTCAAAGATTAGTATATTTTTCGTAAGGTGTAGCAGCTAATTTCCATCATGTAATGGATATGTTCGCAAATTTACATAGAATTAAATACAATTTCCTGGGTTATTCTATTGTAATTATTTTTATTAATCGTTATTTGTAAATAATTAAAATAAGAATACTGTAATAAATTAATTAAAAAATTACTTTGTGTTCACCACTTTATTAGTACAAACAGATATCAACATGTTTCGATAGCGATGCTTTCTTTATTAGGAATATATGTAATACTAAAGAATAATAATGTGACGTAAGTGAGGTAACCCTTAAAAACAAAATTCTCTTGAAATCGTTACAAACATTGTTAATAATAATAAGTATTATTATTATTATAATTGGATTACTTGTATAGCGCTGTTTTTGTGAAAAATCACCTCAAGGGCGCCGTACAAATATTAATTCCGATTCTTTATCTAATTATGTACAAACAGATACAGAAAAACATACTTGCCTGGTAGGTCGCTTCAGTTTTATTAGATATTTTAAGCTTAGAGATGATATGATTTTTGCATTTTATATTTTATCTTCCTTTTCTATTGATGTTACATTTATTAGAATATGGGTGGCTCAAGAAGAGTTGGTATTTATTTGAAATATTATAATTTTTAGAACTGGAGAACATTTATAAAATGAACTTAATAAGCGTGAGAAGTTTTTAATAGACATTAACATTTTAATTTTTTTACAAATTTAGTTATTTAAAGTATTGCGGGCTGTAGACGAATTTGCTCACCGATGCGTGAATTTCTTTTTATTTTTTACTTTTTCTATGAGTAATTTTAGGTAAGCACTAACAGGCTAGCCTAGCTAAGTAATTTAGTGCCCAAGAAAAAAATATGCCCATGTCAATTACAAGCTTTTCTCTGCAGATAGTAAATGAGAAAAGTAAAGCGTGATATTTTGAATAAATTTTTCATTAAAATCGAACCATGATGTATATTCTTCTGGTATGAAATCACTCGTGTAACTTTATGAACAAACCAACCGGTTTCTACATGATCGTATTTCGTCAAGGCAGATATTCATACTGTTCAAAGTTCATACTGCAATTTTACTTTGTGCGTATCATTTCATTTCATTACAATGCCCAGATTTATGAAAACATTCAAATAATAAAGATTTATAAGATAATTTACCTTTGTTTCAACTACAACCTACTTCTTGATTATATGTTTGTGGAACGCCCCCAACATTACGTTATTTAGAGAGAATGTTCTTCTACGGGAGGTAAATACGTGTACGCTTTAAAACGCAAAAGATCCGTAAGTTAATTAATGATCCCATGCCGTGCCATATTTAATTACACGCGCGAGAAAGCCGAGGGGATGATAATTGCCGTGTAAGGAAGATGGGGTGGAGGAAGGTCTAAAATAAGGGTAGTCGTATATCTAAAAGGCTTCAATTAAACACTCGCAACGTTTCGGATATCCCATCGGGTGATACAGTTATGTGAAAATACCTGTACTACCATGTACCACCATTAAACGTGGAGAAATATCACATGGCAAGTCCTTGTACGATGTATGCCATATGAACATTGTTCTATGGAATGATTTTGCGATAAACGGGTTAAGGTAATTAGAAATATGCGTGCTATCGGAGGCTCGTGAGTGTCAAAGGTTACATTTTATATTTAATTAAATCTCAGCTACTACCTTTTAAGTGCTTTTGCATAATTAAATTCGCATGATAGATAGTAGCGCGTGTGCGTTCCGGGAAAATCTCAAGCTAAAAATGATGCATGAAATCTTTGAAATTATAAATTAGAATTTTAAAAGGAAACTCTTAAACAAGTAGGTACTTACAATAATTTTTATTATTAGATGTTATTATTTTTAATTCGTAGAACTCCATGTAATTAATTTAGAGCATTCCATATTCAATAATTTTATTACGAAGTTATGCAAGCATTTTTTTGTATCAGCTGTTCTGGTTTGTAAAGTAATTTTCAAAATATTGTTAGGCCACAATTGAGATGACTATTTGAATGATTTTATTTGCATGTAACCATTTTTTTGGTGCTGAAATAATTTTTAAATATTTTTACTAAAAACCGATTTACTCATTAATTCAGTATAATAAAATGAAGAAGAAAATGCTTGCAGAACTTAATAACAACAATAATTTGATATACTTTAAACAAAAATAAAATTATTTAGCGCCCTTCAGGTGATTTTCCCACGAAAACGGTGCTATAGAAGTAATCCAATTATTATTATTATTATTAAGACTTTTCTGAATATCAATTTTGAAATTTTCTACTACAAACAATAATAATATATGAATTGTTATGTAGTTTACGGGTTATATTGAATTGGTTTGACATGTAATAAGTATGTTTTTTTACGAGCAATGATTTATTGTCATATGGGAAAAACTCATAAAACGTGATGTCCCATCAGCAATAGTCGATATGCTGACTACTTGGTATGGGCAACAGAAAAATCTTATCCAATGGGCAGGAGCTTCTTCTAAACCCCAATTCCACCGGAGTCAGGCAAGGGGATTGTATGTCTCCCACTTTATTTAATATTCACATTAATGATTTCCTACAAGAGCTTAACGACTCACGGATCGGTTGCCATATCTGCGGACAGAGGAGTAATAGCACCGACTACACGAATGATATAGTGCTGCTCGCACCATCGATTAATTCGATCAGATGACTGGTGCAAATATGTGATGAGCATTCAAACTGTCATAACTCGCTGTACAACTTAAAAACTCTCATTATTGTATTTAAATACAAGAAGGAGCCACTAATTATCCCACCAATCTGGCTAGAAGGAAATATACTGCTTGAAGCCTCGGAGGTCCTTAAAGAAGACACACACGATATGGAACGACAAAGCAATCATTAATATACGCGCCAGAATACTCTCAAAGCGGTTCTATCACTGTAGCGATGATATCCCATATTATTGGCAGCTATCTTTATGATCATTACAAAGTTATTAACGAACACAAAAAATAGAGGATGATATTGACAAAGTCTTGAATTTGAAATATGATATCGATGAAGATGACATAAATTGAACTGATCTCATTAGCTAAGTTGGTAAAGCGGTTGTCCCGGAAAGACAGAGGTCCTGGGTTGGAGTCCCAGATGCGACTGATATGGTTTATTTTTTGTTGTTTTTTTCGGTTTCATGTTTCATTTAGGTTATGTTAATATTATCTTCTTCAATGATTAAATACTCATGTTTGTATTTATCTATTAAATTGTATTCGGTCCTTCATGGTCTCATAATCAAATTCAGCAATAACATCGTATTAGTACCATTCCATATATTTTGTAACAAAGGCGAATATATAAAACTCACCTCACATTCTCTAGTACTTACGGCCTAGACACGTAATAATTGTTTTGGATGTATGCTATTATAGTATTTTTGTATTTGCATTCCGATCAGTTGAAGATATCAAGAGTATAATAATTTTAGTCTTAAAATATTATACGTAGGTGTTATATCTAAATGTATAGCTATAACCACTGGTGAAGATAAATTACGTCAGTCACAGTGGTGTGTAGTTCATACTGGCTGAAAAGCTGTGCCAACCCTAAAAAAAACAAATGAAGAATTTAAAAGAAAATAGAAATATTTTAAAATGCCACGTAATTCAAATAATAAATTGAAATTCCCACGAATTTGACAATCAACTTGTACGCTAATTTTTTCAATTGGCCGCAACAATTAGCGAAAGATTATAAGAAAATAGCTATAATACATAATCTAATATATGCAATGCAAATTCATACCCAGACTTCAAAAACTACATAGAGTTTATATTTGGTCATAGAGCAGTTAGTACGCACCACTAGTTAGAAGGCAGATTCAGTAGGATAATAATAGAGCAAGTATGTAAGGATTGCTGGGTGTAGCTAATTATAGAACTGATGATAAGCCGACTGCGGAAAACATTAATGGGATGGGATTAACCGATCGCAGACTGGTTCGAGTCTTCTAAAGCCTCCATTCACTGTCGACGATTATAATATTATGTTATGTAAAAGAAACCTTCTGCGCGTGACATTATTTTAATTTAATATATTTTCACCCTTTGCTGAAGGAAATGGAAATGTGACGACAGCTTAATGAACAGTTATAGCTCGCGAACCTCGTTAATAAGTATGACAGCGTTATTTTGTCCCCTACTGACTAAAATGCACCGTTAAATATCATTAATATAACATTCTGAAAAGGTGGTAAAAAATCCTGGCAATGACAGGATCGAGGAAAGCATCCAGAATGAGAAATGCTTAATTGTTTATTGATGGTCTTACCCTACTGGCTATTAAAGTACACATTTGAATAGACGTACACTGATAGAATAAATTTATTAATTCTAATTTTGAAACTGTCAATTCCATTTTCAAGTGATTTAAAAAAAATCAAAACCTTTGTAACTCTCTTCCAAATGCTTATTTTCGACCGGACCGGTTCTGATATGGGTGCTATATATACCATACATTTAGTTTTAATTGTGCCAGTCTTCAGTACGCCCGTGATACGCCCGGTCTGGTCGAAAATAAACAACAAGGAACTCCAGTGAAAAATATTATGACTTTAAAAATATTTATTCACATGGATCAGCAAGCGCCGATTTTAAATATATTTTATTTTGTATTTTAAATACGTATTATTTTTAGTTTTGGTGTGATGTAAACTTAATTTTATAATTGTTGCACAATATTGAAAAAAAAATTCCAGAAATTAGAGCATTTATCAGCAAACCGAATGTCAATATGGATATTTTGATAACGTTAATGCTCAATACTATTATTTTTTTTTAGTTAAAGCTTCTAAAAAGGCAGATATGTTATTACTTATGTTAGTTATGGTTAAATATAAATAGGATTTAAAATTATGAACGGTGAAACTCATCGTTGTTTTGAAATTTGACATTCTAACCTCAAAACCGACCGGACATAGATTTCTGGCGGTTTGGCGTCCTTTAAAAATTGGAACTTTGAAAATTATTTTAACTGTAAAAACTTACTAAAAAAAACGAAATATACTGGTATTTAAGTTTGAATGTCATTATTGATAAAATTAAATTAAAAAAAATGGACTGGAGTTCCTTATTTGTAAAAAGTTTCAAAGTTATTTTAATAAAAAAAATGTATTAAAACAAATTTAATTATATAATTTATTTAATTTAATTTAATAAGACGGTTATTCACCAACTTATTAAAGAGATTACGATATTAGAAAAATGTACAGAAAAACAGAAACGGTACAACATACACAAACAATTAGTAAAATAAGTTATATGTACGTAATTTGAAAATATAGCAAGGCGGAACAAGGTTCATGGGGACAGTTTTACGACTAGTCTGTAAGTGACGTTTAAAATGTCGACGGTCAGTACAGCATAGACATCTCACATGTTCTTTAATCTTATTTTCAAATTTACGGATTGTTTCACCAATATAAAAAGATGAAGTATCATTACAATTAATTAATTTTAATATGATGTAAATTGAAAACTGCATTTTCTCTCAATACAAGGTTTCCCAACGAGACAGGCACAGTGCCATTACTATAATTATAATACATTTTATAGATTAATGAAAAAAAAAAGTTTTTAGCTCGTCAGGTGAAGTCACTAATCTTAGCTAAAACCAAATCAAGGAAAAAGGATTCTAAACGATGACAAGTCATCCGGGAACAGGTGAACGAATCTTTTACTTTGGAACGAGGTGTTAATTAAAATCACATTCCCGAAATTATTAAAAAAATTGATACAATTTTTTTTTTCAAATATGTACCCTATTACATCCTTATTAGAGTATTTTCACTAACTATGGCAACATTGTCAACGTAATTACTGCGAAGGTTGACGGACCCAACATAATAAACTATAGCCCGTTACAAGTTGGTGTCCTTCGGGGTGATAACATAATACTCTATTCATCCCTCGTGTGAAAATATCCGTTGACCAAAATCCATCAAAGGGTGGTTTAACATGCAGGTCGTTATCGTCCCTCACGACGAGGCTCCACGGTGGGTAGTTAAGGACCTCACCGATCTACCCTTAAATAGACTGAGACTGTAATTTATCAAACGTGGGGTAAATCCGGAATCACGTATTTACACTTACTTAACGATATAAATCAGCATTAGTTTCAAGAGACTATAATTTTTAGATGAAAAAGGACAATCACACTGCCAACTTCCAAGTAGTTCTTAAATAAAGTTATTTTTAAGTGCGTTAAAGATTTAACATATACAAAAAGATGTACAATCGTTAAGAAATTATTTAAAACATAAATAAATAATATACTTCTAACCCGTACCAGATATTTGCTATTCCTTTTGATTAAAAAAAATCATTCGATTTGTGTGAGAATTTTGGCCTCAAATGCAAAATTCAGTTTTGTATGAAACAGGTCGCTCAGCCGTTCCCCTTAATCGCTTTATTAGTAGTTTCAAATCAAACTTCTAGGAATGGCTATATTCAACGTGAAAACATAATGATAAATATTATTCCCAAATAAGCATTATTTAAGTACTTTCTATATTATTATAGGGTTTTCACAAAATTATCAAAACAATCTTCAATATATTATCAGAACGGTAATAAGCAGGTAGTTTACAATTTTCCTCTTTCATATCTCCTTCCCTTTTGGCATCCACTCCACTCAGATTCACAACATACCTCAATAGTTGTGTATCTTATAGTATATGCATTCGAATAAAAAAATAACTAAAATATGTCTTCAAACCCTAATGTATTGGGCATGATTTTGTAGTTAGTATATATTTATCCCTGAAGAAAGAACGGTGATTACAAGAACAATAAATACTAATTTAAAGTGATACAATGCTAAGCGTATTTGTTTTATTTTTAGAATGAACAACCACAAAGTATTAGATGAACTCGTATACAATTTAGTCCAATATATTTTGTCAGTTATCCCTGGACTTAAAGTGCTGTTACTATTTCATAGTACAAACAAAGAAGCTTTCGTTTATATTACATACGGCATCCCCTTTCATTCTAAAATTATTATCTCACTTAAATATTCATACTAAAGATGTTGTAATCCGCTCAAAATTCGAATTTAACCCTGTGTTGACATCCGCCATACAAAACATTCCCGTGAAAACCTTTCAGCAATCCGAGGGTTAAAATGCCACAACCTGTACAGGAGTGTACAGGTGTATAATTGGAGTATTTTATGCCAGTCACGAAGCACACCTCCACACGTTACTTCATTAAGTACAATAAACTTGATCCAATCGTCACCTTTCGGATTCCTCGGGGTTGTAATCACCCCATAGAGAACGTAACAATTTACATTTAATCATAATAAAAATCATTCTCAATTAGGGTTAAAACCTTTGGCTAATTCTGCGGTAGGTACAGTCAAATTTCGGAGAAACGTGTTTTAATTTTATGTCATTTTACATTCTAATAATAAACGAATAAACGTAATCGGATTTTATTCCTTTATTTTCTATGCTTAACACAGCCTTAAAGCGTTTGGTTGCTTTTCATCTGAATAAACAGGGGGGGCTGCCGACTTGTAAATGTACAATCGGTTTACTTTTTTGGCTGTGTTTTATTTTATTATTTTGCTTGACTTTGTACGCAAGATCCAACTGCGGCGAGCCAGTGCGTACTCATTAGGGTACGTTCTTTAAAAAAATCTCGTTCAGAGAAAGGGGCAAAGGAAGATTTTGTAGTAACTAAATTTTCAAATTTGATTGCTAAACATATCTAAAACTTTTTTAAGCAATGTTTTGATTCTGAATGAGAATGCGTTCTTCTCTCTTCCACTCTGTGACACGGTACGTGAAGATCTGCATTTGAACAGATCACACTTTTTCTAGAATTTTTAAATTCGTTTTTGTGTCAAATATGGTTCACAATTGAAATTGGCAATAACGCCACTTTAAACTTTTTGTACTTATATCCATTGGAAATAAAATCGAATTTATTATATTTCGGAAACCTACCTACACTGACACCATTCGCGTGCAGCCCATAAGGGCTGAAAGGCTAAAAGTCTCGTGTTTGAGTGGTTACGATCCCTGGTTACGAATCCCGAGGTTGCGGGTTCAAATCACGGCTTGCGCAAGTAAATTTTATGTGATTGAATTCATTTTTAACAATTCATAGTATATTTGGGGCACGTTCCAGAGTGGTAGATACTAGAGTGTACCATATAAGTAACTGATAAAGGTTGAGTTCAACAGAAACCGATCGATAATGCGTAAATATTAATAAAATAAAGTGGTTTGAAACAAAAAAAAAATCCTTACTTTAAATTATAATGTCAAGCCACAAATTGGTTGCTTTCTTAGATAAAAGATATATTTGTTCCTGATGAAGGAATGGTGATTCCGCAACTGTTGAAAAAATATTCAATTGAAGTGTTGTTATAAGAAGTGAATTTAATTTTAAATAGTTTTCGTTAAAACCGGGGTATTGTTTGGAACAACGAAGACCAGTCTAACATTCCATTTATCAAAGTTTTAAATATTTGAAATTAAAAGTTTTTACTTCTTTTTAAAGTTGAAGTTATGGTTTTACATAAAAAAATAATCTAATAAATCTCTTAAAAAAATTCATCTGGAGGTCATTGGTTCAAATTTGGGTAAAGGCAAACCAAGGTTTTTGTTTGGTTCTTCACTCATTAAATATGTGTTGAATGTGCACATACGTTTTTTTGTGAAGTTATATTGATGTATATTATAATGTCATATAAATACATATAATTTTTATGTATTCTCTTTTGATTGTTTTACATAAAATGCGATACAAAAATGAACACAGAATATTTTATTATTAATTGTTATTTAATTTGTCGAACTGCATTCTATTTATTCATGTTTGATTTAAAGAAAACGAATTTAATAATGATATCAAGTTCTGAAAGTATGTTGGTTTTTATTATTGTGACAGCTGTGTTGCCTTTAAAGCCATTTTAACACTGTGTTTAAGCCACATTGCGGTGGGGGAAAATAAAATCACATAAGTGAGTCGTCGCAATGTGGCCTAACCTGTGGTCGTCTATCCGGATCCACTAGGATTTTATTATCCCCCATTAGGGTATGTTATGATGTTGAAGGGGGAGGGGTTGAAGGAGATTTTTTATTTAAAAAAAATATATTATCTGCGGACCAATGTCCATTTACAGAAAATACATAACATGAAATGACATAAACAAGAGCTACAGAAAAATAACAGCACGTAAATAATACAAGAATGAAGCAATAACAAAAATAGGACAAAAATATATATATGAGAGAACATTCAAGTTATAGCGTGATTTTTCCATGATTTTAGACATTCTAAATGATAATATTCGAGTTCTAATTAAGCCCTAATAAGCCCTACAAAAATAATTCGGACTGGTACCAAAAAGTTCAAGGCACTGGCTTAGTAGAGTGTTTATTGAGGAAAAGCAATTCATTGTTTCTGAGTCTACGGCAAGGAATGTTGAAGTGAATGAGTCGCAACAAAGAAGATGAGTCAATAATACAATAAATTATTTTAACAATGCAAATAAAATCAAAGTCTTTCCTGCGCTTTTCTAATCTGGAAATGTATATACTTTATGGTGGTTTATGGTTGAGATGGGTGAAAAGAAGGTGGGAACGTACTAGGATATACAGATCTAGGTACTATTCATTTAAGTAACGTCTCGATGCTTTACTTTCAAGACTGTTGTGCACGTGATTCGATCTAGACCAAACAATTTATTTTCGCACTTTGTTATTTCTTGCTATTGTTAATGGTACCTACTATTAGGCAACCCGGATAATTGGAAATGAAATCGTAAAAATGTTTCGTAGTTAATGTCCCTCAAATGATTTGATCGCCTGTCGGAGAGATCCTTCCGAAACATAAAATTAAATCATAAAAAATAACCTTTCGCTCAGAGTTGTTTTTCGAATTTGACGATTTATTGCTGTGGACGTTAATGCTGGTTAAATACACGGGAAATATCGGCTCTTTCGGGAAACCGTTAAATTTCAAACGTAACAATATATCACCGAATTCTAAGCACCTACTTTACGTTTTATTGCTAAATTCGAAAAATGGAAAAGGTTATTTTAACCACACATTACAATGAACGTTTATTTGTAAATTTAATGGGTTTTAAAGTTTACTAGCTTTTTTAGATCGTTAAACGTATAATAGTTATTATTTATATACCTATATCGTATTCCATTTGACCGTAAACTTTGTTTTGGTTGAATCATTTTTAATAAAATGCTCTTCTTGTATCCGTAATACCCTTCGGCTACTTTCTTTGATCTATTTTTGTTATCTTTAAATAATTATATATAACTCAGAAATACATAAAAAGACCATTTAAAGGTCCCCATAAGGACGCAAACAAGGGAAAATTTTAAACATTTTGACGTTCCAAGTATTCAAAAAATCTTTCGCATAAATGTTCTGGTTCATCATTTGAAAAAGGACAAACTAGCTATGACTCCACATAATCATAATACCAGAGAAAAGCAACTAGACAAGCTAAATGTACCTAAGTGTAATACTACCTTTGGACAAAGAAGTTCTGAATTTTTAAAATTATACAACATCTCCCACTTATTATAAAACAAAGTAATTCTATCAATAATTGCATTCCGGCAAAACTTGGCTTAAGGAATTGAAAGAGAAAGAACTGACTAGTATTCTTAAAAGAACGTTATGGAAATTACTGGATATACCTACCCAAAAAACTTAGTTCGCCCTAGTACAGGATCTCCTAGGGAGGAGGACTTTAAAAAAAATGTATAATATATATCTATTTTTTATATTTATACATTACCTTAAAATGTCACAATTATATAGATTTTTTTTTTTTTCATCAATTCGACCCCTTGGAATAACAAGGTTCCATCTGACACACCAATGTCATGCTCTATAGAAGGAAAACACTCATTATCGCATAACATTACCGTGTCAGAAGGAACCTTGTTATTCCAAGGGGTCGAATTATTAAACGAAATCATATAATTGTATTTCGTAACTGTTGATATAGTTGTTGGATTCTTCTTATGGTACTCACATGTAAATAATTCGTTAAAACCGAGAATCCTAAAGAAGTAATAAAATCAGTAAATTCAAAACTTCAATTCTATACAATCTTTTTTTTAGAAAGAAAAACAATCCCTGATTACGAATAACTAGAAAATATTTGATTTCCTCGTACTACAATCATTGGTAATCCGACAGTTGATCCCCCGACAATTAATCCCTATGACTATTTACCATAATTTAAATATTCTATAATTTCTACTTATGGTTCGATTTTCTTCGGGTAGGCTCAGCTTTTCAGAATTTATCACTCACTGCATACTCTTTCGGGTACTAGGCATTATTGTTGGTAAAAATATTTTATGTAGCGTATTTCTATTAAGACGCCTGCAGATATAAGTATATCGACGTTTGTTATACGGCCGCAAATCCTCTCTGTATACTTGGAAAATGAGGACTTACAGCAGAAATAATCAGGATCATCTGTCGGAGGGATCAACTGTCGGAGGGATCAACTGTCATGGGGATCAACTGTCGGGGGGCCAGCAGTTCGGGGGCCAATTGTCGAGGGATTAACTTAATTAAAGTAAATGTGATAATAATATTAAATTCTGTATACTGTCATATCTAATGAAACATTTTTTTGTTTGTTATTATCATTTTATGTCATATTTTATATTTTTTATTTTCGCTAGCTCTTATTTCTTTAAAGAAAATGTACCTTAATTTTTGTTTCAAATGAAAACTTTCACATAACCAATAAAAATGTCATAAAAAATCTATTATAATGCCCACACACAGGCTTTGCCTTAGTGAGATTTTTACTTTACATATTTCATTTTCATCGTATTTTTTGGTATTTTATACACTGTTTCAAAATGTACTCATGAAACAGAAATTTTGAATAGAAAAAAATAAATAAAAAAACGAACGTCGACAGCTGCTTAATATGTCTCATGGATATACTTTTGCTAGTGGCCTTATGCTAGATATTTTGATTTAATTTTTAATCAGAATATCTAGTCTAGGGAATAAAAAAGTAAATTATTTGAGGGAGTACAGAAAGTGCCTCTGTTGTTTTGCCGTAAATGTGGTATCTGAGATGGCACCCCACATATATGATGGTACATAGTTCGTAATATAAATATTATCTTAAGTATTTTTTTATGTACAAATTCCGCAGCAAACTTTTTCAATTTCAACATTTCTGAGAAAAGAAATAACTTCTTTACAAGACATATTTGAAAATGCGAACTTTGTGATAGAAAATTGAAAGACTTTTATTTTGTGTACATTAAAAATTGGTGTATACAAAGTGTCATTCAACAATCATTTCTTAGTTTTAAATTTTATTAGTGAATGAACTTGATTACACAATTGTATTCCATGGACAATACGAAGAAATTGAGATTAAAATGAAAACAATATTGTGAGTGTATCGAACGTGCCTACAGAGTGGATTAATTTTAAAAAAAAAATATTTTTTAGAACCAAAACCAAAGTATTACACACCACGTGCAATAACCAAGCCGAGAGCTGGTATTTCATAACACCGAGCAAAGAACCTATATTGCAGGCATACATGCAATAGCAAGTCAAGATTGCACCACAAATGCAAATATCGAGCCGAGATTTCACAACACGTGGACATAATGTTCGGCCCCGCCGTGCGCCTTATAAAAAGCACAGTGGGATATGCTTATTTTCACTTCAACCGCAGAATGAACAACGTGTCCTGGTTACCTCGACCTGCCGCTACCAGACAAGAACAGTATTCTACACCCAGCAACCGCTAACGTCACCACTCGCTACCTCAACGATCGACCATACTAGCTGGTGCAATAAAGCAAGTACATCTCTCTAAAATATTTCTACTTATTTCTATAAAAAAAGTAAAAAACGTAAATAACAATGATAAATCGTACACAAAATAATTTTTCCTAATTATCTAATACAAATACTTTCTTTCAGCTTCAATATTCACTGTTCTATTTGAATACAATTTTTAAATTTTTATTTCAGCAAGTAACATATTTAAACAGCTAGGAAGACTCTGATATTAAGGTTAGGTTAGGTTAGGTTAGGCCTTTGCTCCAAAACAATATGTATTTTTTAGGGTTCTTGTTCTGTTTTTTTTTCAGAGACACAAAGATTCATCCTGGCACGTTTATTGTTTATTAATCATATTCGTTGAATCGTCACTCATTCTTCTTATTTATTGTTTGCTGATGACTTATAACTCTACCGCATAATTAAACACCTTTTTGACTACTTCCTTCTGCAAATTGATATACACTCCTTCGCAAAATGACCAAAAACAAAACTGTCTAAGGTACAGTAAACCAAAATGGAATGTCGTCTCATATAGAAGAGCGAAACAGCCGATCGTATTTGAGTATTTAATCACTTGTAACATTTTTCATCGCCTGTCCCAGATAAAAGATCTAGGGGTAACATTCGAGAGCTGGATGACATTTTACCAGCATGTAAATAACTTAGGCAGCAGAGCATATAACCTGCTCAGTTTGTCATTCGCAAATTTCGTTCATTCCAAAACAATCTAGCATTAATACTCTTGAACAACTCACTGGTATTAAGTGTATTGGAGTCAAGCTGTGTGATCTAGGTCTTGTATGAATCATCTTAGATTCTGAAGATTATAAGTACTTAACAACAACAAAAAATCTCATTTCATTCTACGTATAACATATTACTGTACTCTAAAAACTTGTAGATCGTTGCTATGCTAAATGATTTATTCTTTTCAAACTAATCGTCAGCCGCGTACCTTCTGACACAAATCGATCGATTTGTGACAGAATCTCACGCTCGGGTGCCTCGTCACAAAATATTTATTGTATGTCAAGCGAGTCGCACAAATTAAAATGTAACTTTTTAATGTGTGTTTCATCCTTATTTTGTATAATCATCTGTTTAATTTTATTTTCATTTCTTCTAAAATCATTATTTTTTTATGTAAACTATTGGTCTCCTGAATAAACAAAAATAAAATGTGGACTCAAATTCCCCGCAGGAAGAGCGACCCGCTACCTAAATACGATGGATGTGAAATTCGTCAAATTCATGAAAACTTACAATGAGTTTGTGATTTTTTTAGCTATTCTTATGGTGATTTCGATAAGGATTTGTAATTGGGTAATTTATTATGTACACAAATAAAATATAAATAGTCCTCAGTTGAAATATAAGTGCGTTCCATTTCGATTTTAAAAAGAATCAATGTCGCCAGATGATATAACGCCCTATGAAGATTAGGCAGAGATAATCATTGAAAACGGGCGATCCGTGTGATAGATTCCTCTATCTTAGCCAACGGATTGACGTCTTACGAGCACAGACGTCAGGTAGGAATGTTATCCTTGTTCTACCGGCATTTCAATTTAAGATGCTGCGAAGAACTAGCATCAATGATCAATGGTCGCAGTCGGGCAACACGCCAACCGCGCTAACAATATTTAATGATGGTTGAGATTTGTCACATGACAACGGGTTGCTTCTAGTAATTATTCTTGTATTCAACAGCTCAGCTGCATAATGATTTACCGGCCTCATTATTTCCTCCCTTCTAAAATACAAGTTTCTTAAAGACCCAGGTTAACTCCTTCCTGTCCTAAAAATACCCTTCACATAACTTTCACAAAGATGACAAGCCATGAGGGAAATTATTTCCATCGGGGCCTCGTGTGTGGGGTTGGCTATTAAAAAAAACACACACGTACAAATTTGCGCGCTCTTTCTCATTTTAACTGTCTGACATCGTATATCGCCATTCCACTTGATTTACTTAATATTTATTTATTTATTCAGGCCTTCACGTCAGATAAAGAAGTAGTGATTACCATATAGTGATCGATATTTAATATCAGATGCAGCCTTTCTGTAAGTTTAAAAATCTGCTTTTTAATTTTCGTAAGTACTTACTGAATAACACAGCACTTAAGAAAAGTTCTTCACATGCACGAACGACAAATGAACACGTGTAATGATACACCAAATCTCTGTTTTTAAAATTGTAGGAACGATTTCCCTTAGTTCTGGCCCACAAAACATGCACACTCGTACGTAAAACTTTTTTTCAAATTTTTTTCTATGGCTTAAATAGAATAATATTTGCAAAAAATCAAAATGAATACATTATTGGAAAGAATCAGGTTTTAATTAGGTATGTGTACCACCCCCCCCCGGGAAACATTTATTGAATAACCAACACCTCTGCCATTTTCATCCTCCCGTGATTCGCTTCCCCTTAACAAGGGTCCCCGGGTTCATGTGATGAAGTTTGCTCAAGCCTTGGCAGCAGGTACGTCTACCCACCAACTGCATGGCGGGCTGGATCGAGAGGCCGGTATGGGGAGACCCCTTGACCTTTCCAGTCGCATTCTCTCGACCCATCGCCTTGCACTGCAATGGGAGGGATGGATTAATACGTTCGTCACTCCTGGACATACTGACCTCCAGATTTCTGCCCTCCCCTTAATACCACTTTTCCTCCCAGAACTTTATCTCCTTCCCATCCTTAAAAAAACCCTCCTCACAACATCCTCAAAGCTGACACAGGGTCTGAGAGAATTTTTTTGTTCAGAACCTTCTGTATGGAGATCATTAAAAAAAAGTAATAATATCGAAAGAATCTCATTAAGGAACTCCAGTGAAAAATATAATGCCTTTAAATATATATATATTAATTGATAAACTAAAGAAAGAAATTGATAAATTAAGTAATTAATTAATTAATTAATAAATTAATTGATAAATTAATTACAAATTGATAAATTGATAAACTAAGGAACTCCAGTGAAAAATATAATGCCTTTAAATATATATATTATTAATTGATAAACTAAAGTTTTTAAGACAAGATTTTTGTGCATAGCGCAAAGGGTAACAATTATTTTTATAAACAATAATTATTAGCCTGAAACACTCATCCAAATTGAAGAAACCTTCCGAGCAAAGATAAATGTCGCCGGCAGGACTCGAACCCACACCCTTCTAATATCCGGTCAGATGCTCTACCATTGAGCTACGTCGGCTTATCGCAAACTCGCCAAGTTAATCAATATATACAATATATATATACAATATATATACAATATACATACAATATATATATATTCATATAGATCAGCAAACGCCGCTTCTGAATATATAACTTTTATTATATTTAATAACTATGCGTAGAATTTGTAAATCGTTATTTTAAATTTACTAAAAAATCATCTCATCAAAACACCTTGTTATGTTGATACCATTGTATTTGGAACATCTGATGTCAAGTGCTCATTCTGTTTATAGATTAGCATGAACATTTTTCGATTTTGTTTTATATTTTAAATATGTATCTTTTTAGTTTTGGCGAAATTTAAACTTAATTTGGGTGGTTTTAAGTTCCATAATTGTTGTTCAATATAAAAAAAAACTATTACTAATTAAAAAAATTAAAGTATTCATGAGCAAACTAATTATCAATACGGATATTATGATAATGTTAATGCTTAATACCATTATTATTATTTGAGTTAATGTTTCTAAAAATGCATATAATTTTATTACTTATGTTTAGTTATGGCTCACTATGAATGGAATATAAAATTATGTACGGTAAAGCTCATCCTTGTTTTGACACTTGACATTTTAAGCTCAAAACTGATAAGAACCGACCGGCCACAGATTTGGAGGGTTTTGGCGGACTTACTGCGGAAATCTTTAGAAAAAAAAACTAAACATACTGGTATTTAAGTTTGATCGTTATCATTGAATAATATATATTTTTTAATTGGACTGGAGTTCGTTATTACGATTTACCACCAATCATAAATAATGTTCACTTTAAGAAGAAAATCGTATGAGAGTAAATATTTTTCATTTTATCAAGCTCTACACTTTTGTTGATGATCCCTCTTCTCCGAAAAAACATATAAACAGGCTTTATAAATTCTAATTTCAAAACTCTAATATGTTCTGTGTGCCGTCGAGTGTAAGCATGCGTGTTGCCTCTTAAGCCTGTGTTTGTATTAGCGGCTTGCGCGTGCATACTAACCGTTAACCCTCTGCGCGCTGGGCGAGGCGGTGCATGAAATTAACGTTTTACCATTAAGGGGTCTGGCCTGTGTATTGTTTGATCTCGGTATAACCGAGCGAAAAGCAACTTTATTTCAGTCTGTATGAACAAGGCAGCAAAAAGTGTGGATTTTAATTAAAATTGAGGGGATTTACTGATTACACTTGTAAAATCGTTGAAGTTGCTGCGCAAAAACTATGGAATTAGATGCAAATATTGGTAAAATACGTCTATGCTTTACTTTTCATTAGGAAGGAATGTGGTAACAAATTACGAAATCTTAATTAAATTTTTTCATCAAACTTAAAATATACTTAACCGAATTCATATTCTTTATATAAAACCATGTACAATGTAACATTTGAACGGGGTACCCCAGTAACGTTAAATTTTTTGCGATTTTTTTGTTAAACTTTAAGAAATAAATAAATAAATATTACTGATTGATAGAAACAAAAAAAGTAATGGTATCAATCTATTTACAAAATATTCTCATCGTACTTAGAGTATTAGATACATAAGAAATAATTATATTTTGGTACACTTTAAAGTGGAGATAATAAAAATAACAGTAATAAGTACAACATCAATGAAAATAGTGATAGGTACACATACGAAATCTTTTCGTAGAATGCAATTAATTTGTGGTTAGACACTTTAATTAGACAGTTTAATAGTACACAACTGCTGACCCTGTACAAAATTGCAAGTGCGCTCCTAGAATTTTGTAAGCCATCTCTGATCGGGAGCCCCCAAATTATATGATAAAAACAGTTAACTCCGCAGAAGCGGGCGGTCGGTTTGATAGATTAGCCTGTCTTAATAAACGGATTGCAATCTTTGGAGCAGAGACGTCAGGTGGGAACGCTGTCCCTGTTCTACCGATATTTTAATTCAGGATGCTCTGATGAACAAGCGTCATTGATCCCTCCGGCACCGGTGCACAGCCGGGAAACATGCCAAACGCACGTCCAACATTTGTACACGGTTGACATTTATCACATGAGAACGGGTCGGTTCTGCCACTCCTTTTTTTGTTCAACAGCTCGGCTGTGGAATGATCTGCCGGCCTCTGTGTTTCCTCCCCGGTACAATATGTGTCTCTTCAAGAACCAGGTTCACTCCTACATATTCTCTAAAACACCTTCCACTCAGCATTCCCAAAGACGATATAGGCCTTGAGGGAAAATATTTCTCTCAGGGCCTCCTGTGTAGAGTTATTACAAAAAAATCGTTTTTAAATCAGCACCAACCAGTTTCACAAGCTTTTTCATTAAAAAAATTTAAACTAACCAAAATGTATAGAGTAAGCATTAGGTACGTGAGATGTATGAAATGTAATAAGAGAGAGAAAAAAATTAAAACGGAACAATAGAACAGTGAGACAGACTTCTTAATCCCACCCTTTCCTTTTTTTATGTATTTTCCCATTCTATTACATGGAAGGCTATTTCCGTCTCACCGTTCCATTGCTTCGTTTTATATTTTATCTCTCTCTTATTATATTATTCGTATATCGCCTATATACATATTGCTCAATCTAGGTATTTATTTATTTTTATTATTATTTTTTTTTATTTAAATTTAATCTAAATCAAATTTACTAATGTTATTATTAAGTTCTGCAAGTATTTTTTGTTGTTATTATTGTGACAGCTGTTTCGGCGTTTAAGGCCATTTTAAAACTGTGGTTAATCCACATTGCGACGACTTATTTATATGATTTAATTTACCCCCACTCCTTTAAAAAATTTGGATGGATGGGTAAAGGCGAGGGGTAAATTAAAATCATATAAATAGAGTCGTCGCAGTAATTTAACCCCAGTTTAATAAGCGCCGAGCTAATGCAAGCACATTAGAAACGATTTAGATTAAATTTAAAAAAAAATAAATGGAGTTCTACGAATTAAACACAAAAACAATTAATATACTAGGTATTTATATTTATGCCACAACTATGCGATTTTCCAACCTCCCAAGATTTAGCGATTGTGTAGAGGGGTTATTCGTGCACATTAGGCCAACGTAAGCTCAAGTTCGGCGAGTTGGCCCGAGATCGCTCCGGTGGCGAACTAGTTGGCTCAACCTTCAAAATAGTTGGCCGAACTCGCTCAAACCGGCCTCCATGCATTTGCCGTTCATTACAAGTTCGGCAGGTGTTCCCGACGGTCGTTCCGTGCGACGGATAAAACATGACTTAACTATGTTTTTAATGACAAAAAATACTCAAACATGCAACTAACCCCCAAATATGCATTAGGCATATTATGTAAATAGTATCAAAATTGGATATTTTGCATAGCGTCGTTTTTCATGAAAAATCACCTCAATAGCGAGATGTAATCCGATGTATCATCGGGGTTAGTTATTATATTTTTTTGCGCCACAATCTGACACTCAGGTTGTGCGTAAAAATAAAATACCGAGCTAAAACAGGCGCAACAGCTATCCGTTATATTTATTCCTGTTATTATGAGAACCTAATGAGAAACGAATTGTATCAATAATATTATAAATTTCTGTAGATTTTCTATGAATATCGATAGATCGATAGATTTTAGCAAAAATGGCATCACTAGTTTGGAATTCGTAGCTGGAACTTTGGCCGATCATGTAGTTGCCCGATTTATAGTCACTATACGATCGGCCAACGTCCCAACTTCGAGCGGAGTTCGGGTTGGGACATTGGGCGATTGTGTGGTCGTAGGATTAGTTTTTACCCTGAACGATGCTTTAGATAAGTGAAACCGGTTATTGATGATTTAAAATCAAATTTGTTGTTTAAAACAAAGTGTTTGTTTTATTTTTTTAATACATGAAATGATTTTCCTTTTTAATTCCATTCAAGTTTTGTTTAAATTTTTCGTTGATCATACCTTTGCTCGTTATACAAACGACACACGCAAGAGAGAAGATGGCAACATTTTGTATTTCTGATTCTAATCTGAATGTTTCACATTTTCTTTGTATTCTCGTTCTTACATTAGGAATTATTTTTGATTTTAGTTCTGATGCAATAATATTGTTTAGATCTTTGTATAAGCAGTTATATATACCTACGGAGGCTCATTAATATATTATGTACTATGACATATTTAACAACTAATCGATAAAAAATATGTAATTACATGTTTTTAATTTGTACCAAATTAAGATTATTACCTTGGTTCCAAGCATTATTTTATATTTTTTATTTTTTATTAATATGCCTAAAACTGACATACATTAATGTTTACATTGCAATAATAATCAAAAAGTACAATAAACAACAACAAACAATGTCTCGCAAAAGTGATAATATGAATGAAAAAGAAGTGAAAGGTCGAAAACATATTATAAAGTAGGTGTATAAACTAACCCTCAGCTGTGCTGATAGTACACTGTTTTGGTACTTAAAATATTTTGCCTCGGGGAATGTATTATCGAATTTGTTCAAATAAAAATGTTAAAACGTTGCCACAGCCATAGTTAAAGGGTATCAACACATTATCAGCTTGATATTAATGGTGTTTTTAAAAATGTCAATTTCATTGTTAGAGCAGTGGATAGTATTGTGATTTCTTAATGTCCCCGGTAAAGGAGAGAATTATCCCGTCTTCGTTTGATAGGTTTTAACATAGAAAATGTTTTTCATCCCGCTTGTTGATTTTCATGTTGGTGTATTAATGTTGATTGGGGATAAAATGTTTGGTATATTAATTGATGCATGGATTATTTTGTACAAAAGGAATACATCAGAAAGTTTACGTCTGGCTGACAGAGATTGTAGTTTATAGTGCGAAATTCGATTGTTATTCTTTCTAAATTGATCAGATGAACTTTAACGATATGCAATCACACGGATTAATTTTCTTTATTTGGATCTCGTAATTAGACTTGCTTGCCAACTACATTGTCTGCCTGTAATTTATCCAGCAATAGTATAAAGTAGTATTTTATTTCCGGTCTACAACAACAGCTATTAAATAGCAAACAAGTGATATCGTGTCACGAAACATTAAAGTTAACTAAGTAATATTGTTGTACACCAACCACCGTGAGGATGAAAAAAAAGTTAAGAAATTCGTCTCGTTTCATTGATTTAATGTCTGTCCAGTTTGCTTAAACAAGATAAATGATTAAAATAATTTAAAAACAGACCCAGTCCCCTTTTTATAAAGAATAACATAAAACAATACTTGTCCATGAAATATTTACTGTTTTTGTATTTATTTCGTACAATTCCTTTTAATTTTTTTAGAAATTTATTGTAAATCAAATTTATTAATGTATTTATTAAGTTTTTAAAAATATTTAATTTTTATTATTGTGACAGCTATTTCGGAGTTCAAAGCAATTTCCAAACTGCCATTAATTCATGTTGCGACGAGTCCTTTCTTAATAAAGAACAACATATAACAATACTTGTCCATCAAATATTTATTGTTTTTGTGTTTATTTCGTAGAATTAATTTTAATTTTTTTAGAAATTTATTGTAAATCAAATTTATTAATATTTTTATTAAGTTTTTCAAATATAATTTTTTTATTATTGTGACAGCTATTTCGGCGTTTAAAGCCATTTCCAAACTGCGGTTAATTCATGTTGCGACGACTCATTTATATGATTTTATCTACTCCCATCCAATTCTAATTTGGACGGTGTATAAAATAATTATTTATTACCGATAAAACCGATTTACTTATTTTTGAGCTCTTTTCCTAATTCACGGAAATTTCCATATTATGTGAGACAAGTAAAATGAATGTACAAAATAAAATAAACCGTTTAATAACAGTAGCAAGATAGATCCATCATAGACTCCTTACAGTGTTTAATGAAAAATTATTTGTATAAGAAAATAACGTCTTTTCATTCCAGATTGGAAAAATCATAAGGCTCTCTTTCTCCCGTTTTCATCGTTCTGAGAGAAATCGAAGTCTGCATGGAAAAGGGGGGTGCGGGGGATTTGAAAGGAAAGTGCACCGACGAAAAATTCAATTTGAAATGTTATGCTTTGAAATATAACGGAGCATTGACTGAGAGATTTCTGTAACTATATAATTTATTTTTCTGTGCGGATCCACGGGCTCTACTTCAGGAAAATGGAAGGGAGAAGTCTTTTTAAATGGATTTTATTTCCGCCAGCTGTCGACGACGGTGTCAGATCAACCATTGCAACTGTGAACGCGTGAAGTCCATGTACAAAAGATTATTGACCCTATGACAGAAGTGCACTTTCAACGAAAAGAGCGAAACTGCAATCACTTCACAAAAATATTGTTATTTCTAGATTAGTTTTACGAAATAATAACTATAAATAAATTAACAACAATTATAATTTCTTTAAAGGATTGGTATTCAATTAGTCTTATCATTATTAATAAATTAATTTAAAAATACGCTTAGTATTCACCACTTCATAAATATACATTGATATCCACATGTTTAGAAAGCGATTCTTTCATTGTGATGAATATACGAATACTAAAAAATAATTTCAAGTATAGACAAATGATAAAAATAAGAATACAATAATGTAATAATAGACTAATTATAAACATGAAGAAAAATTGATTAATGTAGGTAAGTAACTAACTTACCTACTTACTTTTTAACTAATATGATATAATATAATGAATGGATACTTGTCCACCGAGAACGTAGGGTATGTGTTTCCAATAACTTTTTTTTTCTAATTCATGTCACCTAGTAGAAGCCCCTGCAAGAGCAGTGGAGAGTATTAATTCATATATATATTTAATGAAAATAGAACAATAACTTTGTTTATAACCACGAGAATTTTATTTAATTTTATTATGACCGACCGGTTTCGCTTAACATAAGCATCTTCAGGGTACAAAAATTAAACAGTTTAATTTTTGTACCCTGAAGATGCTTATGTTAAGCGAAACCGGTCGGTCGTAATAAAATTAAATAACATTTTCGTGGTTATAAACAAAGTTATTGTTTTATTTTCATTAAATATGTCTAACCACAAAGTGACTGCTATCTATCAAAATATCAAATATATGTATATATATATTGTCAACCTGTCTATAGCGCAGTTCGGTGATTAAAATCATCCCAAAGCGCTTTACATTTTGTTAAAGTTTGTAGCCCCTTTTAAAAAGATATGTGTTTAGTTTTTTTTAAGTATTACAATTACTTTCTGACCTCAGACCAAATTGACGGTCATTCGAAGAATGTGAACCCAACACATTAAAAGCTCTGTCCTCAAATTTCGCAGCATTTGTACGAGATGGTTCAACCAGTCCGCCAGACCCGAGCATGAATTACCTATTTTGAACATGTTAACATTGTAAAATAATTCATATGAGCTTGGTCAGGTTCTACGTACTTACTGATAATTTATATTTTCCGGAGGAAAGAGAAAAAGAAAGAGGAAAGAGAAAAATCACGAAACTCCTAGCGATAAAGGACATTTTACAAAATCACCTTTGTCAATGAATCAATAATACTCTAAAATTTCTCAGGTGCCAGATTTACTCGGGCCGTAATTATTTGCACAACCTTTAGGGTTAGGTAAATTTGTTTGACGAATTGCTTTTGGACTGACATGTGATATGACACGCGCAAAACAAATATTAATCCAACGGTATTATCACATTTTTGTCTAACCCTTCACCGTCCAGTGGGGTTAGATGATTTACGACCGACCGGATAAAAAAAGCGTCCGGTTCAAAAAACATAAAAAAATCGTAACGGGATCCGGTTCGTGATTAATTCGTATTGTGTGATTTTTAACGGCTATCGTTAATTTGGCTAATGGTCATTACGGAGTTGATGTTGTTAAATCGAATTTATTTTTTCCCTTTAATAATTCGCCTAACCGAATCGGAATTATTGTTATGGCCTCATTTGGGTTTATTTTTACCTTTGCGGGATTTCCGTCCGAAGGTACACAACGGATCGAGGTTGTTCTTTGTTAAGGGATGTTCTAAAGTATCGGACTAACTGTGTTGATTCGTACTAAAAAAATACGTATTATTTTCGGTTTGAAATATGCAGGTGAAATTTGAGTAAAATTTCCTCTTTCTTTTTACAATAACTGCGCATGTGAGGCCATGAGGGAAATGATTTCTGTTAAGACCTATATCATTTTTGGGGATGCTGTGTGGAGGTTCATTCAGTGGATTGGAAGAGTGAACCTGCTTCTTGAAGAGACCCATGTTGTAGGAGGGAGGAAACACAGAGACCGGCAGATCATTCGACAGCCGAGAACGAGTCGTTGAAGCGACCCGTTCTAAAGTGACAAATGTCAACCGTCTGCAAGCATTAAAGTAGGGGCATAATTTTCGCTACAATAGGGCCACACTGAAATACAGAAAACTGACATAGGAATAAAGAGTTGGTAAACAAATGAATAATGTTGATATTTTTTACATTTCAAAGGAAATTAATTTAATGACATTATTATTAAGTTTTGCAGGTACTTTAGTTTTATTATTGTGACAGCTGTTTCGGCGTTCAAAGCCATCTTCAAACAGAACGCCGAAAGAGAATAAAAACTAAAATACTTGCAGAACTTAATAACATAATTAAGTACATTTTCTAATTTCCTTAAAAGATTAGTATTCACCTTGATGCGCCATTACTAATAAACGAATTAAAAAATGATTTTGTAATCACCTCTTTAATAATATATACACATCAACATGTTTCGAAAGCAAAGCTTTCCCCATCAGGAATATAAAGAATACTAAAAAATAATAATGTCAAGTAAAGACAAATGTTAAACATAGAATACAATAATGTAAGAGAAAACAAATTTTAAACTTCAACAAAAATTGATTAAAGTAGTTAAGTAATTAATCAAAACGTTAATAAAAAAAATATTATAATACATTGTAAATTCATGGTGGAAATTACAAAAAAAAATATTTTTATTATTAATATTAATTTTAAAATAAATTCAAGAGAAAGTTATTTAAAAAGAAATGATTAATAATTATATTTAAATGACTATCAACACTTTTGCTAATTTCTAAAATTAAAATTTTGTCTAATTGTAATAATACAAATACAATTGGTTTACAATTAGACAAATTTGAAATTTTAGAAATTATAAAAGAATTAATAGTTAGTTGAATATAATTAGTAATCAAATATTTCTATAAACAGAATAAAAATTAACAATTTTGGGACAAAACCAAAATGTTATTTATTTTCTTTTACTGAATATTTACAGATGTTCATAGTTACGTGTGAACAATTCAATTAAAAAAAACTCTTTCAAATGACACATCATACAAATAGAAGCAAGAGACATAAGTGATTCATAATATAATTAACGAAATCATTGTTACATATTTTTAAGCAATAGCAGGACATTTTGTCTGAAATCAAATTACAAATTATCGCCAAAAATATCAACATAACCACACTCAATCTTGCCACATAGTCGATTCATTTGAGACAGGGGATTAAAATACGCAATATCTTTGTTTAACATGACAGGTGGAAAGTGCTATGGCGTCTGAAAAAATATGAATCGGGAACGTTTATTTGAATAATTCTGCTAAGATGTAATGCAGCAGTGGTATGACTGTAAATTATTTCGTAAAAATATTAAATTAATCACTCGCCTTCTGATCTTAAGTATACTAATGATGAAAGTAAACATATTGAAGGCGAAACTCATATAATCTAAGATGGTAATGTGGACCACATTTGATAGATGACAGTTTTAGGTTTTTTTGAACAGATTCTATGATTTTAATAAAAAAGTTCTTAAAATTGTGCTATGGAACTACTATAAATTAATAAAAATTGCTTTCTAAACACCATTTTAATTATTATATAAATATCAACATATATCGAAAGCGAAGCTCACCTCATCAGGATATACAGGATACTAAAATGCTATTTAATAGAAAAAATTAAACAATGACGCCACAAAGTGAATACCAATCTTTTGAAGATATTATTATTTAGTTTAAAAATAGTTTTTTTTTTTAAATCTGCCGGGAAAATATTATTACGTCGTTTCGATATCTGAAGGTATTATCAACCTATATAATTTATCAAAAGACGCAAATGAAAATGAGTGAGTTGAAATGAGAATTGAAGTTGATCAGAATTAAATAAATAAATCTTCTCTGTTCCTCTTTCCCATTTAGGTTATTTTGAAAACATCGACTAGAGCTCCAACTTTTTGATAAAGATTTGGTGATTTGTTGTACTCACTATCCCTTCGATATATTACATATCTGTCATTCTTCATGTTACTCACTGAACACTGTTCAGTTGTACCATGTTTCGGAAAAACAAATTATGTCGTGATACATATTGATTAAAATTTCATTCCGTATATTTGCCGTATTTGTACCAACACTCCTCACATACTGAAAATAATATATATTTAATGTATCAACAATAAGTTACTTGCCATCTTTTACGGTGTGATTAAACAGCACAGTAGATGGTGGACACGTCTCCTTATAGACCAACCTTATAAGGCCGGGTATTCTAAATAAAAATAAAAATTTCCTCCTTTGATTGTTGGTTTAATAGTACCCACGAATATTGATAATGGACATTGGGAGTACAAATCTAGATAATTTGTAGTTACTGTTTTCCATGAAATTAATATTAAATAAAATGGATCGATTAAAAAAAATGTACTATATACTCCTATACAATTTTTATTTGAAAAAAGTATTTAGGTGTGTAAAAATATTATTAATCTGAATTAAAACTTAACAGTTGCTCACGTTAAAAATATTTTGTGAAAACAAAAATTCGGTACTTATTTTAAAGGGTCTCTATAATTTCTTCTACAAAACACAATTCCAATTTTTCGGAAACAAATTTAGTTAATGCCAAGTCTCTAGGCTTAAAGGCTTCCTCCGCAAATTGGTTTTCTTTTCTAAATTTACAACCTTAGACTGAAACACTTGGTTTTCTGAATCAGGAACTCCGCTTATGATAGCTCTGCTTCTAGTTATAATTCACGTTGCCAATTATTTTCTATGGTTTACTAGAAAATTATCTCAATATTTTCGTAAGAATCCATAAGAAGGTGTCTCCCAAAATACTGGTAAATGCTCTCGCAGTGTCCAGATTGACTACTTTCGAGCAGACTGCAGGGGGTGTTCAACAAAGAAGCTCAACTAATTAATTTATTACTTATATGATGCCATCAACTACCATCATATCACTCCTCTTCTACGTGATTAGAAAAAGTTCAGTTTAAAAGTTGTCTTACAATTTATATGCGCTGGACAAACTAGCACCGTTGTACTGATTTTATTTTCTTTTCTTTTAGTACATAAAACAAGCAATATGCTCAAAATTTATATACATGAATGTTTAAGTACAACAAAAATTATCTTGCAAAAATGATAATTAGAATGAAAAAGAAGTAAAAGGTCGAAATTATATTATAAAGTAGATGTATTAACTAACTCGTTATTGCTACCAGTGCCGATGGTACACTGTTTTGATACTTAATAAGGGGCATCATCACATTATCAGTTTGATATTAATGGTAAAACTTTTTTCTTAATTAATTAATTGTGTCATTAAAAATGTCTGTTTCATTATTCATTACATCCGCGGTAACGGGAAAAATATTCCGTATTTGCGTGATAGGCTTTAATAAAATAAAATGTATTTTATCCTCCCTGTTGGTGTATTAATATTGATTTTTGATAAAATGTTTGGTATATAATAAATATGTGACTGATTTCTGCCTGAGGGACAATATAAAGGTATGTTTCGACCAAACAAGCGAATGCTCCTTTCTACGCCACGCCAACAAAATGTTTTTGGTAAAGGCTTTTGTGGAGCGAACGAGCATTTTTACATCAGGCGAGCAGGAACAAGCTCTCTGGTTCAGAAACTCTGACTCGTGCTTTATGTTCTTGCTCTTTTGGTTTTAATTTAAGTATGTGCAATAAAAAAAATCATTTTCCGTAATTTTCGAGGCAGCTTAGAAAATTATTTGTGGGTTTATCTTACTTTTTAAAAAATATATCACATTTGCTATGTAAATATGATTACATAAATAAAAAAAAATTATTTAAAAAAAATGTTTTTTCGGGTGATATTTTAAATTCCGTATGCCAAATTTGTGTTCCACCGTAAATTAATCGTTTTTAATTTAATTTAAAGTCCACTATAATGCTTATTTTAATAATTTAAAAATAAAATTATTTTTTTATTTCTTCATATTTTCAAAGCAGATGGGTTAATTTTTTTTTAAATCATCGTTACCCCCTAAGTAATTGTTAAACATGCCTCTAAAATTGCGAAAAATTAAATCATTTTATAGCCGATATTTCATAAGGTAAAACAAAAATAAATAAAATCCTTCTCATCGGTACTAGATATTACTAAACCATTAATTAAAAAAATAGATCATTCACTTTGGATGGGTGTTTTGGCCTCCAATCCAATATTCAGTTTTGTATGAAAAAAATTTAAAAAAAAAGTGTTAAAATAAGAAATTTACATTAAAAACATTTATATTTGAACATAAATTTACCGTAAATAATTTAAAATATCGTCCTGAAAAGACGTTTCATTTAAAAGATGTTTTGATTTTTTATTTTATTTTATGTAATCATATTTACATAGCAAATACGACATAAAAAAAACCTTAAACCCATTAGAAATATTCAAAGTTGGCTCTAAAACCATGCGAAGTTGATTTCTTTAATGGACTTTTTCATAATTTAAAACATAAATACATAAAATACGTTTAATCCGAACTCGATCTTTCTTATACCTTTTGATGAAAAATAAGATAATTCAGTTTAGGTGAGTATTTTGGCCTTAAATCCAAAATTAGGTTTTGTATAAAACAGGCCGCGCAGCCGTTCCTCTTAACTAAAATTACATAAATTTTTCTGGGCGTTAACTAAATGTTTTCATCCCTTGGAGTTTCGCGGTACCACCATCATTTAAAAATATCGACACATTAGTTTTGTAGTTTTTAGTGGCGTAATCATTGAACTTAAAAAAAAACGACTTTTTGGCGCCAACTCGCTGCGTAGAAGTGCCACGTGATTTGAAACGCCAGCCGTCCATTGGCTGGGAGATTTATGATATGGAATGTATTATTCAATGAACTGTGAATTATGGCAAAGTGTATATCTTACTGGGTCCGCAAGTTTTATTTACGCTTTGTTTACTGAACAGATAAGGGCATAGAAGTATTTTGTGGGCTTGTCCGTGTGCCCGAATAAATCTTAAATTTTCCTTAATGGCTAAATCGATCAAAAAATCTCCCTTGAATAGATAAGTAAGAGCAACAAAACCACCCATCGTCCAAGCATCCGTTACCACAATATTATTTAATTTTATTTATTTAATTATACGACAATCTGGCATTTACGTGAATTTTTTTATAACAGAATATAATGAGCTATCAAAAATTATAGTACATAGAGATATTAAACCATAAAGAAACGTGGAATAGAAAACAAAAACAAAATTACAACACAAATCATTTTCGCTACATTATCCAAGCTGCAATAATACGTATTGTAGGATTCATCAAAGTTCTAGTATAGATGACGCTTTATTGTATAAACTAGTAGATTCCTATTGCAGTCCTGCAATTGGTTTGTATTGCGAAGTCAACAGCGACTGACTACATTGTAGGAAGGTACATACCCGATTTGACCCACTCTGAGCCTTCCTCTATTCGAAAGTCGATACGCTTACGATGTTTTTCGACATGCCAACGGAATCGCGGCTATCTCGGTCAGTACGATTTCAGACTCGCTTAGACAAAATGAGCCTCGCGGTGTTTGAAAGTCGACGGCGAATCGATCTACTTTCGCGAGACACGTTGACTGCGAATCAACGTAGCGAGTCCGAACTCGGTCCGCCCAAATTCAGACATGATGAGCCAAAATGAGCCCCGCGGTGTTCTAAACTCTACGGGCGGTTCGGTCGTTTTTCGCGAGGCACGACCGAGCGGAAAAAAGGAGACATTCATTTTTTGAGCGAAAACGAACCTTAAGGTGTTTCGAATGGATAGGGCACTTAGGTCGATTTCTGCCTGGCTGGCGAAGTCCAAAAAATAATCTGACCGATAGAAAATTATATGTTTAGTTATTATATTTATTATATAGAGTCAGCAAATACATCAACAACACCTCCAAACTTATTGCTTTGTTGGTTTTGTACGTATTACAGATTTTTTTTACAATTTGTCCTGTGTTCCTCGTCAGTACATATAATTTAATAATGGCGACGATGTTTGGGCTATCAATTAGGTGGTTAATGATTCCATATAATACAACTAGATCTGAAATAATTCTTATGTCAGACAGCTAATCAGTTGCGATCGTTTCATCAAACTTACATAATTAATATTTTCAATCGGAATTTTGAGTTTAAAATTTATATAACTAAGAAATTTGTGCTGAACCCGTTCTATGTTGTAAGAGTGTAATTTATACAAAAGGGACCGAATAGGTCAATTATTCTACTTATTGACTGCTAACTAATAAATTGAAAAGCAATCTCATACATTCTAAAGACTTGAAATCGATTAAAGTTCTGCAAAGGAAGCCATAACCTTTTTTAAAGCGTTGTGTTTTGTATTTGTATTTTGTAAAACATACAATGGGACGGTCAGAAAAAAGTAATATTTCTGGTTATATTTTGATAAATGCTATGCCTATTTAAATTTATAAAATATTAATTTTAATATTTATCTATTAATTGATAAACTAAAGTTCTTAAAAACTAAAGTCAAGATTTTTGTGCATAGCGCAAAGGATAACAATTATTTTTATAAACAATAATTATTAGCCTGAAACACTCATCCAAATTGAAAAAAAACCGACCAAAGATAAATGTCGCCGACAGGACTCGAACCCGCACCCTTCTGATTGCCGGTCAGATGCTCTACCATTGAGCTACGTCGGCTTATCGCAAACCCGCCAAGTTAATCAATATAGTGTTTCATTCAATAATCAGTAATCATAATAATTCAGAAGGGTGCGGGTTCGAGTCCTGTCGGCGACATTTATCTTTGCTCGGAAAGGTTTTTTCAATTTGGATGAGTGTTTCAGGCTAATAATTATTGTTTATAAAAAAATAATTGTTACCCTTTGCGCTATGCACAAAAATCTTGTCTTAAGTTTTTAAGAACTTTAGTTTATCAATTAATAAATATTTGACAAGTCAAAGCAATTTTCACCAATAAAATGTAGACATAATTTGTCTTGACGCCATCTATTTGAGGGATTTAGCCGTTACAAGCCTCTCTCATACTAATAAAGTTGGTTGTTTACAGGTGAAAATATAATAAAAATAGTAATTATTGAATGGAACACTAGTATATATTGATTAACTTGGCGGGTTTGCGATAAGCCGACGTAGCTCATCGGTAGAGCATCTGACCGGATATCAGAAGGGTGCAGGTTCGAGTCCTGTCGGCGACATTTACCCTTTCTCGGAAGGTTTTTTCAATTTGGATGAGTGTTTCAGGCTAATAATTATTGTTTATAAAAATAATTAATATTTATCTATTTTAAAACATTGTGTTTATCGTACTGCGTAATAATACTATCATTATTTTGAATTAATAAATAATAACTAACCGATGTCCCTCTCCCCGTTTTGACGTAGTAAAGAATATCACCTCAGGGGCCCTTAATAAAACTATTATTGACACATTAATAGGTTCATTAAAGTAATATTGTTTGATTACTTATCCACGTTGACAAGTGTAATGCAAAAAAAAATCAAAAGTTAAAACTGTTTGCTAAATTTTTGATTTCAGTATAGCAAATGTCAATAATTCATGAAGCTTTCAACATTTTTTCAACAATTATTTATTATAATTATTTAATTATTTAAACGCCCAGAGGGCTTTATACAAATATAATTATTTTACGATTTCCTCAAAAGTGGGCTTTTACGTAGATACAATTATTTTATAATTTCTTCAAGAGATTGGTATTCACTTTGTAACGGCATTATTAATAAATTAATAAAAATACCTTTTACTCACAACTTTTTCAATATATTTATATCAACGTGTTTCGTTTCGTTTTTGTCCTGATGAGGAAATCTTCGCTTTCGAACCATGTTGATATTTATATATTAAAGAAATGGTTTTCATAAAGTATTTTTAATTAAGTTAATAATTATTTTGTGTTTAAAGAATTATTGGTTGATGTTTTTATGTTTTATTTTCTATGAATATAAGTAGAAAACGTATTTTTTTTACAATACACAATTATTTCCACACGAGGCCCTGAGGGAAATAATTTCCATCAAGGCCTATATCATCTTTGGGGATGCTGTATGGAGAGTATTTTAGAAGATAGGAAGGAGTGAACGTGGGTCTTGAAGAGATCCATGTTGTAGAATGGCGGAAACATAGAGGCCGGCAGATCATTCCACAGCCGAGCTGTTGAATACAAGAACGAGTCGTAGAAGAAACCCGTTCTCATGTGAAAAATGTCAACCGTTTGCAAATGTTGGGCACGTGTTTGCCGACGGTGCACCGGTGCTGAACGGATCAATAACGCTAGTTCCTTAGAGCATTTCCCATTAAAATAGGGGTAAAACATAGACAGCATTCCACCTGACGTCTGTGCTCCAAAGATTGCAATCCGTTCGTTAAGATAGTCGAATCTATCAAATGGACCGCTCGTTTCTCCACAGAGTCAAGGGTTTTTTTCAAATATTTTAAGGCTCCCGATCAGAGGTGGCTGCCAAATTCTACAGTTGGGCTCACTTGCGATTTGTACGGGGTGAGCGTTGTGTACTATTAAAGTATCTGCGGGCTTTGTACAATACACCCAGCTTCTGAGAGGCTAACTAACTCTGGCTTCGACGGAGCCCATTACTTCGGCAATGTTAACTCGTTCTCGTTGACAGCAGCGGTGGACAAACGCACTTAGTCCTTCATCATGACACAAGCAATATTTTCCTCTTACTGTCATGGTAGTAGGAAATTTTCAAATATTGTCACATTATTCGTAACCCCGGAATGTAGTATTTATTAAAAAAAAAAAAATTAAATCGAACAACTTAAAACACGCCTCTATGATCTCACTTCTAGGGATAAATGGTTCTGTGGTTCTGTTGGTTATCACACTGAGAGACTTATCTAAGAATTTTGATTGTTTAAGAAAAATAATATTGTTTTATCTTTTTTAGATTATCCACAAAACAAAGACGAAGACATTTTATGTACGGAGTTTTTCTTATTATCAAAGTTTTTTATAGGTAAGATGTACGTTACCAGCGACTGCCTAATGTTTTTTTAATGTTGCCTCAAACATTTTTTTATTACCTTACTCCGCCGGTACTTAGAGTTTTATAAAAGCAGATGAGGAGTATGTCGCAGGATCCATTATTGTGCCTATGGGTTTTTTTTAATGTGGAGATGAATGTTAGTTAGGAATATTATTACAGACCACAAGATTGTTATTAGGAGTGTGAGATATTGATAGAATATATTCGTAGCTCATATACGTACAGGGTATATCAGAATGCACCCTAAAAACCTTAACAAGTAATTTATGGGGTTATTTGGAGTAAAAAATAAATCTAATTTCTTTACTGCAAATAATACAAGGTGTACGAGACGTTTAGGACCCGCACAAAAAAAATATTGTAAATATTTAGCCACCGGCACACAGGAACGCACGACTATTGTGATTTTCGAATCATCTTGAGAAAGGCGTTTGGTAGTTTCCTTATGGAGATATTGTCGCTCCAAGCGTACTTAACTTAAGGCACCAGCCAGTATGGCCAACTAATAAAGTAAGGAAATTTATATACTCACCGCTTCTCAGTATGTTCACATTATCAAAATAATACAACACATTTAAATAAATCAATTAAGAAAACATTGTCGGTTAAATACGAGTAAAAACACATTATAAATGTGAAAACCTCCCAGAATTCAGAACAATAATTGCTTTCTACCTAAATCGGTTTTACCGATAATAAATCATTACCCATCCATCCAAATTTTAAAGGAGTGGGGGTAAATTAAATTATATAAATAAGTCGTCGTAATGTGGATTAACCACAGTTTGAAAATGGCCTTAAACGCCGAAACAGCTGTCACAATAATAACAACTAAAAATACTTGCAGAACTTAAATAATAACATTATTAAATTTGATTTACATTAAATTTAAAAAAAAAAAAATACTTCGAAGTTGTTGACATATTTGGCGAATCAATGTTACAGTATATAAGCTTGCATTAGTACGGTTTTTTTCATCTACTAGAACTAGGTTATTTGAAACTATTTAACTCTAGATAAAAGCGTCAAATTATGGTATTTCTTTTTATATTATCGATTATAATAGGTATGTACCTTTTTAATATTATTTGTAAATGTCCATGTAAAAGCCTGTAATGGACGTAAATAAATATATTTATAAATTCTATGTATAATTATAAATAATAAAAGTTATATATTCAAAAACGTCGTTATCATGATATTTTTCACTAGAGATCCTTATTATTAGGTAGGAGAAGAGAGAATATCGATATCTCTAAGTCCAAAAATTATTAATGCCCATAACTTTCAAACTTCTACGTGTGGATATGATGCCTAATAACACCAAATTTCCAGTGAACCCTTTGGCTACGCGCGTCATAATAATAATTGTAAATTACGGGAAAGATTTTAATCAACTGGGAAGCTTCTGAATCCAGATATGAAATGAAAATTTATGCTTCCTTCGCCGCCTAAAGTTTCACTCGGGTTACTTAATCTGCATCTCCTACTTCTTGGCCAAGTTTAACCCCTTATCAATTTGAGTCACTACTGTCATATAATATAATATAATTCTATGGTGGTTGGAGGGTTCAGTTGGAGACGTAGTTTCTACCCGACCACGGCTCTTTGAGGGTTAATGTTCATGTGGTTTGGTTTCGAGGAAGACTTCAATGCTCTTTGCTGATGCTTTTTACTATACTTGGTATACACAGTAATGTTTATTTTCGTATCTGACTGAAACTCGGTACGCGTCAAAACATAATAGCGCAATAACGATATTGTATGTTTGCACCGTGGTCATGACACGAAGATGTTAAAATGTTGATATAAAAATAAGATCACCAATAAAAGATTTAATGATTTTACTCGCTTCGAATTTAATTTTAATTTATTAATTTTATTTACCAAGACACAAACAAATCATGAGCTATGGCTCTTTGTATTGAGATTTTAAATGTATGTATGTAATTTGAGAAAAATGTCAATGTTGTGATGTTTACTAATTTCATTGTTTAATCTTGACGTTTTTGGTATAAAATTATGATATTCCGTATTATTCAGTCCAGAACAAATCAAAATTTCTGGTACATCTGGGTCTAACGTATATTGTGATCTTACTCATTACGTTAATATCAACTAGATTATTAACAATTTTGTAAAATAATCAAAACAATCAATATTCTTCTTTTGTGGAGGCATCAAATTCGAAATATTTTCTACAATGATTAGAAATAATCGTGTATTCTGTTCCCACATAAATTCACTATGCAATAAATATTTCGTCAGTCTGAAAATCCGCTAAGCGCGTCAGCAAGACCCCGAGATTCCTCAGCAAACCGCCAACTCAATCTCCAGCCAGTGACTTATGCAAATAATTCGCCGAAGGGCGGAAAATAGTGGATAAGGGTTGGCAAACACTGAAACCGAACTACTTGCTCAATCTTTTATTCATCGCTTTGAAAGGGAAATATTACATCACTAGTGTTTGAAACAGTTTTAAAGGATTTTCAGATAAAAATGTAATTTGAACTTTAATTATAATAATAATAATAAAAATAATTCTTTATTCCATTTAATAATAAAAATATTAAGTTATACAGGAGTAGTGCAGTTCAATACGTCCCATAAGTGATAATAATACAAGCAAATAAATTACTAGGCGCCCTCGTGGCAGCCGGCTGCGTTTTGTTGTCGCTCCCGATTTACCTTGGAAGTATCGGGAAGTTATTAATTTTCCCGGTGTAAAAATAGCATAAAATAACCGCAATAATTTTTGGGTTACATTTATAAAAATTACGTAATTTTAGTGCTGTCGTTTCGAGCTTAAATCAAGTTTATAATAAAAAGCCAAATATTTTGAGTTGAAATCTGCTTTGTTCTTCCGAATTAACGCATTAGACATCGGTCACATCTAGCGGCGGTCGGTCGAGGGCCATTAACACGTGTACTAGTGAAGTGCGGTGGTTGTAAAAATATTGTATACAACCGGGAAGTGGGCTGCTGGGACCCCAACAAGAACACCAGCTGGGGCGAGAACGAGCCTTTACCTACGTCATTGAGATAGTGGCCAAGTACCTCAACAAGCACGACTCTGACCTGATCTGCCGGGTGCGTCAGGTGGTAGAGGACGGGTATGAGTTCTTTGCCAAGAAGCAACTGGTACTGCAGGGAATTCGATAATGCAGGAGCAATGATGTCAGTGGACGACACGATGAAGTGCTCCTTCCGGATCCTGAAGCCGGCTGACAAGCGCCTGGCGTACGTGCAGACCAACACCAATCCGACCCGTCACGCCACCAGGGGCGTAACCAAGACAAAGAAGATTTTGAGGGCTCTCTGGATAAATCCCACCGGCCACCATCCTCCCCCGCCGCTCCACCCTTTTAAGAGTGTTCTGTGTTATTTATCCTAAAAATATGGATAATAATTCTTTGTTTTAGCTTAAATACATTCTTGAATATAATGGAAACAGTCACTCTATCATTTGTATTAGCGTCTCGCAATATTAAATACTTTCTTGAATATAATGGAAACAATCACTCTATCATTTGTATTAGCGTCTTGCAATATATCGTAAGGAATAAATACAGTTAGCTTCTTTTTTTTCAATTTAAAAAAAAAAAAAATAATAATAAATTCTTAGAATAGACGTAATATAAGAATAGGAAGTAATATTTGTACAGCGCCCCTGAGGTGATTTCTCACAAAAGCGGCGCTATAAAAATCATCCAATTATTATTATTATAGGTACGTAATATAAGACGAGGAATAAAAAATAAAAAAAAGATTACAATCACTGAGAAAGAAAAAAATAAAATAAAATTAACAAGTTTATGGTGGATATATTTGACGGTCTCCCGTCTCCGAAGGTCCATCAAGGGAAACTCCATCCATGCAGCCGTAGCAGTCATGATGGTATTCTTGTATTGGCGTACTCTGCACCATAGGCTTCCCATGTGGTGGTGGAGAAGTGCCCTGAAAGAGTGCACTCGTCCTTCCAGGAACATTTCTCTAGCGCTGCAGTATCTTGTTAGACGGAATAGTTAGCGATATGCATTATTGTAGGTGACTTTTATCTTTTGCCATTGAGATGAAATGTAATGCACCCACAGTTCTGACGTATACAGAGATGTGCAGAATGTGTTGAGCAGTATTTTTTTGACGTTTGCGCTGCAAAGGTAAAAACGCCTTAATAATTGTAAAATAACAGATTTTCATGCTACTTAGAATGGGTTTTCTAAAAACAGTTTTATCAAAAGATCGTTATAAATATAGTTTCAAATTTATTTTATATTAGTAGCTTTAATACACCTTATTACCAAATATGTCAATACATTATACCAATGTTACATGATAGTCGAAAAACAGTACAAAGAAAAGTTACGATCGTAAGTAAACATAAAAATTAATATGATATTGTTGTATAACAATTTGCACATTGAATTTAATATAAATAAATAAATAAATAAGATGTAGGTGAATGATACATGTTACATAAAACAAAAATAAGTACATGAAAATAAAACTTTTAATATGCTGCGGCATTTAAATTGAGAGGGGCCAATATCTTTCTCCAGTATGCGTCGATGCAGGAGGCTGTACTGAGGCGGGCCTCCACGATGAGGATAGTTCTTATTTATTTTATAAGTTTAATTTTTTAAAATATTTTAATTTTATTTTTTGTTATTTACAAAAAAAGAAAATATTCCCTGGTTACGAATAATCTGAAAATATTTGAAAACCTCCTACAACCATCACAGTAAGCGGAAGATGTTGCTTGTGTCGTAATGGAGGACTTAGCCAGCCGAGGAATTGAATCACGACGCCTGGGTGAGATCCAAACGCGATGCCAACTCAGCCACTGACCGGTCATTCCCGGAGCTCTTTATTCTTTCCCTCATTTCAGCCACCCTATTTAAATAAAATATTTTCAAAATGAAAAACATAAGTAGGTATCTACTAAAGAACTATTATTTAGATATATTTAGAAAAAATAAATGTTTTTAATGAAATAAAATTTTCAAATGAATGTTTCTTTGTTTAGAGATAGTTACTTTCGCTGTCAAATCAATTATCGTATCTAAACAACAAGCAATAATTCAAAACTTCATAACTTTATTCCAAAAAAAAAATTCCGAGCTAGGCCGGTTACACATCATATAGTAAATAAATAAAAATGAAAAAAAAATGTTTTCAATTTGGAAACTGAAATTTGATAATTGTTCGATAAAGCTCTGTAAAGAAACGATTAATTTTAAAAGCAGTTCGATTTTTTCTCTATCCATCCAACAACAAAAAAAGAGTCAACGTGTTAGAAAGAAAATGTTTTTGAAAATGCTTTTCCTTACACATATAACAATCTTTCACACAAAATGAATATTGAATATTTTGTACGTCGAAACTGGCACGTGTGGTATCCCCAACTCCTTCACAATTGCTTGACGATCAATTCCATACAATGCGACACGTTGAATTTTTGACATTTCAACAGTTTACGTCAAACGCCGATTTTCGACTCGTTCCTGCATTTTATCTAGTTTAGAACACCCGCTAAGCATAACAACATGACTTTAATGCTTTTTGACTGATCGCAATTTGATCAAAATCTGAAACGGGTTGAGAATTGAGAATCACTGACAGTCGATTTGGTCGTCAAACATATCGTATGTGACTGAGTATGAAATATTAATTCTTATTGTGTTTATTTCGTAGAACTCGATTTTAATTTTTTTTTAATTCAAAGAAAATTAATTGAATAACGTCGTTATTGATTACACGAAAGATTTGTTATTATTTTTTTCCGAGCTATTTCTGCGTTCAAATTGCCACAAAATGCGCCACATTGCGCCGACTAACTTATATGATTTTATTTCCCTCTAAATATTTTAAATTTTCGTGGTGTTTGAAATGATCTATTAATTATCTCGGTAACCACCGATTTACTCAGAAATATTTCTGATAATTAAGATATTCTTTTTGTGGGATACTTACAGTTGAAATCGGTTTTATTTTTCTATTTATTTATTTTATAATGACGTGAAGGCAATGAATTTAGATGTGGTATGAATTATTCTTAAGAATTATTATATTTGGATTTAGTAAAAATACTGAGAAATGTTGAATACATGATTTTTCTTTTTTATTTACTAACGTTACATTAGGATCATTAGTTCGTTTGTTGATCTCCGTTTCTATTTACTAGAGCAATTACTAGAGAACACAAAAACGTTATTCAATATATTTATTTTTAAATGCTTCAGTAGTTAAAAAGCTTCAACTTTTTGTGTTGTTTGAAATTGACTTCCTAAAAATGTATTTAGTATGTGCAACCATGATTTAAAGTTGGTATCGTGCTCCCGGCACACCGCCACAGCCCGCTCTCAGATTGAAAAACTACAAGACTCTGGCAACCCTAATAGAAAGACTTCCCGCAGTTAATGGCATCACTTTGGAGGAAATCCGCTCCAACCGGAACTTGTCAAGTTTTAAGGCTGCTCCTTGCAACCCCTTTGGTGCCGTGAACGTAAAACGTAAGCCGTAACAAGACTTTCACTTTATCCATCAGGAAAAATCGTACATTGTTTAGCGTTTATAGTTTATGGCTGCGAGAGATTGAAAACACAGCTTTTTGCTGCAGAATCTAAAGGTATTGGATGATATTACAGTGCTTTGGCTTCAAAGGCAATAGATTCTGGATACAGTGTCGGTAAGCGAGTGTTTGAAAGTTTACCATAAATCAGTTTCCTGGTGCTTTGCGTTTTAAAAAAGAAGCTCTAGCGGTTGTATCTTGTAGTGGTTTTATCAGCGACATTTTATTTTTTCAATAGAAACAATGTATCAAATGATACGATCAAACTTTGTTTTTACCACATTAATTTTTCACGCCTACCGGTCTCGGAACATCCGTTCTATCATTAGGGAAAAGTTTATACTAAACAATATTACCAAATTATGGCAGAACATACATAATAAGTGTAACAGTGGGTGGGGGCGTGAGTAGGGATCAGTAAAGAGTGGGGGAAGAGATAAAGATTGAGGCAGGGGTTAAAAGAACATATTTAAAATGGGGCTGTAACGTAGGTTTGATTGTTGATAATAAAATTACTATTATTCAGTTTACTTTTACAATTAATATGAAAAATAATGATCCCCGTATTTTTATAAAAAACTATGATTGCTTGAAACAATATGATTAGAGTATCCGGAAAAATTATTGTTTTTAAAACATGTATCCTTATTGCATTCTAATCCAAAGAATTATTAAACTCACCATGGGAATAATTAGTACAGGTACAGTAGAGATTTAATAAACACTTCACAGTTTCACAATGTACACTTACTGACTTTCTACAAAGATAGACCATAGTATAACTATACGTCATTTGAGATATATCACAACATTAATGATAGGTACCTAAGTTTTTGTAAAATAACAGTCGTTAATTATTCTATTCTGAGAACTTTCACATATTTTAGTTCAGTACATGTATATAAATTAAAGAAAATAACATTGTCTTGTTTAATAACTTAATCACGGATTTACTTAGATGCTAGAAAACAGAGATAAGGAAGGTGAGACATTGGTGGGATCTGATATTTTGTGTAAACTTATAACAAAATTAAAGTTAGGTACCTACGTATAAAGTATAAATAGATTTAACAAAGAAACGGGATAATTACTTTAGATGTACAACAAAGAGAATTTCTTAGACATTCAACCTTCGTATAAATTTAATTGTTTGTATTGTGTATAGGCTACGTATATTGATTTGTATATGGTATTGTCTATTAAACTTAAATCCATATAATTTTCTAATAAAAAGTGTACCAATTCCAAAGTGAAAATATTTTATTTATTTGATTAAATATTCACATCTTCCTAATCGACCCTATGTACGATAGGAGTAAATTTTGCTGTAGTAAATCCTCGAAGCAAATTGATATGCATTGACTACGAGCTTGTTGGATGTATGCTTGTGAGAAACGGGAAACCTGACAAGGACATCGACAGAGGGTGAATGCAGTAGAACGATATTCTCAAAGGTTGCGAGGCTAGCTGCAGTCCGTCAGTTAGTTCTGATTCAAACTGATGAATAGCAGTGAGATATATTTGGAACTGTATAGATTAAATCCTCAAAGCCTATGTGTGGTATAACGCACAGTAGATAAAAGTTAATGTGTGGTATAACTTTATGCACAGTAGATAGACGTTAATGTGTGGTATAACTTTATGGAAAGTAGATTGATGTTAATGTGTGGGATACATTAATGCACAGTAGATAGATGTTAATGTGTGGTATAACTTTATGCATAGTAGATAGACGTTAATGTGTGGTATAACTTTATGCACAATAGATAGATGTAGTGTGTGGTATAACATTATGCACAGTAGATAGATGTTAATGTGTGGTATAACTTTATGCACAGTAGATAGATGTTAATGTATGGTATAACTTTATGCACAGTAGATAAATGTTGTGTCGAATAATAAAAAATAAAAAAATAATCGAAACAAATATTCTAAAGTTTTAAAATTGTTAATGTATCTAAACATATCGTCTTTTAAAGAAATTGTATTCTCAAATAGTTTTTCTTATTAAAATATTTAACGCTCAATAATATTCTGAATTCTTGACAAAAATTAACACTCTACAAGAAGAAGAAATAAAATACAAATTCTTTTTTGAATGAAAATAAGATCACCAAACTCGTTACTATATAGAGCGGTGAAGATCTTTCTAGAAATACCGACCTATATAAAAGAAAGGGAAAATGTGCTGAAATTTAGGAGGAAGTGACGAAACATGTACAGCGCAAATTTTTTATTTTGTAATTTCTATTTTTTTGCTGTAAATTGTCACTTAAATTGCATTTTTATTGGATATTTAAATATATTTTAATTTCTTCAGAAGATCTGCATTCACTTTGTGGATTTAGGTTATCATTATTGAAAAATTACTTACCTACTGTAATTAAGTTTTGTTTATGTTCATAATTTATCTATTCTTAAATTATTGTGTTCTATATTTATCATTGTATATACTTGACATTATTATTTTTTTAGTATTCTGTATATTTCTGATGAGGAAAACATCGCTTTCGAAATATGTGGAGATGTATATATTAATGAAGTGGTGATTACAGAGTAATTTTTAATTAATTTATTAAAAAAATATAATCTGATTATGTTAGAATATATACAACCATTGCATTATATTTTAAGTTAAATAAATAAGAAGAATTTAAACGCTTAGATACTCATGAAACATAAAATGTATCCGAAATGAATTGATAAATGTGACGAAAACTTCCTGTAAATCCCTGACACGAACAAATTAATGAAAACATACAATGTTCTTACTCGTCTGTTTTAATAACCAAAGCAAAGTAGCAAAATAGCAAAGTGGCTTGAAGGCAACCTTTTGGTATTAAAAGCAAAAAAACAAAACAAACATACTAAGTCACTAAACGTAGCGGAATACTTGGAGTAACCTATGACAGAGGTGCCGATTATCCAATGATTTGTTTCCGGAGCGGCGGCCCGCCTCCCAAATTAAATGTTGTTTTTATCATTTTCTGTTGTTGATATTATTTTTGTAGGATTTCTGTTTTTGGATTATTAATTCTTGGTGAAATTCAAACGTGTTTGCCTAAAGTTATGGTATTTGCCCCTATCACATATAAATACTATAAGTGAGACCAAAAATATACCAGTCTGAGAATGGATATGATTGTTCGAAACCGATCCGGTCATAAAATGAGCAAGTGGAATAAAGTTTAAATTTGATTTTATTATACGTATATTTTATGAAAAAAGGAAATTTTAATAATGACACAAGTGTACAATATATTATAGTAAGTTCATCAGCGGTATAGATTGTATTCATATGATACATCTTTTTTTAATGCAATGTTCTACCATTGGGCATGTGGTGGGATATTTTGAACAAATAATTAAAAGAGTTATTTTCGTATGCGAATACCGTATAAGGCTATAGCATCTCCTACTGGAAATGAAGAAGAGAATGGTAGGATGTATGTGGTTATTCAGATGTGATAACCAAACGCGGCCTTCTCTAGCAACGTTTCGATTGTGTTTTCTTTCTCCAATGCAACACTGAGAGAAAATACAACTATATGTGATATTACAGAAGGGTTTGGTATTTCATCATCTCTGCTTCCTGAAATGGTAGGTATGTTACATATATCAATGTTTTTTATAGTAATATAATGTGATTAGGTTCCATAAGTAATTATACAACTAACATTGCCAAGTTCCATTGCGTTCAAAGGGTTGACAATTATTCTCTCCTATGATTCCTGTGTAATCTCAAAGTTTTCATATTTCACGACAACCACCCTCTCCGTGTCCCCAGCGAGAGGTTCTAGAGCCGGAGTCTGCGTGCCAGGAGGGGTGGGGGAGGAATGAGGGAGGTATGAGAGGCGCCGGAAGATTAATGGGGGGTTAGGGGGGTGATGGGCAAGGTGGGGAAGGGGAGAAGTTGGGGATAAGTGCGGCGAGAGGGAAAGGAGGCAGGTGTGACAATGAAAGAGTACGCGAAGGATTAATTAAATCATAAATGCGCCTTCAGGAAAATGTTGTGTGTGATATAATGTCTGTAATCCTATTTTTGATGTAGAAACATGCGAATTTTGTAAAATTCAGCTAAAACCATCGTCATATTCAAGACAAAAACAACAATATCATGTTTTGTTTATTCCCCTTAGAAATGCGTTTAATCGCTTGTGTGCTGGCGATGGCACTCTGACATTTGAAACAAAAAAAAATCATAAAAAAAACATAAATATGATGAAAAACACAATAAAGCATATATATTATATATTATCTGTGTTAATATTTTTTTATTAAATATTTTGAGATGCCGGTAATATTAACACCTTGAGTGCAATTGCACTCAAGGTGTTAATATTTTAATGTTTTGTGTTTTTAAGTAAGTTTCCTTTTCGTTTTTAATTAAATGTTTTTTTTACTGCGGAATTCCGGAGAGATGTAGTCAAAAAATCTTATACAGATTATTAAGAGCTTATTTGAAAAAACAATTTGATGAAATATCTTCAAGTGAAAAGCTTTTGGATCAAAACTTTTTTTAACAATTACATTATATATTAATGCTGGAGTGTGATAACCTATTTATTCTGTCACTACTTTTAAAGGTAACATTTGCCGCCTGTATTTATATTTCCGTTAAAGTTTATTAGCTAATAACATTTACAGTTGATAATAACGTAGTTGTTACACGGTAACTTGCTTTATAATGAGTTTTTCTCTTGATAAAACTACGCAAACATTGATATTTTTAATGAATGTGATTCGCTGAATGACAGCTGTCAGCTGTCATCTGAGAGAACCGGAACCGTAGTTAAACAAGAAGTCATTAAGCCCATGGAAAAGGAAAAGGAATCTTCCTTAAAAAGAATATTAAATATTGATTTGTCTTACGCTTCAAAATTAAATTTGCCTTTCATTTCTGCTTAGTGTTATAGTAGTAAGGGATTTTTGAAAATATTATCATGTTATTCATAACTCGGAAATGTGCCTGTCTTTAAAGATTTTTTTTAAACACATGTGTATCTTAGTTCACAGTTTAGTAGTATACTGCCCGAAGAGGCTACGGTAGTAGCGAAACCCGTTCGGCAAAAGTATTTTTATAACAAATAAATGTGATGTAAACATTATAATTTAAAAAAGTAAAACAATAACTTTGTTTTACATCACTTTTATTTATACTTTAGCCGACCGGGAACTAAGATGCACATCTATAACACATGTGCATCTTAGTTCATAGTTTAGTTGTATACTGCCCTGAAGAAGCTACGGTAGTAGCGAAACCCGGTCGGCTAAAGTATAAATAAAAGTGATGTAAAACAAAGTGATTGTTTTATTTTTTAAATTGTAATTAATACCATCTCTCTTGTCATGGGCAGTATGGTCACCCTATGATTGTGGCTGATTGGAGCTACCACATACCACATACCACGTACTTTGTGATATTTGGTTTACAGTGAAATTGTTATTGTTGTCAACTGCAAATGTGCAGCCCAACTTACAGTATTTGTAGTATAAATTGGTTCCATGACAGTTGATCCCCTGAAATTTGGCCTCCCGATAGTTAGCCCCTCGACAGTTGATCCCTCCGAGAGTTGATCCCCTAAAGGTTTATTTCTGCTGTACATCCTCGTTTGTAAAGTAAGTATGCCAAGAGGATATGCGGCCGTATAACAAAAGTCGATATATTTATATCTGCAGGCCTCTTGAGTGGAGATCCGCCACATAAAACATTTTTACTTACAATAATGCCGAGTCTCCGGAGGAGTGTGCAGTGAATATATGCGGCCGAATAACAAAATACAACATACTACATTTGAGAAAATACGCTATAGTTTAATACTTGCAAATAATATAACAAAATGTCCCCTTGATGTACCAACTGTCGAGGGAACAACTGTCGGGTCATCGTATAAATCAGTTTTACTTTTTTTTAACGTAAGTATAGCTGCTCATCTCAACACAGGACTGTCCTAATGAGATGAGTCGCTAATGTTACATTTAAAAAAAAAATTGTTAACTTTTAGTACGCCGGAATTGCCAATCGGATGCGCAAAATTTATATCAGTTGAACGCCGGCGTATTTGACCGACAGTGTCAAAAAATCGTTTCTCTGAATATTAGTAGCTAATCTAGGGAAACTAATCACGATAGCTATGTCCAATTCTTATAAATATACGAACACATTATCGGGTAAGGCGGTACAAATTAAAAAAATATAATTTTTCAAAAAATAAGTAAGTTATTTTGAAAATAGACAAAGGAGGGACTCGTGCAAATTTACCCTCGGCATACTACGGAAGTACTAGATTGTGGACGATCAGGGTTCCAAATGTAAATAAATATTGTAAATAAATAAAATTGTTTTTATGCTCAGGAAGGAAATTCGAATGGTTAAAAGCATTTGATTAATTTTAGCAAAAGTAAGACATTTTTCTTCGGGCACACGGACACGCACACAGCACACAAAACATCTAACGGCTTGACTCTCAGTAGTATGAGTCAATCAACTGGAACAAAAATTCAAAACAAAGGTCTTGGAATAAATTACTTCGGACGTCAAAATTGAGAATTTAATGAGATTCGATCCAAGAGCCGAGGGTAGAGTGCGGAAGTACCCTGTTTCTAGTAGTCGTTGACTCTCGTTCTGAAGGGAATCGCGATCAATGAAAGCAAAATAAGGCAGTTTCCACCCCGGCCAGGCTACAGGCTGTAGGCTGTAGACTGGAGAGTGGAGAGTGGTACCTGACAGAAACACAGAACTTAAGAAGACATATTACTGAGATCCTTTGACGCCCGTGGAAAGCTTCACGGATCGTGTAAACCGACTTTTAGGGGGTTTTTCGACAGAGCAAAGTTAGCAGGAGTTCTCTACCTTTTGATAAGAAACTTAAACATGTAAGATTATTCATTTTTATGAAGAAAATGACTTAAATTCATCTGACGATGTTTATATCGTAATCCGTAAGTAATTTTTTTATTCCTAGAATGGAAGCGAGGAGTAAGATTTATTCTGTTCAAGTGCCGACAGATGGCGCCAGCTTTCTTAAATATTTGTTTTTGACAACAAGCGCTTATATTCATAGAAATCAATCACAAGTTCTTCAAAACAGCAATAAGAATAATATTATAGCGAAATAGGTATTAAAAACTAGCTAAAATGGTAGAGGAATTAAATTTGCTAACAGTGAAACAAATACTGATATTTAACGTATTGATTTTTATATTTAAAATCAGAAACAATTTGTTGCCAATATATTTCTCCAACAAAATTATTCACAACATGGACATTCATCGACATAATACAAGAACGTGGTAGAAAATTAGGCTACTAAAAAGAACAAAGCCAACACGCTAATAGTACATTTTATAAAGGGATGAAATGTTATAATGCTCTGCCGGTACCAAGCAAAATTGCACTAATCCACAAAAAAAAACATCCATTAGTTTTTAAGTTATCTTTATCTATATTTTTTTTATATGAATACCACACGAGAGTCCCAAACTGCTCCCAACCGTCTGGAGCCAGTGAGACTATGGCTTTCCCAATTGGTGAATGTTGTGAGGCTGAATCTATTGGGGAGGGGAAGAAGAAGGGGGCGAGAAAGGTGGGGAAAAGGGGAAAACAAATTTTGTAATAATATAAGAGTTATAATTAGTTATTTTGTTAACTTAAATGACAAATAACGAAAAATAAATAAATAAATAATAGAAAAAAAACAAATGGTAGCAGGTTACGACTTTTTCTCGAATGTAACATTTTTTTCACTGAGAAAATTTTACGCCTCGTTGTATAGCGGGAACTATTGAGTGAAATTTACTTATGGCTTCTCAGACACAATAAACGAGTTAATTATGAACATTTTCGATCAATTTAAGCGATAAATATCTTTATTATCAGTATTTGCAATATTTATTATCCTAAACAGCAAATATTATTCGAAGTTAGGAGAAAATGCCTAATTTAAAATGAGAGTGAAACATACTTCTCGCTTTCACTTATAGGCTAAGGAACAATGCTACCATTCTAGGGTTTAAAATCTCTTCAGGCGATGATAATGAAATATTTTTCCTCAGTGCCTATATCGTCTTTTGATATGAAGTATGCAAAGTCTTTTTGAAAAGAGAAATGAGTGAACCTTGGGCTTAAAGAGATCTACGAGATACTTATAATAAGAATAATAGTTATAATTTCCTCACAAGATTAGTATTGTGGAGTGATTATTAATAAATTAATGATTACTTTGCAATCACTACTTTATTAATATATACGTCTCAACATGTTTTGAAAGCGAAACTTTCTTCATAAGGTATACATAATACATAATATTCTGTATGTCCTGATGAGGAAAGCTTCGCTTTCGAAAGATGTTGATATGTAAATATTAATAAAGTGGTGATTACAAAGTAATTTGTAATTCATTTTCTTTCAATTTTTATTCCAGAAGGCAGCGCAGGGTAGTGCAATGCTATAAATTCTATATTACACAAAAAAAAAATGGTTGAAGAAAAAAAAGGTGATTAAATAATTTAAAAAAATGCAAAATAGCAAAAACGAACCGGAGGAAACACAGAGGTCCGTAAACCATTCCATTACTGAAATGTTGATAATAATTTGTTAATAACGAGCCTTAAAAATGTACCGTTCCTTAAATTATTTGTTTAATATTGAAACTGTTGTTAAAAAGTCAGTTTTTGTCCTCAGACTATCTACATAGCAGACTGTATTTTAATTTAGAAAAAATATATATAATTCATAATAAAATATTTAAACGTAGAATTTATGAATCATTATTTGAAAGCGAATAAAAAATTATCTCATAAAAACACCTTGTTATCTTGTTACCATTGCTTTTGGAACATCTGACGTCACGTGTGCATTCTGTTTTTGGATTAGTATAGAGATTTTTATTTTTCGATTTCGTTTTGTATTTTGTTAGTTTTGGCGAAATTAAAACCTAATTTGGGTGACTTTAACTCTATAATTATTGTTCAATATAAACTATTGGTAAGTCAAAAAAATTGAGTAGTCGTAAGCAAACCAATTATCTATGCGGATATTATGATAATGTAAATTCTTCATACTATTATTATTCTTTGAGTTAAAGTTTCTAAAAAGTTACATAATTTTGTTGCTTATGTTTAGTTATGATTTACCATGAATATTATTTTAAATTTTAAACGGTAAAGCTCACTTTGACATTCTAACCTCAAAATTGATCTAAACAGACTTTAGAAAAAAATCTAAATACTCGTATACTGGTATTTAAGTTTGTTGATAAAAAAAAAGAAAAAATTGACTACAGTTACTTATTCCGTAGTGATTTTGTGATGAGTGCAAGCTACATAAAATATTAAAATAAATTTAAAAGGGTCCGCTTAAGCTTGGTTGGCGACCCCAGGAGAGCCCGAGAGATGGTTGAAGTAGGCCACTACATGATATTGTACTCTTCACACAATTTGCAGGCACCTTCGCAGTCCTTTAGGTTAATGAAAAATGTGGTAGTGTGGATTTGCGGAATATTCCGAGGGCTTTTGGAGCGCAGGACTTAACTTTCATTTTCGGCGTCGTTTAAATTTAAAAGGAACAATTTACCCCTTGTTCGGTTGAAATTTTCAAAAAGTTTTTTTATAATGCAATATGTGTTAATGTTAACATTTTATCAATATCTAAGCAACTATAATAATAACAATGTAATAATATATCTGAAATGGCGGACAAAGTTAATGGAATGATGCACATCCATCTCTTCACTATGGCATGCATTTCTGTGTGACTAAATGTAGGATGGGCATAGTTTTTTTTTTTTTAATTTCAAAACGTGCATTAAATATTTAAAAATAGCTAATTAATTGCCATCTTTCGTGTATTGTTATCGCCAAACCGATTAATGAACAACATATATTTTTCTTATCTAATGTTTTTTTTAATGTTTCTTGGGCATTAACTATATAACAATTTATGGACATTTTGTTAGTTGAGAAATTTTAGATTTGTGTATAACGCCAAGTGACGAAGATGGCGGTGCTGATGGTACGTGTTTATAATAACTACGCAGGCGCAGACATCTAGTGGCCACAAGCAACCTCAAAATATTCAAGCCGACAATCTTGGATACGTAACGCTTACGTGCGCTGTAATATGAATGTATTCATAGATATCGTATGCAACTAATGTTGTCGAGTCTATACTATACTGCACGGTCCTGGTAGATATGAATATACCTTTCATCGCAAGTAGTTCTAGGTACAAGTAATTTTACCAAATTTCATAAAGCAGGAAATAGTAATCTAGGCATTCTCTAGGAATACCTATTTTAAAATTTACGTATCTTAAGAAGGTATGGTCGATTCTTTCAATAAGGAACTCCAGTGAAAAATATATGTCTTTAAAAATACGTATTCACATAGATCAGCTAAAGCCGATTCTGATTACATATCTTTTTTTATACATAATTATACGTCTAATTTATAAATCTTTATTTAAAAGCGATCAAAAATTATTTCATCAAAACACCCTGTTATGTTGGTACCGTTGCATTTGGAACATCTGACGTCACGTGCGCGTTCTGTTTTTGGATTAGTATAAAAAAATATATTTTTCGCTTCTGTTTTGTATGTTTAAGTACTTTTTTTGGTTTTTTAATAATTTAAACTTAATTTGGGTGACTTTAAGCTCTATAATTGTTGTTCAATATAAACAAAACCATTATTACTGAAATAGATTCATGAGCAAACCAAATACCAGTACGAATATGATGATAATATTAATGTTCAATACTATTATTATTCTTTGAGTTAAAGTTTCTAAAAAGGTACATAATTTTATAACTTATGTTTAGTTATGGTTTACTATGAATAGAATATAAAACTATGAACGGTAAAGCTCATCCTAGTTTTGACATTTGACATTCTAACCACAAAACTGATCAAAATCGACCGACCATAGATTTGAAGCGTTTTAGTGGGCTTTGAAAAAAAATTAAATTATTTTAACTATGAAAACTAACTGAAGAAAAAAAACTAAATATACTGGTATTTTTATTAAAACATCACTACCGATAATTTTTTTTTAATAAATAGACTGGAGTTCCTTATTGTGAGCGAATGAACATCATGATTTGAAAATCAAACTGTCGAATTGCACTCAATATGACTCCTTTCTAGTGAAATATACAATTTTTCGATAGTATGATATTATTACAGTCACCAGGAGGCCAATCCCCGTTCTTTTTAAGGAAGGTTCCTTGCGTTTTTCCTTAGAGTTAAAATCTCTTTGATTAACTGCGGAATTTCGTTGAGACGAAGTAAAAATATCCTGAGTAGATTGTCAAGAGATTATTTGAAAACACAAATTGATGAAATATCTTCAAATGACACAAGGTTTTGAACCAAAACTTTGAAAAACAATCACATTATATTATAATGCATTTTAATAAATTTTTATTTCAATTTTACATGGTATAAACACGCCTTTTCACGAAGAATTATATTTTGTAAAAGGGACCTTTTTGATAAACACTTCTAAAAGAGATATTTTCTGTCATGGTTAATCTATGCCGACTGTAGAGGTGGATCATTCCACTTATTTTACAAACTCGATTTCAATTCCGAGTTCAGCCTCACGGACTCGATTTCTCGGATTCAGACCTTTGTTTCTTTCGGTCCGTCCCGGTCCGCCGATCCGGAAGCAAAAATTGTTAATATTACACTTATTTATTTGTATTTATTTCACACATTATTAAACCATAAAAACTAGAAAGCTTTGGCTGCCTAACTGGGAATAAAAACCGGTTTTAGGGCAGTCAACACACTGTTGAATAGTTTCTAAATCTAATTCAAAACCTGAGTCGTTCCTTAAGTGTGAGTTTGGAATGAGTGAATATGGATTTGTGAACTTGGAGTGAGTCCCCCGCTTTCGGAATTGGATTCATTCTCTGGTCTATGCCGTGCCTGACGTGATTCGCCGAAGATTGTGAACTATCGTGCCGAAAATATCAACATTTTTTATAACTTTTAATAATGTTCACTAACTAATACTGTTTAAAGTTAATAATACAGTAATTGGTAAATTATTTAATATTGAGATTTTTTTCGTTAAAACTACACAAATATCGATATTTTGAATGAAACTAATTTATTTAATGATAGCTTACAGCTGCCGTCAGAAAGAACTAGAACCGCAGATAAGAAAGAAGTTTTTAAGCCTTAGGAATAAGATAAGGAATCTTCCTTAAAAAGAACGGGAATTGCACTCAAGATAGTCTTAAAATTAATTTTTTGTTATTTTTTTTAAAAGAAAGACAAATATTCCCTGGTTACGAATAATCTGACAAAAATTGAAAATCTCCTACTACCATCACAGTAAGCGGAAGATGCTGCTTGTTTCGTAATGGAGGACTTAGCCAGCCGAGGAATCGAACTCACGACGACTGGGTGAGACCCAAACGCGATGCCAACTCATTGACCGGTCAAAATGAGTCCAATGATAAAACCATATTTAACCACTTTATTGTTGTAATAAAATCGACATTTTTCATAAACAATACTCCCGTCTTCTGGATTTATATATAAGTCACTTACAAATAAAGACTTATACGGTGACACAAAATATATTAACTGTTTTTAAAAAATATATATTTATTAAAATATTTTACCGAAGTATGTAAAAATATAACTAAGTTTTGTAAGGTTAGTTAATATTTAGCTTATTGTAGAATGGAAGATGCTTTGACGGTCGCCGTAGTTGACCGGTTACGATCCTTAGCTATGAATCCTGAGGTCAAGGGTTCAAATCCTGTCGTGCACAATACATTTCATATGATTAAATTATTATTTTTTCGAAGAAGAATTCTTCTTCGAGAAGGTTTTCACTTTGTGATGTCATTATGTATTTTAATTAAAACAAAATAACTTTGTATACATCACTTTATTAATATACAATATTACTACATGTTTCGTGAGCGATGCTAATTATTGTTACGTTTTTTTCGCAATTTACTCATTTCTTACGAAACTTAGTCTCTATATGGTATACAAAAATGAATGTTTGTCTGTCTGTTGTCGATTTTTCAAAAATTACTTTACCGGTATTGCTGAAAATAGCAGTTTATTCTTAATAGTGCCGGGAAGGTATAAAGAGTAGTTTGAATGACATCGAATATGTAAAACTGTTGCAATAACGTTTTAAAATTAGTATGAAAAACGTTGAACTTGCCTCCTTGTAATGAGGTTAACCCATATATATACCACTCTGGTTAGCCACAGATTACATATTGAAAAGAAGAAGTTTTGTTTGGGTGGAATCTTGTAAAAATGGAACACAAGTAGGTACCTTATTAAGATTTTTATTATTTAAATACGTTTTCAAAAAATTAATGTTTGGAATGAAATAATATTTTCAAATGAATGTTTTTTGTTCCTTTGTTTAGAGATAATAATAGTATTCACGAGGAATTACTTTCACTGTCAAATAAATTATGACACCCAAACGACAAGCAAGAATACACAAAATCATAACTTTTTTTTACTGTACACAGGAGGCTCTGAGCGAAATAATTTCTCTCGAGGCCTATATCATCTTTGGAGATGCTGTGTGGAAGGTCTTCTGGAGAATAATAATGAGTGATCTCGGGTCTTGAAGAGACCCATATTGTAGGAGAAAGGAAACACAGTGGCCAGCAGATCATTTCACTGCCGAGCTGTTGAACACAAGAACGAGTCGTAGAAGAGACCCGTTCTCATTTGACCAACTTCAACCATGTGCATGTGTTGGGCGCGCGTTTGGCGTATTTTCCGACTATGCACCTGTGCTAAAGGAATAAATGACGCTAGTTTCTCAGAGCATCTTATATTAAAATACCGGTAGAACAGGGACTGCATTCCCACCTGACGTCTGCGCTCCAAAGATTGTAATACGTTTGTTAAGATATGCGAATCTGTCAAACGGACCGCCCGTTTCTGCACAAGGGTTTTTTTTCTGATATTTTGGGGCTCCCGACCAGAGGTGGCTGCCTAATTCTACAGGGGGGCGGACATGTCATTTGTACGGGATCAGCAGTTGTGCACTATTAAAGTATCTGCGGTCTCTGTAGCGTACGCCCGGCTTCTGAGAGGCTAACTTTACTCCGGCGTCGATAGAACTTTACTAAAAAAAAAAATCCTGAGCAAGGCCGGGTACACATCAGCTAGTTATATTATGAAATACAAACATTTCTATTACAAAAGAAATATACTGAGAAATAGCTCAAAATCACCAGTAAGGTGATTTTGAGCTTTTTCTCGGTATTTTCCGTTGATTTGACTGTCATATCACAAAAAAAAATAAATCAGCAATCAGCGCGGGATAACTAAACTTGTCCACAAAGGTTTGGCCACAATCAATAAGGAGTGTATCCGCTCCATAGGAATCCACAGCTCAACAGTTCAAATGGGCGACCAGTTATATAGGCAGTGAAGGCTCGAAATGTTTTAAACGTAATTTTTAAATTAAAGGCTATTTAGGATTCATCAATTTAGCATTATGTTGAATTGTAAAGTATAAGCATATATAATATTTTATTATATTTACAGATTCACAGCCTTATATACCAGGGACTCCTGTATTAAAACGGGAAATTCTTGTGTTGATGTTACTGATACTTATGTTGTCTTTATAATTTATTTTTTTCCCCATCTCCACGTTTACTAACCATATATTTCAAACTTTTGTACCTTCATGGTATTTTTAATATCATTTGGCCGAGCGTTATACAATTTGACAGGTTGGAATATACAGTAAAGTAGATTTGAGGTTTTTGTCCGTGTGGCATAATTTATTAATTTAAGAAGATACGTTTAGAAAATATGCAATGGATTCCAAATAGGCCACATCGCTCTCCCAAGATTCATTGAGAACACATTATTGGAACAGTTCAATTTTTTTATTGGATGTTAGGGTAGTGTTTTAAATTATGGGTCTTATGTTAGAGACGCGTTAATACGAACAGGGACTTCCATCTATAAAATAAGTTTTTTTTAAAGTTATTTTTTTCTGAAACGTATTCAACCAGGTTAAGCTTCCTTTCACGGGAAACTCTGTAAACATTTCTATGAATAATTTATTGTATAATACAGTGCTAGTGCCTAAGTACCCCGGATCAAATACATTCAAGAATTTCGGGAGAACTATGATGTCAAAAAATTAGGTGGGTAATATTTTGAAGAGGAATATATTAAGAAAAATAAAGTAAGGCTACAGAATACTTGGTAATTCAAAACTGGTATCTTAGAGTGGTTAAATAAAATAAAATGTGTGCCATTACGTCTGGTACTACTGCAATATTTTGTAAAATAATAATCTCAACAACAAGGATAAATAAATTGCCATTGTGACATGTTTCTTTTCGTATTCTAAAAAAATAGCTTAGAATTTTTGAAAAGCTGCACGTCAATGTTCCAAACATAAAATATTATGGTTTATCTGTGGATAATAAGCAGTGAAAACTGACGTGCTGGGAATAGTAAGGTGGCGCTGATGGTAGCCCCTTGTCATTAAGGCTTTGTAGGTAATATCCCGGAAACCCTTCTCCCATCCCACCTCCCATCCCCCACTTCCCATTTCCTGCCCGATACCTCACGATATCTCCCAATACCCAACCCACTGGCACTGCGTCACGGCGCTGGATTATGTTGTAATTACTACATCCCAGAAAAAATATTTAGATTTTTTTCCTAAAAATAGCAGCATTACTTTCACTACACTAGCAATTCTATAGCACAGAAAGTCAAAATGGGTTCCTTCTTTTGTTCATAAATTCAGATTAAATAAAAAAAAACTCTTAGTATGATTTGGGTGTGACTTTTAAGTGGAATTTTTACCTTTAATTCGAGAATTTTCTTCCCAAAATATATCTCCCAGCTAAAACGCCGCGCTAGTATTTACGTAATTAGAGTTACTTGCATTTTTTCGTATGGAAAGATGAACAAATTTGTAATAATTTTTTAAAACGGTAATATTCGTTAATCTATATAACATATTAGTAACATTACATTATTCTGGGCAACAAGTTTGGAGGTATTATTGAAATATTTCCTGACTCCATTTATACAATAATGCATCATCTATACCAGAACTTTGATGAACCCTAAAATATGTAGTATTGTAGCTTGAATAATGCAGCTTTAATGATTTGTGTTATAATATTGTTGTAGTTTTCTATTTTATGTCACTGTTAAACGTTTAAAAAAAAGTTAATTTCTTTATGAATTAAAACCTCTATGTACTTAAAATTTTTGATAGCTCCTTATATTAGGTTCTAAAATCCACGTAAACCCCCAGATGGGTGTATAATCAAATGAATAAAAAAAAAATCTATTTTTTCATATGAAGCGGTAACTAATTGATGTGACATTATAATTTAAAAAATAAAACAATAACTTTGTTTACATCACTTTTATTCGTTATATACTTTTGCCAACCGGGTATCGCTACTACCGTAGCTTCGTCAGGGCAGTATAATACTTAACTATGAACTAAGATACACATGTGTTATGGATTGATCAAAGTGGGCGAGTGGAGGGCCAAGGGTGGGAGATCAGCAGGTACCTGACAGGGAAGGACGTGTGCTTGTTTATTGGGAATAATTTAAGGGTTGGACTTTTATTTAAATTTATTTGGTTATTATTGAGTCTAGTACTAGTGTTTTTGGCTTTCATTATTTCTAACGTTTCTAAATTATCAAGTCGAATGCCTATTCCATTTTTACGCAGTAAACTAGTGCCTGTATTTTTATTGAATGTGTGATCTGTTTCTAAGAGGTGGTTGGCAAATTCCGAAAATCCATTATTATTGAGACATCTTAGGTGTTCTTTTACCCGGATATTAACATTACGCGACGTTTTGCCCACATAAAACGACGGGCAGTCGTTGCATTGAAGTGAATCATTACCATTAATTAAAATTTACCTATTTTATTATCTGTGTAAAATGCTGGTTTAATATGTAATGGAAGGTTTTTAATGCTTTGTTTAGAAAAGTTATTGAAATACAAGATTCTACGCTATTAAAACGGTTGATTTTTATTATTTATTATAATACTATTAGGGGGGGTACTGTTGAATAAATACTTATTTGACGACATTCTTTTCAGTTTTTTTATTTAGGATGTTGTTGACTAAGTTTTCCTGATAACCGTTATTTATTGCGATTTGTTTAATTATGGATAATTCTAGTTAAAAGTTAGCATTTGATAACGGGACCGTAAGCAACCGGTGAATCATCCAGTGGAAAGCGGAATGTTTGTGGGAGGTAGGGGGATTAGAGGTGTAATGGACGGTTATGTCTGTATAAGTGGGTTACGATTAATTTTAAAGTCTTTTTTATTTTGTTTTATTGTTTATAACTGATAACGTAAGGTCTAAAAAAATTTAAGTAGAGTTGATTCCTATTTCCATGGTGAATTTAATTTGCTTATGGAAGAAGTTTATTAGTAGAAGGAAAGAGTTAAGTTGGGGTACTTAAATGAAAAACTACCCTATTCAATAGTATAATATGAACGTTTTTTTCCGTCTGGAATCAGAGACACCACCGAAACGGCGGAACAATGATTCGTGTCGTTCCATCAGATTCGTCGAAACGGCGGACCCGGGCGGAGCGATAGAACAACGCCCCTAATTCGAGGAATCGAGTCTGTGTAGCTGAACTCGGAATTGGAACTGAAATAAGTGGAATGACTCATATCTACGGTCAGTATAGATTGACGGAAAATGTCACTTTTAGAAGTAGTGATAGACAAAAGGTCATTACTACCGAGTGAGGTGTCCGTGCTATTTAAAAATAATATTCAAAATTGTTAAAATGCATTAAAATATAATGTAATTTTTTAAATAAGATTTGGTTCAAAACCATATGTTACTTGAAGATAATGATGCCACAAAGTTACCAATCGTTTGAAGAAATTATGAAGATATTTCATCAATTCGTGTTCTCAAAAAATCTTTTAAAAATCTGTTTAGGATTTTTTTTACTACATCTCTCCGGAATTCCGCAGTTAAGCAAAATGTCTTTAAGCCCAAGGACAAAGATAAGGAGTTGTCCTTATAAAAAACGGGAATAAGCTTCCTGGTTTCGTTGAAAGAAATTTTCTCTTTTCGATAAGCTTACCTTCCTGTGTAAATAAATACATACAACCGTTAATACTTTATATTCTATGTATGGATATATGTAAAGTTTTAATACATACGCAACACTTGTACACGCGAAGAATGTTGGGATCAGCGAGTAAATACTCTACCAATACACGCACGTATGTTTGAAGGTATAAGTAATATTTGCACACGTCGGTAGGTACTTTCAGATTCGTCTTTCTTCAAGCCAGAGACTGTGTGATGTTGTTTTGCCGAAGCCTAAATCAAATCAAATAAGCCGTGAAATGTGTAAGAGGAAATGATGTAAATAAGAGGAGGAGAGTACCTACACGTGAAATCTAGTTTATCTCAAGAATCAAATAAGGAGGAATCAGTTCAGAAAATGAGAAAAACGACGAGAATAAACCCGGACGAATACCGATAAGAAGATTTGTACGTCAAATTGGAGGAAGAGAGTTAATGATTTCAGAGATACACTTATTTTCTTCGAAGAAATTATCATTTGTCTTCGAATTTATTATTATGTACCCATTATTATTTACTTATTAATATTTAATTATTATTGTATATGTATTATTATATGCTTATTACTATTTACTGATATTGTTTATTTGTTATTATTTAATTTTTATTATTTACTTATTAACATTTACTTATTAATATTTACTTATTATTATTTACTTATTATTATTTAAGAATTATTACTTACTCATTACTTCTTGTTAACAAAAGTATGGTCACCCTACGATTGTGGCAAATTGGAGCATAGATACTTTATTGTAGTTATTTGGGTTACAATGAAATTATTATTATTGTAATCTACGAAAGTATGGCCCAACATAAAGATTTACTGTAGATTTTATAGATGTTCATAGTTTGAACAACGTTGGCGTTATTAAAAAAAATTATAATATATCGTTTCACAAAAATTGTAAAGCCGCCCATCTCAGCACAAGGACAATCGTAGTAAGATGAGTGACTTATGTTTTTTTTTTGTTTTTTTAAATTTAAGAATAAATAAAATAAGAATGAAGAATTACTGCAAGATTTTCTGCAAACAAGGTTTCAAACCTGGCGAACACCTTGATCTAAATTGCCAGACGTTTATCAATATCGTAAATAATTGTATCAGTTGTGATAAATGACTACGATTTATTACTCATCTTGTTGGAATTTTGATGAGCATAATCAATGCAAACAAATATATATCTACCAACTTTTAATTAATTCATCAACATTATTTAATGTATCGATCGGTTTGAAGATAATCTTTTTTCACCAAAATAGTTATGTTAGAGAATATCTGTGTAATAAAGCAAAAAATATTTTACGTACTTTTTTTATTTAAAGATACACAACAATGTTGCATTCCCATGAGTTATCAATTCAATTAATTTTGGGACTGTTAATTTGTGTTACATAGCATTAAGTTTAACAAAGTTTTCAAGGCTATATGTAAATAAAAGTATAAAAACAAAAAATATGTACATAAACAAAAGGAAAATTACGTTTATAAATGTACAGGCTCGAAACACACAGATCCAATAGAAATAGGTAACAACCTTTTCAAAGAGAAGATATATTTAATATACCTACATTAGAATCTGCAAAGCTAAGGAACGGCTAACAGAATGGTATCTATGATGAATGGTTTTCCAAATAGGATTTTTAAAAATAAGATTTCAGAACATAATTTCGGAACGCACACATGTCTCAATTGTTTGTGAAACTTGTGAAATTTTAGTCCGTATTTTGTAGAGTGTGTTTTTGATATGTGTAGTTTGTGGTGTTGTCGTGCATTATGTTGGTGAACATCGTTATTATAGTTTAGCTTTATATTTGTGTGCGTATGGCATTGAATCATATTTAAAATAATGTTTGTTATCTCATTGCTTGGAATAATTTTAAACGGACTTATGATGTGGGCTGAATTTTTTTATGTACTCGTATAACTAAGAAGACAAGGTTTATTTTTACAAGTTGTTGTAGTAAAAATAAACTTAGTGTTTAAAACAAAGTTTTGCTTTAAATCAATATAATTAGGGTAAATTCATTAAATAATAACTTTTAGTAGACGAAAACATGATATAATTTTTATTTTCTGAATCTATTTTTGGATCAATTTTTTCAACAAATGAATTAAATATCTTTTTATTAATTTAATTCTTTCGCAAGGAGGTTAGTGCAGTTCTACATATCACATAAAGTTAATACAAATAAAATGGATGATTTATAATAATAATAATGCTAAAGAAAATATAAAGAGAGCGTAAAAGACGTAAGTGAACTGTTACATTTGAGATTGATGGAGCCAATGTATTTCTCCATTGTGCTTCCATGCTGGAATTAAATCCTGCCACCCGGGTTCTCATGAGGGCTGCTAAACCAGGAACTCGTCCCCCAGTGAGCATATTGGAAGCACTGTAATGTCTGGAAAAGTTGAACATCACGCGATAGGCGTTGTGCTACTCTACTTTCTCAAAGCTCGCACGTGCAAAAAGTTGTACAGACCGCAAGAAATAGCATCCTTTTTACAAGTAGATTCCATAGCCGAAAATTTCTACTGTGCATGTTTTACTTTACACTAAGTGCTCGTTTTTGCATGTCGATATCATCATCATCCATCAGCTTACTGGCGATTCTGTGCACTAGGCATTTGATTTTACATGGACTCTGATCAAAGAGTTTAGGATCTAGGCTGACAAAACAAGATTGTACGAGATACGTGACAAAAATATTTTTGTGAATCCACGTTAGTAAGGTCCAATACCATGGTCTAAGAATTCCACGGTATTAGGCCCTTGGTATTCTACATGAACGATTTACAACTTTACCCCTCGGGTTTCTGAAATGTGTTTACATGTCAGTTATACCTGTCATATTGATAATTTCATCACGAAATGTTTTCGCGTGTCATTCAACCTCAAATAAATTTGCTGTTTTTAAACACAACTAAAAATAAAATACTGTTTTCGAAAGCAGAGGAAAGACTATTTTAGAAGTAAATATTTCAAAATAGTAAATAAGTTTTTAAATTTTGATTGAAAAAAATATTTTTATTTAAGTCGCTTACCCTTAATTTTTTTTATTTGTAAAACTTAATAATGTAACTTTTTATAAAACTAAAAGCATGAGTAATTACACTAACGTATAATAAAGATAATTGTAACTTTACTTTTTATACATTTCATATAAAAAATAATTTAAAATAAATCAACAATTCAACCACACTTTGGCTGGCATTTTATCATGTCGGCTGGGACAGTTTTTGAAAGCGATATAACCAGTATTTTAAAAATAAGAAGTAAGAACTGTTAAAAATACCTTATTTACGATCTTATTTAAATCAAAACACTATATTTGTGGGACAATTTAACAAACAAACGACATGATTTCTGATTTTAAAAATAAACCTGACGTCTATTGCGTTTGACATTTCCGATACAATTACATTACGCGTTGACAAATGACGCGCTACACGAAAATTTACAAATCATTTATTTTTTACAGAATTGTTCTATGTTTGTACTAAATATTACATTAGAATAAATGATTTGATGAATTATCACTTGTTACGTAACACAATTAGGAGAATCTAGTCGTTGGAAGAATAATACTTCTAGCCGCTAGGTAAATAAAGATACACCTAGCCGGTCGTCGCTATTCGACCAATAGCGACACGTTTCTGCCCGCCATCATTGTTTTTAACCAATGAGACAAGGTACGGGACACAGCTTCCGGCCGCCATTACGGCGTGGGCTCTCTAAGCGATCACCCGCCAGCATTACCAATCCAGACACAGAGTCGTCAGGTGCGTGCAGCGTGCCTTAGCCACGTGACCGCCCGCTATTGCATCAGTACATTGTAAACGCCTTGGTACCTCTGCATTGTACCTAAATATTAAAGCCAGTGACCAGTGCAATAACTCGCTGCGTTCTGTCTGCCATTATATGTGTGAAAACCAGAGTCCCTAGTCTGCACACTTTACACCAAAGGAATACGTGCCGACTGCCCATATAAGCAGATTTGATTAACCTTTCATGTGCTGTTAATCACTGTGCCCTTGAATAACATGTCCGGTTAGAGATTTCTCAGAAAGAGATTATCAAGAATCAGATTAGATTAGGATCAGCCCCTAGATTCGAAACCGTGTATGTGATTACCTGTAAATGTTGTCCTGTAAATAAACCCCGACAAGAAAGCACGCATCTCTCATTCGAGTAGTTAGTTACCTTTCCCCGATATAAGTCTGCGGCCGGCCTTCGACTTTGAGATAGGAGATGAGATGCCTTACCACCTCAGCTAACCTGGTGGAACCTGCGATCAGCCCTGATTCTGGCCTCGAGGTGAGTTAAACTGCCTTCTTTACACCAGCAACCAACGTGTTCTTACCCCCCTTGTTACACTGGCGCTCCAACGTGCTCTACTTGTTTCTATATCACTGAAGCCATAAGATGGGGACCCATTCTCTTCCTCTTGTTACACACTATAGAATGTTCAAGTTACAAAAATATGCATTCCAAAAGCATAACGATTTTGTGGATCATTAAAGTTTCGCAATAATAAGCTACACAAATGAAAAAAATATTACAAATAAGCAGTTAACATTGTTAATTATACATTTTGAGTAAATTTGAGCACAGAATTCAATAGCTGTCAGACATCTCGGTGTACCGCGCACGTAAAAACAACGATTGCGATTGACTGCTTTTGGGTATTTTTTATTTATTCACAAGAGTTTGTGGTTAACTTTTAAATACAAAGAGAAAGCATGGTTTTCTATCTTCCTAATTCAGCTTAAATCATATATCTAACTGTAATTAAAAAGGAGATAGATGAATATTATGAGTCCGTCGCAGTAGGTGGCGTATACGCCACTATGAGACTCTAATGGTTTTGATGTTTTGTGGCGTATACCTCACTATGAGACTCTAACGGTTTTGATGTTTGGTGGCGTATACGTCACTATGAGACTCTAATGGTTTTGATGTTTGGTGACGTATACATCACTATGAGACTCTAACGGTTTTGATGTTTGGTGGCGTATACGTCACAATGAGACTCTAGTGGTTTTGATGTTTGGTGGCGTATACGTCACTATGAGACTCTAATGGTTTTGATGATTGGTGACGTATAAGTCACAATGAGACTCTAATGGTTTTGATGTTTGGTGACGTATACGTCACTATGAGACTCTAATGGTTTTGATATTTGTTGGCGTATACGTCACTATGAGACTCTAATGGTTTTGATGTTTGGTCGGGTTTATGCCGCTCGAATACCCAAGGGGTTAAAATAAACGTTGAAATAAAGCTACATCTTACAGAATTTAACCGCTTATTTCAGAGGAAGACCAACAATTTGATGGAGTACAAATTTAAATAAAAACTATCAAAATGATTTGATCAAAATATTCTACGAGTATTACAATTCAGACTCTTATTGTAATATGGACAACGAAAGTCACCGCGCTTTGAAGTCAAATCAGAAATGAAAGACAAATAAACGGCGGTCCGTTTTTTCCTTGATAGTGTTGCCATGGTTTCCTTTGTCACTGGGTAAAAAAGAATGCGGATTCAATCCAATAAAGGCTTGAACCGATCACTTTGCAAATATATAAGCACATGTATTATGTAGATATCTATAATAACTTTACATCAAAATAAAATGAGACGCTACAAGTTGAGCGAAGAATGTGTTCATATTCGTCAAATGTGAAAATCGATTTTGGTGATTTAAGAGGAACGGGTGGGCGGCCTGTTTCATACAAAACTGAATTTTGCATTTGAGGCCAAAATTCTAACCCAAACCGAGTGATCTTTTTTTATAAAAAGGTATAGGAAATATCTACAATGGATTGCAAGTATTTTTTTTTAATTTTTGGTTTTAAATGATGAAATATAGGCCATTCAATAAATCAATTATTAAAATTAAAATTAAAATTTAGCAATTATTTGTGGGTTTAATGATGACTAAAAAATTGCCCGACCTATTATGAAAAAAATTAAAAATTTAAATTGAGTTAAAATCAAAATTATGATGGGCATAAAATTAAATTAAAAACGTAAGGAATCTTCCTTAAAAAGAACAGGAATAGTGCCCCAGGTAAGTTTGTTTCCGTATCTGTTTGTACATAATAATATAAACCCTAGCAACTAGTATTTGCACAGTGCCCTTTGGGTAATTTTTCAAAAACGGCGCTATGCAAGTCATCCAAGTATTAATATTATTAGTATAACTTTTTTAAGAAATGATAATTTTAAGCATGAAGAAAAAGCACGTGCTGTAACAAAATACAGGAAACAGTAAATATAAATACCTAAAAATAGGTATCTGCCAATTCCATCAAATCAAAGCTGATAATAATAAAAATATTTACAAGTGAAAATTTTTTTTTATTTGGAGGGACCCAAAGTAAGAAGTAATCGGCGAAATCAATTGTTTATTAATCGGTATAAATCACAATTGTTAGGATTATCTGTTCCGTGTTTTACTCACGACAACATGATGTGAAGACAAATAGGTTTATAATTAAATTCACGATGAAATCTCTGATTAATTTCGTGTCACGTTCCCCAGCACGATAACATAGTTGTTTCTGAAAGCACAGCATTCTTGCGTCGGAGACAGTTGGTGAAATTAACAAACACTTCCTCTCGCATGGATAACCTAACGTTTTGGATATATGCATACAAATTACAGAGTGTAACACTTATTTTGAGGAGTTTTTATTTTTTTTGTTTCACTACATATATTTTTTCTTAATTAATTGTTTTTGTGTTTAATTGGTAGAACTCCATTTAATTTATTTTTATTTTATTTAAAGTTAATCAAATTTAATAATGTTATTATTAAGTTCTGCGAGTATTTTTAGTTTTTTTTTATTATTGTGACAGCTGTTTCGGCGTTTAAGGCCATTTTCGAACTGCGTTTAATCCACACTGTGACGACTTATTTATATGATTTTATTTACTCTCACCCCATTCTAATTCCACGAGTTTTCAAAAATAATCATGATTTATTTTCGGTAAAACCGATTTAGTTGGAAAACAATTAAAATTCTGAAATATGTGAGGTTTTCACATTTATAATGTGTTTCGTCGTACTTAACTGATAATGTTTAATTAATTGATTAATCAATGAATGCCCACAGATAAGATGTGCTGACGATTTAAATAGTTATCTGGAGATGTTTGAGTGTCCAAATCAGAAGGCTCGTGAAAAAGATGAAAAAATAAAAAAATAATTTAAAAAAAAGTTTTATTTTTTAAATTTATTTATATTTACTTTAAGAAATTTTACGAAATTTAAAACAAAAATCTCCCGATAAACTCCTCTTTAGTAATTTGACTAACGAGTGCTTGTCATAAAAAACATTATATTAAATTTACAGTTAAGGTACTTACATGTATAGAAAAAGGAAAACATATCTAACAAACTTATATCGTTAAAACGTATATATATTTCATAAAAATCAAACTCAAAAACTTGCTACTTATATCTATAAGAAATATGAAAACATACATTATAACAATAAATAACTAACTAACTAACTAACCATCACGCCGTTTCCCCGCAGGGGTAGGCAGAGAGGACGGACCGCCAAACAACTCGATCTTGGCATACACTTCTTGCTTCATTCACTTTCAGACAACGTCTCATACATTCTCTGCTGTTATTCCGACTTCTGACATGGCCCGACTCAAGTATTTGATTCACTTGATCGTGCCACGTCTTCCTTGGACGTCCCCGGCTTCTTCTTTCATTCACATTCGCGTCATATATTCTCCTTACACTCCTTTCTTCATTCATTCGCTCTACATGCCCAAATCATCTAAGCGTCCCTTTCTTAATCTTGCTCACTACGCTTACACCAGCAACAATAAATTGTATATAAAATAATTCGTAATTATCTAAAAAATATAGTTTCTTTCAGCTAGCCATGTCTTATATATATTTATTGTGTATTTTATTTCAATACAATTTAAAATATCGCAGGAAACATATTTAAACAGCAAGGATTCATGTAATCTCACGTTCATTGTATATATTTGTTTGTATGCTTGGGAACCATTTAATTTTGGCCTTCAATAAAATGAAGGCCAAGGTAAGAAAGAGTTTGCTGAAATAAAAGCCTTAAAAATCAAATTTGATATTAACGATCGAATATCGAAATACTTATTATTTCTAAATTGAAACTGTCAATTTATGGTGGAATTCCGTATCAAAATGATTTTTTAAATCAAAAAACCTTTGTAACTTTTTCCAATTATTTATTTTCGATCAGACCGGTTTCACCCTATTACGGGCATCGTCAGACTGGCACAATTAAAACTAAATCTATGGTGTATATACCATCAATGTGAGGAGTGAGTTCCCCTGCTTTCTAATTTTGTTTTTTTTTTTTATTTATTACTTGAAATTTATTTTATTCCTGAGACGGTACTGTTAACTATTATGTTTTTAAAACTACTTTCGGTTTGGTTATTTCCTTCCGGAAGACGGATGACATTGTGTTTATTTACTGAATCTATCGGTTTTAAAAAAATTATATTAAGTCATTCATGTCAGCTTTTATTTGAATAGACGGTTATTTCCGGTTTTGTTTTTTTCCCTGTGTTTTCCGTCTTGTTTGTTAAAATTAATTTTATAGTAGTTTTAGTCCTATAGTAACCAGGTGCATTTTCATGAGTCTTTAAAATATTGTATTAGGTTATAATATGTACACATCGGGGTAATATCCTTCTTAGAGTTCGCCTTGGATGTCTGCGACAAAATTGCCATTTACATTTTACCCTCGTATTTTATTATGTGTTTCCTATTTACATTCATATGTTATATACTATTAATGCATACAAGTAAGGTTACACTATAATGGGTATACTAAAGTAGAGTCAGCCTTTTCCTATAATTGATTATTTATTACGTACTTTTCTTTTACTTTGCTTATTAGTCTATTAATTTCTAATGATTCTAATTTTTTACCCTTATTGTGCACATGTAATATTGTAACATCTGTGTCTTTATGAAACGAATGGCGATTTTCTAGTACACGGTCAGCCACATTCGACAGATCCTTTTTTATTGTTTACCCAGCTTGAAAAATGTTCCCTTATTCTGGTGTGAAAGGCATAACTTAATAATAACAATGTTAAATTTAATTCACATAAAATTTAATAGAGTTCTACGATTTAAACACAAAAACAATTAATATATACGGGAGTTTTGCCCATCCTTTGTTGAGCTTCTATTCATTATATATTATGAAACCTTCTGGTTTTTTAGAATAAAGTTAGTTTTTTATTCTTATTAAGGAGGGAGTCTATTATCTCGCTCATATATCAATTATTTTTTGCTATTACTTTCATAATGTCTTACTCTTTTATTATAATTAATGTTATTTAATGGTATGGTGAAACCGCTCCGGTTGAAAATAAATAAGTTATAAAGGATTATTAATTTAAAAAAATATATTATAAAGTACTTATTCCCGCAATCGTCGTTTAGCCGACTTAGCAGTGACACACATTTGTTAATCTGTATGATCAATTGTTTAAGTGCAAACATACATAGATCACGAAGACATTAGCACGATCCCCGACAAGAATTCTGAAACTTGGGCTGGAGCAGTCAAAATGTATTATATTATAAATCTTTCTAAATGCTACACGTTTTATAATAAATACGTAACATTTCCGAAACAATAGCATGCACGTAACATTTTGGAGTGACAAATTACGCGCAGGATTTTGGGCACGCGCTGAGTCTATCCGGAGTCTGGAATACACCCCGCGACATTCCAGAAAATCAAAACCAAACCAAAATAATTGGATGGCTGCGTTAAATTTATTAAGACAGTAAGGATAACTTATGGAAACAAAAATGTCTGCCGGGGGTTTAAATTACTCGCATAATTCATTTTATACAATGTACCATAATATGGTGAGATTTCATGAATCCTTTTCAAAATTGTGACAATGGTTTGCTCGTTTGGGCGTACTTGACTGGTTGCTTCGCTAATATAAAAAACGTAATTACCTAATGTTCTAGCTGAAAATACATAAACATTTATCTTTTTGGTAATCAATATTTGATCATTATTAATACGAGAACATTAATAAAGAAATTATCATGATTTCTTGACATAATTTTGGATCATGAAATGTTCCTAGTAATTATCAAATGAAAAAATTTATTTTCTAACACTATTTTAGTGAGGCGTAAATGGTTGTATTGTAATAGTCTAATCATTAATTACTTCTATCGTAAGTAAAAACACAGTAATTACCAAAATTAGCAAAAAAAATAGTATCGAATTTCTTGTTTTACTTGAGAAATAATTTATTATTACATTTTCATATCACGTTTTCGTCGCTGTCGGTAAGTCAAAACGAAGTATTTCTGTTTCTGTAAGCAAAAACCCACTTTCTACGTTGTAGTTACTGCGCTTTAACTAACATTTATGAATATGCTGCGTTTTTTTCTACCATCTTACAGCACATTCTCCCACCGCACTGTCTATCGGCGGAGTCCCTTAACTTATATATATTTGACGTTTGAGTAGAGTTTGTTAATTTTTCGTGTTTCTGCTGTTCTTAAACTTATTTTACACATGAAATAAAGTTGCGATAGGTGATCTTATTAATTCTTTTTAAACTTATAATCACAGTACGGTATTGTACTTTTTTTCAACTTACCACAATTAATGAGTCTAGTTTTTGGACTGTTAATTCGTGGTGGAATTCCATTGTATTAGAATGGAATAAATAAATCGAACAAAGTACAAAAGTTTTTTTTAGTTCAATTCTTACCCCAATTACTTGACAAACATTCACCATTGGTGAGTATAAAAATAGCAAATACAGAAAACGCATATATTCAAAAGATATTATTATTTTTTACAACTTTCGTTGCAATCATAATATAAAATAAGTGCCTAGAAGTGTCTTGGGCAAAAAATTAATACATAATTAAATTAATACAAATAATCTAAAAAGTTGAACAAAACTCTATTATTCTTTCTGGAAAATGACTCCTATAGTAATTACTGTCTTTCTTCTTAAGACGACAGATTACTTAAATATCGATAAGTATTTTATTCATATCACTTTTTGGTCATTTTGTTAAGTAATTATCTTTTGAGATCAGTATTATCAAACTGGCTATTTACAAATTGACCAAAAAAATTCTGAATCAGTGTTTTTAACATCTTTTTAAAAAAGATTTATTATTGAAGTTGCAGAAGTTGTCATCAAATAGGTTCGTCTTTTAAAAGGCACTCTGATAAAGATCCTGTAAAGAAATTTCAATTTTTATTTGCGATTTTGAACACACGCACTAAAAATCTTTTTGTTTCCCCTTCTTAATATGAAATAAATAAAAAAAATCTTTGTGTTGGCGGGGATTTCTAAGAATTTGAAATAATTATAAATTTTTTTGTTTGAATAATGTCAGTCTGTTCAAATTTCCAGGAGCCAACGGTACTCTGTTATCCCCAATTAGGGTATGTTGCGAGGTTGAAGGGCGTGGGGTGTGAGTCACAACATAACAAAAGGCATAGAGGAAAGCGCCGCAGGCAAACATTTTTAAGGCCAACGTTAAACCTATAATTTAACAATTTTTTTTTCATTAGGTTTCTAAAGAATATATATAAAAAAAAAATTTTGAACCCTTGAAGAAACATAGTTTTTAGGTAAAAGAGCAGGGGAAGAAATTTAAAAAAAAGACAGGAAACATTCCCTGATCACCAATTAATAATCTGGCTATATTTAATAAACTCTTATTTTCATCATTAAAAACGTAAACTATTATAATATTATTAGTTTGAACTTGAGCGGAGGGGTAATAAAATTCAATAATAAAACTAAACTACGATATAAAATAATGACAGATACACACACAAAGCAGCAGTCCACAATGGAGTACTGATAATAACCCTGACGTGATAATGGCATTGAGGCAAGGATCTGGCAGAGGAAGGATGAAAGTAGACTGAATACTGTAGAAATGATAGCGGATTATGAGAAACTTCAACTTATGACTATTATTATATTATTTTCTATTTTACTTTATAAACCACCGTACACTTACATTATAATATTACATATGTGTTTTAGTTACAGTTAAACTTAATTACAATAAAGGGATATTATTATTATATTCTTGAAACAAATGTGATAGTATGAAAAATGTTGAGATTCGTAAAGAATGCAAGGCTGATGTAAGCGTAGTGAGTAATATTAAGAAAGATTCGCTTCAGTTTGGGCATATAGAGCAAATGAACGACGAAAGGAGTGTAAGGAGAATATATGACGCGAATATGAACGGAAGAAGAAGCCGGGGACATCCTAGGACGACGTGGCATGATCAAGTTAATCAAATAATTGAGTCGGGCCATTTCAGAAGTCGGAATAACAGAAGAGAATGTACTCGTATGATACGTTGTATGAATGAAGCAAGAAGTGTATTCTTCGATCGAGTTGTTTGGCGATCCGCCCTCTCTGCCTACCTCAGCAGCAACGGCGTAATAGTTAGTTAGTTAGATGGGCATGGATATTTAGGTGTTGGAGTGGGAGTCGCTCAAAGGGGAAGGGGTAAGTAGGTTTTTTTTAGAAGAACAAAGTGATTCACCGGAAAAATATCGAAAGTAGGATTATATGATGAATTTACTTGGTTTTCCAATATACTATAATTATTATTTAGGGATTTTCGATTTTTTTTTGCTCTATAATATAAGATCTATTCACATCTATTGGCACAGAAGGGAATATTCATATTACACCATGTATGAATGTACTCATAAATAATACAGGAAACTAATTTTGCAATGCAAGCTGGTACGTATTTGCACAACACTGCGCTGGTAGATGTGAATAGACCTTAATAAGTATATCAAACGTGTCTATCGTGTATACCAGCATAACACGTGTAATGCCAGCACGTCATGTTTGGCTACGCCACGCGCGCCATAAATAGCGGACGCACAGTGGTATGTACCCCCTCTTTTCAGTTCAACCGCAAAACGGACAAAATCTCTTCCCTTAGATGCCTCGACCTTCCCAGACAACAACAGTCTTCCACGTCAGCAACCGCTGACGTCAACACCCGCTCCCTCAGCAATCGACCATACTGGCTGGTATCATAAGTCAAGTATGCTCGGAGCGACAACATCTCTATTGGGAAATTACTAAACGCCTTCCTCAAGATGATTCGCAAATCACAATAGTCGTGCGTTCCTTTGTGCGGTGACTAAATATTTACACAATTTTTCTTCTGCGGATTTTACACGTTCCCTACAATAAGTAAGTGCAGGAATGTCATTTTATGTATCATGTTTCAGGTACATCCGGCGATTTACATCAATTGAAAATAACTACATCACCGCCACCGCCACCTTAATCGATTAATAACGAGATTTTGATGATGAGAGGTACATTCGCTATTAACTGCTTCCCCAGAAATTCCTGTGTAATCTTCTTCCATCCCCTCAGTATTATTCAAACCTTCTTTGTATTTATTTACTTCTAACCAAACTCTGAGCCTTCCAGCATTAGTGCAAGGAACTTCCCGCGAATTCTCCATCCTCCCATAACTCCCCCATTTCCAATTAAGCCGCATAATTCCCTACCAACGCTCACCACTTATTTAAGGAGTGAATACCCTCCGTGGGGCATTGAATTAAAACTTCCGGGGAATATCTTAAAAATAAACAATTTTTCAAGGCGAGCGAAATTATCTTTAATTATTTTTTTTTATTATAATTTTTCGGGGAGCTGAGATGATGTCGGATTTACTTGGGAACGGATAGAGCCCACAACACTGAGTTCTATCCCCAGAAATAAATCAAACTTAACTGACAGTTTAAAATGTCTCCTAAGTGTTTCATAATGCATAATGTTTTTGTCTTTAATTTACAGAAATGATTCACACACAGTTAGAAGATGCTTTGTTTTGTTTGCAGTTTACACAGTTATTTGATTTGTGGAAAAATAATAAAAGAAAATTTTAAAATGTTATTAACTTCCCTTCATTCAATCATCATATCAGATAATACTAACAAATCTCAAAATAAGACAGAAAAATACACAGAAAATATAAAAAAAAGGTATCAGTCGCATCTGGGAATCGATCCCAGGACATCTGTCTTATTGGCAAAACGTTCTGACCACTGAGCTGATGAGAACTGTTTATATATACCTGATATCTTATGGTCTCATTAGATCAGTGATTAGAAGATTATCCCGGTAAGACAGAGGTCCTGGATGCGAGTGATACCTTTTTATTTTACTGTTTCTTTTTCTGTTTCATGTTTCATTTTGAGATTAATTAATATTATCTTTTTCAATGATTTAATATTACTATAAGGTTTATGAGCTTCAATAAGTGAAATAAATAAGAAATAAGTCAATAAAACAGTTACACTCTCAAAAAATACTACTTTACATTCATAAATACAAAAAAAAAGAAATAACAACAATCACACTTATTAGAAACACTAGATATCAGAGTCAAAAACGCATACAACAAGGAACCACAAGCACAACATTTGGACCAAAAAACTTCTTATACCTGATTCTAAACTCTACAACAAAATCCCACTATCAAATAAAACACTGGATACGTTTCATAGGGATATCTGAAATATCTGAAATAGATAATATATTAACACCAAATACAGACTAACACCGAAACCACCCAACTGCACTTAAAACACCTCACCTTATAATTATTCTGTTTTGTTCATCAAACTCATCAATTTAAAATAATGTATTTCCATATTTTGTAAATGAAATCTTTAGCAGGGAAATCCCAGTGAGGATATCATTATTTGTTAATTTATTATTAAAAAAGAAGACAATAAAACATTGTTATTATTATTCCAATAAAATGTATATTTTATTCAATTCATGAAAAAATGTATATTTTATTCAATTCATGAAAAAATGTTCAAGTCTTCTTCAGAGAAGCTTACAGGAATCGAGAAGAATGTATCGAAAATATATGTATGGGTATACAGGCTTCGTCTTAGTAACGTGAATGATTGGATTGTGAAATCATACATTAATCTCAAGAAACAATCAAATAAAAACTAATAAATAGTTGTCACATGAAATTTCTAGGTCAGCTGTCCATTCAATCCTACATATTTCTAAGGAAATAATATTTTTTTACGCATAAAGGTACTCTGTACTCAATAAGATCTCGCATGAAATGTAAAATTAATTTATTTATTCTTAAATTTAAAAAAAAACAACAAATTAGCCACTCATATCACTGGGAGAGTCCAGTGCTGAGATGAGTGGCATTACAATTTTAGTGAAACTATATATATATATGTATTTTTTTTTTAAATATCACCAAAGTTATTAACACTATAAACAACTAAAAAATCTACAGTAAACTTTAAGTTGGGCTGTACGTTTATAGATCACAACGATAATACTTTGGTAACCCAAATAACTATCATAAAGTATCTGTGCTCCAATTGGCCACAATCATAGGGTGACCATATATTTGTTAACAAGAAGTAGTGAATAAATAATAATTGGTAAATAATAATAAGTAGATAATAATCACTAAATTGTAATTAGTAAATAATAATACGTGAATGAAAATACGTAATAAATGAATTAAATACTATACTTTGTATTCACCACTTTATTAATATAAAAATATCTACACTTTTCGAAAGCGATCATCACTTCATCAGGAATAACACTAAACATAATAATGTCAAGTATAGAAAAAAACGAAGTATATTATTTAATTAATTTATTAACAATGACGCCACAAAGCGAAAACCAATCGTTTTAAGAAATTAGAAAAAAAATGAACAAGTACATAATAATAAATAATAAATTAAAAAATTATAAGTAAATAATAATCAGTAAATAGTACTAAGCATATAATAGTACATGTATAGAAAAAAATAAATATTAATAAGTAAATAGTAATTATTTTCCTCACCTTATTTCCCACTCCTTACATTAAATTAAAAAGAAATAGGTATTATAATTTTGTTCCGCGTTTATCTGTAGGATCATTAGATAAATACAAGCACCCACTCTGCTCAGGCAGTCGTACCCATTCCTTTTTACGTTGTTTAAATTATTTTTAACAATATTTTTGACTAGTTATGAAATCGTTTAGAATACAATTACACGAGCTTTCCTTTAAAAACAACTAACCATCTGCCTTTTTAAATTAATTTGATTCTGAAAACAGAGCAACGCTGGCTATAAACGTTATGTATCTACAGTGTATTTATTAACAGAGCGTTTGCTTCTATAATATTTAGCACGCTTACGACCTTTTCCAAAATTCGGATTGTTCTTGAAATTATTCAGCCTTGATTATAAAAAAAACTGTAATATTTTTCTCTAGTGAAATATGACGTGAACAATATTATGCAAACTCTCTTTTGGGCGTAATAATAAACAATTAATTGTAATTATGTGCAGAGAATTTGTGCCATATTTTATTTAACTGCTAAAATAGACGATGTGTGCTCTTGCTCTGGATTTTTTTGTAATAAAGTAATGATGTTCTCAATTCTTGCTTTTCGTTTGGGTGCCATAATTGATTTGATAGCAAAGGAAATTCCTTGTGACGGCTAATTATATCTACAAAACAACAAAGAAATATTAAATATCTATTTATATTTATTTAGTGGTGAATACAAAGTGTATTTTTAAATTCATTTATTAATAAGGACGTCACAAAATGAATAGTAATCCTTTGAAGAAATTACAAAGTAACATTCATTTGAAAATTTTATTTCATTCAAAAGATGGATTTTTCAAAAAATATCCATATAATAAAGTTCTTAACTTGCCTACTTGTGTTTTTCATTTTGAAAATAATCTACCGAAACAAAATTTATTCTTTTGAATATGTAATCTATGGCTAACAAGACAGGTAAATCTATGGTTTTTAATACTAATTATAAAATGTTATAGCAACAGTTCTACATATTGGTTTTCATTAGAAGAACTCTCTAAACCTTCCCGTCACTAATACAAACAAACTGTTCTCAGCTTCAGCGAAACCGGTCCAAATTATCACGAAAATCGAAGGCAGACAGACAGACATTTATTTATATACATAGAGAAGAAGATGAAAACGATTTGATAGTGTAGTAAAAAAAAAATTAACAAAAGCGTGCTTATGTATTTTTACGCACTAAACTCTACATTTTTTAATTTGAGTGCCATAAAAAATGATCCATTTAAACGTTGTTTTTAATAAGTTACTGTCACTATATCTTAAGCGTTCGCAATTTCGCAGCTGAATAATAATTGTTAATGTGAAAAAAAACAGACAATTCAATTCTGTTAATTGAAACTGTTCATTACGGCATGGAATGCAATAAAACGTTATTAAGGCACTACGAGCGGGGTTATGTGTGTATCCGAACAAATTGCTACACCGCCGTAGAGCTCTACGGTTGGCGAAACGATTTATATAATAACGCTTCCACGCTAATGCAAGTCTACGGAAAACCTGGCTTGTGTCTGGTGAATGCAAAGTGGAATCGTTGCTACAAACATTTGCCCAAGTTTCCTTTAACTTATATTTATATTGAAAGTAACGCGGTCAACGGGGAGTGTTAATTCTTGTTGCGAAGAATAAAACGATACCGTTTATCATCCACGACTCTAGTATGTAGTGGCAGAAATAATTCTGATTTCAAAATGTAGTTTTTTTTAATGTTATTTTTTTTTGTAATATTAATTAAATACTGCAAATAGCTTGTCAGCAGGAGTTTAGTTCAACAATATTATACTATACAACAATAAATAACAATCATCATACAAATGAACAGCAAAATTAGAACAATAAATGTGCACGCATATTGTGATCAATGTACACAAGTTGGAAAAAAATATTTTTAAAAATATATACATATGTATATGAAAACACCATCATAGTTTTGTCATAGAGTCCAATTTCATAAATCGATTTAAGGAATATTATAAAAATATCGGAATATCAGAAAGTATTAAACAAATTGAGAAAAAAAAAAAACTGCAGTACAGTTTTGTAAGTGTGGGGATAGTTTTAATTAGTGATACGTAAAAGAAAATTAATAACGGTTGTGTTTTATTAATCAGCAAATATGTTCTGTTCTCATTAGAGAAGAGTGGATTCTTTTCTGTTATCATAGGTACAATCAGTGGCGTGCAATCCATAAAAAGGTGAAAAACTGTCCTCAACTAACGAAGAAACGCAAGCCATAAAAGTATTGTGCCTGTGGGTGTGTTTGTTTTTATACATTTCTACAGTTTTATTTCTAGTCCGAACTTGATGAAATTTTGAACACATAACCTTCAAAACAAGAGAAAGGTCACAATCTACATGCAACTTCGAAAAATTATTCACTCTTTCCCTCCCCTCAAAGTAGAAGTTTAGTAATTTTTCTTAAAAATTTCCGCCTTTGGCGTTCAAGATAAGAGGAAATTTATTTGCTATGAGATAGGGGTAGGGGTGATACATCACAACCTCAAAACTGTATTCCAAACCATTCATAATCCCAGATAACGCAGGGTTCTTTGGCTAGCATAATATAAAAATTATTTTATCTACAAATGGGTAAGGAACTAATACGTTCATTTGTTCAGTTAGTCACAACAACAAGCGGAAGATGATAATTATTTGACCATTTTCATATATTCAATGCCCAATTCTTACCCGAACGTGAAAACCCATACGCAGCCTACTATTGGTTGTAAAGCAATGCACCCCACGGGTTACAGTATATTTTTGTAGACATTTGGTTTTGTTGTATATATTTTTTTGAGCTCTCTGGCTTGGGCTATTTACCTCAGAATTAAATGCATCTTCAAAGACCAGTTATCAGAGACAAACCCCTTCTCACTATGTTTTAATATTTCCGAATTTGAAATATTATATGTCGATCTTCTTCACAGAAAATAAGGTGTGAAATTTTTAAGATTCAATGATTTTTAGCTACTTCAGACACATATAATATTGAATGTTGGTACGTTGTATATTTTAACGAAGGGAAAAAAACAAAAAAATTCTTAATAGCAAGGAAAGTTTTACAAAGACCGCAGCGAAGTTGAAGCTGTGCTCAAATTTTTATTCAAAGTAAGACTTTTTCAGGCTCTAGCAGAAATACTTGAGACCCCCTTCTCGTGAAAAAGTAAGTACCCCCGTTAAAAATAATAATGAAATAACTTTTAAAATGTTTGCTTCTATTTGGGGATTCTTTTCGCTGTTTTTGTTATATTATTATAGTTTATTTTACGCTTGTTGAAAATACCTATGTTGTTCACAATGATAAAGAATATGTGAAATAAAAATTCAAATTGTCAGATATGATATTAAATGGTTTAGATATTAAATTAAATAATAACATTTGTTAAAAGGGTGTGAAGATCACGTGTTATCTCAAGTTGCGTAGGAGCTGGTTCTAAAGTAACTAACAAAACTTCCAATTATATTTTTTGTTTTCGACTTCACTGTTCTCTGGCGATTTTTTCGTTTATTTTTCTACGTAAAAGACTGGGTCTATTTACTATTCACGTACAACACAACAAACAAATATACGTTTCATAACAAAAAATAAGATTAAATATTAATTGACATGTCTTTTCATACCTTCAAGGCTAATATTGAAGATATAAAGAGGGATGTTATTTATAAGCACCATACCTTGTGTCATGCTGCGTTGAGCCAACACGTCTGTTCTGCATGCATAGCAGATCGTGGTGCCACTCCCGAGAGTAGTTGTTTGGAACAAATAACTTATAGCACTCGAGGAGGTATAGACTTTAGTTTTAAGAGAGATTTTCGTGGGTAAACTATAATAGTATATTGAAAATTACTATATTACAGAAAAAGTTTTTTTTTAATATTTCAAAACGATAATTTACAAAAAGACAACAATGGACCTCCTGCTGCCACTGGGAGCCTGCATATAGTTAAAATGGAAAAATAAGGAAAGACAAAAATTAGGAGTTTTCAGAAAAATCAGATCGGGTGAATAAACTTAAATGGTTTTTTCAAAATATTGGTATTCACTCTGTGGCCTCATCATTAATAAATGAATTAAAAATTACTTTATAAACACCACTTTTTTAAAATATAAATATCAACATGTTTCGAAGGCGAAGCTTTGATCATCAGGACATACAGAATACTAAAAAATAATAATGTCAAGTATAAACAAATGATAAACATAGAAAACAATAATGTAATAATAGATACATTATAAACATAAACAAAAAGTGATTAAAGTAGATAAGCAAACAAATTACTAAGTATTTTTTATATCCAGGTACTTCTCCACCTTCCTCCATCAATCTCTTACTAGCCCAATCCTTTAATCCTCACAACATAGCTATACCAATTGAGGATGCATAATTCCACTGGCTCCGTGCAGATTTGAAATAATAAAATGAAAATATTTATGAAGCAAACATGTTTTTGTATCACCGACTTTCAATGGATTTAATCGTTAAAATATATATTTGAGTGGTACTTACATATTATATTACTTAGGAATACCGATTTTTTTTGGTTAAATAATCTCTACAATTTACCATGTGCTGTGTAATTTGAATAACTTTATGTATTTTCGAAGGACCATTATATGATATGTGATTGACCGTTGAACCAAGGAGAAAATATATTTCAAGGTAAAGGGAAAGGACTCATCAAAGATATTTGAAGCCCAGTTATTTTCTCATTTAGTTAATCTTCACGGCATTCACGAAGCGAACGTTTATAGTAACGAGTTGCGATAGCGGACTTGATTAACTCGGCGGTCTAATATAGCGATAGCTGTTGTCGATCAGGCGGAAGTCAAATTTGTACTGGCGGCGCCAATCGCGGAAAGTACGCACATAGGAAAAGGTAGGAATATATTATATATGCAATAATATTAGTTCCAAGTACAGCGGTTCATGAAATGATTTGTAAATGTGGGTATTTATAAATGAGACGGGTATTCTCTAAAATGACCCAACCACTACGTTTGCCAGTTTTAAATATGAAAAAAAAAATCATAAATAAATTTTGAAAACGGTCATTTTTTCATTTGTTATATTCTTATCCACTCCTCTCAAGTAATTCTACAGAAACTTTGACCTTACTCGCAACGATCTCGTTATGTTTTTAAAAATTGTTTGATTTTTTCTTCGTATTCCAATCTTGCGTACTTTTGTATCAATGGACATAGTTCAAAATAACACTTTTTTTGGATGAATTTAGTTTGCGAATGTTTTGTTTGATTAAATGCTTTTGACGAGGTCGCCAGGAAGTAATTAAAACATTTTCTTGAGCGTGAGATTGATGTGATAAGTTTGTTTTAGAAATAAATTTCGTTTCATGTTTTGTTCCCGGAAATGTCCTAGTTGATGAGGGGAGTGGATGAATGTGTCCAGCTTCTAGGATTTGAGCCGGACTCCCAGATGAGTTGTGTTATAATATCGGCAAATATCAAAGTTTCTACCCACGTTTATTACATCAAATAGTGGCTACCTACCACTATTTGATATAATGTAATCGATATCGGAAATATAACAAACTTTACAATGTAGAATTAAGAAACGAAAGAACTAAATCGACATCGTACAGGGTTATTCAGAATGATGGACTTAATTTCGTACCGCTATATTTCCTGAATTATACGTTACATGTAAATGATTTACATATCAACTGAAAGACGGGATCAGAGACCTTCGATTCCCATCGCTAGATTGCACTTAGTTGCGCAAACGACCGCTAGAGTGCTTGCGCTGCCAAGCAGTCATTTTGCGTCAGCTCTGAGTATAAGTGATAATAAGTGAGTTCTCTAAAACTGAGTCGGCAACTCTAGTGCAGCGTATCTTTCATCTCCAATTAAATATTCAACCACCAACTAGAAAGAGCATTTTTCTTTGGTAGCAAACTGGATGCCTCTGTAAAGGAAAAGGCCTGGGCCAACCGCATGGATCAGAGAATAATGTGCGAGAACGAGATCATTTTAAATAACTTTGTAAAACAAATTTAAATGAAAATTGAATATTTTTACCTAGTAACGTTAAATAGCAAATATCACACTAAAAAGGAAAAGTTAAGGTTAAAGATAACAATCAACGAAAAATTATTTACGGATTAATAGTCACCGTAAGTATATGACACGAAAGTGAATGGTGGAAGAAGTGGAAGACATGACACGAAATAATCGTATACTTGAGTCGGATCATGTCAAGAGTCATAATAACAGAAGAGAGATCTTTCCTCTCTGCCTACCCGTACAAGGAAACCGGTGAATGTTTATTTTATTACCTGACAAAGTCAGAACGTAGTATAAATACATATTTTTTTATATTTCTTGGGCATTAACTATGTAAAAATTTCTAGACATTTTGTTTGAAGATTTTTAATCAATATGTACTTTTGTTAGTTAATTTTATTACTGCGCTATCGGTTTCGACACATCCGTGTCATTTACTAGCCTTCTAAAAACTAACTTAAATTAAAGAAGTACAGAAATAATTAGACATTATTAGGTGAGGGTAGTGGGAGTGTTGATTTGGAGGGGGTGGGCGGTGGGAGGAACATGAACTCTGTTTACGAAAAATTAACTATTCCCTCACCTAAAAATGTGTAACTATTCCCGTACTTAATGAAAATAAAACAATGACTTTGTTTATAACCACGAGATTTATTTAATTTTATTAGGACCGACCGATTTTGCTTAACACAGGCATCATCAGGGTACAAAATTAAACTGATCAAAAATACACAGTGTCTGTCTATATATGCATAATATAATATGACAAAACATAACATAGAACAAAGAAAAAACGAAATAGCATGAAATAGAAATCTGACATAAAAACAGAGAGAAAGAGAAGGATGTGTACATAATGAATAATGTGTACATATTTAAACCGGTAGCGCAGTGATAAAATGAAGTAACAAAAGTACGTAGTGATTAAAACTCTTAAAAAAATGTAGTATACATCTAATTAATTAAAATAATGAAATTACACTTCGTCAAAAAAACACAGCAAGAAGCAAGGAATACAATATTTATTTTTAACCTTTTCCGAGAACTCGAAATATTTCCGAAATACGCCATATTATTTACCTCTTTTTATTATCTTTGGAATTGAAATACTTATTTTTCCAGCTGTGTTTAAACAATCATGCTTTCTAAGAAAACGAATTCCTTGAAAAGGGTTTGTGAATTCAATCAAATTATTTAAACAGTGTTTATTCAACCAGTATTTTTGTTCCTGATTTAACCGTAGTAATAATTATCAATTAGGTTCATTAAAAGATGCTGGAACGCATTTCCCATTCTTTTTAATGAAGATTCCTTATCTTTTCCCTTAGACTTAAGGACTTCTTGCTTAACTGGGGAATTTCGACAAGACATAGTAAAAACAACTAAGCAAATTGTTAAGGATTATTTGAAAATACAAATTCGTGATTAAGTAATACAAGGTTTTGAATCAAAACAATTACATTATATTATAGTGCATTAAAATCCATTTTTATTTTATTTTTAAATAGCGTAAATACGCTTTTTAACAACGAATTTCCTTTACCTTTTGTAAAAAGTACCGACCTCATTAGATAGTAAGAACCTGTTTATTCTGTCACGATTTCTAAAAGTGACATTTGCCGTCTACATTTATATTTCCATTTGTAATTATGAAGCTTAATAGTTAATACTGTTTAAAGTTGATAATAACGTAGTTGGTAACATGGTAACTTACTTAATATTTAGTTTTTCGCCTATTGATATTCTTAATGAATGTCATTAGCTGATTGACAGTTGTCATTCGAGAGAACCGAATTGAGCAAGAAATCTTTAAGCCTACGGAAAAGGATAAGGAATCTTCCTTTAAAAGAACGGGAATATACCTCTTGGTTTCGTTGTATTAATTTGAAGAATTTCCAAAAATCATTAACTAACAGTACGTTTTTCTCAACCCAAAAAATGTTATTTCTTAATTTTTCTAAATTTCATAATTATTTTCTTTTTCTGACGTTACAAAAAATTAGTTCCATTTCAATTAAGAACGATAATATTATCTAAGTATTTCAGTTTAATTAAGGTTATTATTTTTACATTAATTACGTGTTTTAATTAGCCTTGTAGGCCCATGAGAAAAAGATACAATTTTTTTGGTGTTGTATTTTTTAGAGATGGGACCTAATATGGTATTTTTAATTTGTTTTTAATATGAGCTATTACCAAACAAAATGGTTAGACAGCCCTCGGTTGTAATAAAAACATAAAAAATATTGGTAAAATAAAGATTCAATTGGATGGAACAAAACCATAAAATATAATTATATAATTAAAACATAATTTTGGCTTTAAAAATAATGAGTGAAAATGCCTTCGAATTATTTTCTTCTTTCTTAGTATTGTTGAAAGGCGACGATGCACTGATAATATTGATGAGATTAGCTTGAGTTCCTACGGACGGAATCTTTTTCAATTTTCGGCCCATCATGTTGAGACATTTCAAACATTATTCGAACAAGCATTCAAAAGGTCACGAAGCGATTATGTAAAAGAAACTGTTATTTAACATATTTATAAACTAGCTTGAGTGTACTCGGTTTTGCTTAGGATTTTTTTTTTTTGGAATAAAGTCATGAAGTTATGAATTATTGCTTGTCGTGTGGGTGCCATAATTGAGTGACAGCGAAAACCTTGTGACGACTATTACTATCTCTAAACAATGAAACAAAGAAACATTTATTTGAATTTTTTATTTCCTTCAAAACATGTATTTTTTTCAAAAGATATATAAATAATAAAGTTCTTAAGTAGATACCTACTTGTGTTTTCCATTTTGAAAATATTTTACCCAAACAAACCTTCTTCTTTTGAATATGTAATATGTGGCTTACCTGAGTGGTATATCTATAGGCTGACCTCAATACAACATGGCGGGTTCAATGTTTTTCATACTAATTTTAAAACGTTGTAGCAACAGTTTTACATATTTTAGTTAATTCAAACTAAACCTTTTCGGCACTAATAAAAAAAACTGTGCTATTCTCAGTAAAGTAATTTTCGAAAAGTTGAGGACAGACAGAAAAACATTAATTTAAAAAATTTAAATGCTGCATTTCATTTACTTAGTCTGAATTTAAAAATCGAATAAGTATTGTGTATAAATGTTCCACCATAATAATAATAATTTGATTACGCCTATAGCGCCGTTTTCGTGAGAAAATCACCTCAAGGGCGCATCAAATTAGACCAAATAATATAGAGCAAACAATTATGTTTTTATAAATGAATTCAAAAATATACATAGTGTTCACGTTAATAAGGCATTATTACCAAATTTAAAAAAAATAACAGAAAAAAATTATCTGGCTCGGTAATTGAGGTATATAAGCAAATATTAATCAATTTCTACCAATATTTTATTCTTGCAAGTTCCTAAATAAAAAAAAATGTATAATAAATCGAACGAAAGTGAGTACTTCCGATATTTTTCTAATTAAATTCACAGAACAAGCGCCAATAGAACTTTTTACAAGTTTTACAAAAATGAGACCCCAAACTGGAACAGTGGAATATATTCTAAAATGTTTTGTTCTTAATCAAAATTTGATCCCCTAAGTAGAAAATGACGTTAAACGTTTTCAAAGCTTGTAATAAATAGATTAATATTTTTATAAAAGGTAATGGATTTCTCGGGTAAAGTTTACCCCATTCCTGGGGAAGTTGCCAGGGGAGCAGATTCGACAGGAGCAATCGAATGTAATCATAACGAAAACAAATAATAATATTTTGGGAAAAGTTCCGGTGCCTGTTCGCTACTGAGGGCTATTATTAGAAGGCAATAGGACTTTGACAAATTGATTGACTCGTTTCCTGATGAAATTTCCTGTAATTCTCATCGGATCAATCTAGCGGCGTGGTGAGAGTTCAGCCTGTTGTTTTAATGTAATTCATTAATATTTGAAAATTTATTCACTGAAATGTCAAATGAAAAGCAGATAGATTGTATCATTTGTAGCAGCTAAAATTCTGGATCTGGGAGTTTTGGTGTACTGAAATTAGTTCATCTTTTGTCACTGAATTCAATGCATTGACAAAAAGATGAACCAATTAATATCAATGCACTTATTTTCAGCACGAAACTCAACGAATTTCAACTTCAAAATTCAATGTTTCTGTGTTTAATAATAATATTAATTTAAATGAGAGCGTCACTTTTTCGGCGAAATTAACTAAAATCTATTAAATACAAATGATTCTATCATAATAAATTACGAAAATATCTTAGCAAATAACTATTAAGTCAAATGCATAGATGGCGCTACTAGGGAAGTTATTGTTCAATAGAAAATAAAGTACTCTTGTATCGACCACTTTTGTGTAAGGTTAAATGGAAAGCAATCCGTTGGTGAAGCCGTAGACGTGAGTTCGATCTCCGCATGTACATGTGATTATAATATTGCTGATCACACGACGGCTGTAAATATTCACTTTAACTCTATAGAACGTGCAAACTCTAACAAAACTCATAATATAACGATTCAACCACAAATACATGTCGATAATAGTATTCATAATAATGATTGGGAATCACTTCTAGAGGTAAAAGACTGTTCTATTATTTATTCAAAAATTAAAATTTATTTTGATGACTTTTATAAAAATAGCCCAATTGTGAAAAGTAAAACATCTAAAACACGGCCTTTTGCCAAAAATGATTGGATATCTACTGATGCATTGAACTTCCTCACCTTCCTCTTCGCTTCTCCTTCCCCTCCCCGATACCTTTAACCTCACAATATTCCCCAATTACGGATGCCATAGGCTCACTGGCTACAGATGGTTGGGAGCATCTGGGTCTCTTGTGTAGTATCACATAAAAAATTAAAAAAAAAAAAATTACAGCCTTCAGTCTACTTTCGTCCTTCCTCTGACACTTCCAGACCTCACTACCATATATCGGTGTTGGTATCAGCACTCCATTGTGGACAACTAGCATCGCTTCTTTTGACATTTTTTTGTTAGCGCCAATCGCCTTAAGTCTTGCGTTAATGATGTATCCTGCATTCACCCTTCTTTTAATATCCTTATTAGTACTTCTATAACTCGTAAACATACTTTAAAAATAAAATAACTCATCGACCTGCTCCAAGTATTCATCATTCACAACTATATTGCACACTGTTTTCGCACTCTCTCTTTCAAACACCACGACTTTAGACTTACTTGCATTCATTATTACCTCATTCTTCATACATACTTTGTACATCCTGGATAAACGAGTTTATTGTTTTTAAAAAAATAGGCCGAATTGTAAAATTGGTTGCTTACAGAAGGTATGAAATACATATCAATTTGAAATATTGCAATTCATTCTGTAATTCGTAAACTTTTAAAGAATTGCCTTGATAAGATGTATCCTGCAGCGCGATTCCCGTTCATTTAAAGGCAGATTCCCTATCCCTTTCCTCAGGCTTAAAAACGTCATGCTTAACTGCGGTTCTGGTTCTCTCGGATGACAGCTGTCAGCTATTATTAAGCGAGTGACATTCATTACAATATTTGCGTTGTCTTAACAAGAGAAAATCTCAATATTAAGTAAGTTACCAATTGCATTATTATTTACTTTAAACATTATTAGTTAGTAAACATTATTAAACATTATATAGATGTTGATATTTTCGTCACTGTAGTGCACGATGTTCGCCAATTCACGGTAAGAGTGGCATCGAGGAGAGCCGTTCCGGCCGGACTAAGTCCAATGAATCCGGTGAACTTCCTCCGAGTTCACAACTCTGGATTCACTCGTTCCGAACTCACACTCAAGGAACGACTGAGGTTTTGTATCGGAGTTCGAAACTATTCAGTAGTGTAATGTGAACGATTTTTGCTTATAGAAAGGCGGACCTGGGCGGACCGAAAGGAACGAAGGATCGAGTCCGAGGAATCGAATCCATATGCCTGAACTCGGAATTGGAACTGAGTTCATAATGTAGTGAATGACCCACCTCTATGATCGGCATAGATTAACCACGACGAAAAATGTCACTTTTAGAATTAATGAAAATATTTGTCAATACTATCTAGTGAGGTAGGTATCTTTTTACAAAACGTAATACTGCGTTAAAAGGCGTATTTATGATATTTAAAAATAAAATAACAATGTATTTCAATGCATTATAATATAATGTAATTGTTTTAGAATGTTTCATTTCAAAAGCTTGTGTCACTAGAAGATATTTCATTAATTTGTGTTTTCAAATAATCTCTTAATAATCTTTTATAATTTCTTTAAATGATTGATAACTTTGTGGCATCATTATTAATTATATAATTGAAAATACACTTTGTATATACCACTTTACTTAAAATATATAAATATTTCTACATGTTTCGATAGCAATGCTATCATCTTCAGGAATAAATGAATACTATTAGTATTATTATTATTACTTTTAGTATTCATTTATTCCTGAAGATGATAGCATTGCTATCGAAACATGTAGAAATATTTATATATTTTAAGTAAAGTGGTATATACAAAGTGTATTTTCAATTATATAATTCTTAATAATCTGTTTATAATTTTTTTACTATGTCTCTCCGGAATTCCTCAGTTAATCAAGAAGTCTTAAGGAAAAGGTCTTATCCCTTTCCTCAGGCTTAAAAACTAGCCTAGCTGAGGTTCCGGTTCTGTCGGATAACAGTTGTCATTCAGCGAACGACATTCTATGAACAATCTATATTTGCGTTGTTTTAACAACAAGGAAAAACTCTAAATTATATAATTATTGGCTTTATATATTATTAGTGAGCCATTTGTCGTATTATAATGCCATTAAATAAACCATATTGACGGAATTACGTTGTTTCATGAAAGTGATTTAATTTTTCAAAATTTAATAAACTACACGTGTAAGGTAAGTAATAAAAAACTACATGTGTGATACATTTTTAATAATACTGTGATAATTAAAACCACAAACTTCATTTAAAAATATATTGCCATTGACATGTAATCGGAATCGCAGTTAAGCAAAATGTCTAAGCCTAAAGAAAAGGATAAGGAAATTTCTTTAAAAACGAACCAGAATACGCCTTGTGGAAGCACAAGAATTCATGCGAGATGTATTTTCTTTTCTACCAAACTTTTTGTAAAACCTTTTATACCAATGCCAAATAATATCATTTTACTTAAAGATTTTTTGAAAGAGAATCTCTAGGGACTTAGGTGGTACCTGCTTTCGGTAGTTTCGTGAGAGGTTTTATATAAAATTTGATCTTTTCACTCAAGGCAGCTCTTACGTCAATTTGTTTTCATTTCTGAATGTGAAGAATCGATATAGGTATCAGCACTTGGAATACAGTGTGCGATATACTTCAGGCATTTCATTTATTTATGTAAAAGAAGATCGGTGTGTTATTATTACAAATGTTAGTTTAAGGGGTTTGGTTTAAAGGTTTGGTGAATTTCTTTATAATAATATCAAAAAACTTTTACGTCACCAATTTATTATTAACAATAGAAATATTTAATATTTTCATATGAAACGGTAACTTGGTGATGTGACATTATGATTTAAAAAAAAACAATAACATTGTTTATATCACTTTTATTCGTTATATACTTTTGCCAACCGGGTTTCGCTACTTCCGTAGCTTCGTCAGGGTAGTATAATACTAAACTATGAACTAAGATACACATGTGTTATGGATTGATAAAAGCGGGCGAGTGGAAGGCCGAGGGTGGGAGATCAGCAGGTACCTGGTAGGGAAGGGCGTGTACTTTGTTTATTAAGAATAATTTAAGAATTGGACTTTTATTTAAATTTATTTAATTATTAATGAGTCTAGTATTAGTGTTTTTGGCTTTCCTTATTTCTAACACTTCTGAATCATCTAGTCGAATTCCTGTTCCATTTTTATGCAGTAAACTAGTGCCTGAATTTTAATTGAATTTGTGATCTGTTTCTAAGAGGTGGTTGGCAAATTCCGAAAATCCATTACTATTGCGACATCTTAGGTGTTCTTTTACCCGGATATTAACATTACGCGACGTTTTGCCTAAATAAAACTCCAGGCAGTCGTTGCATTGAAGTGAATAAATGCCCGAGAAAATTTACTTATATTATTATCTATATAAAATGCTGGTTTAATATCTGATGGTTTTTAATGCTTTGTTTAGAAAAGTTATTGATACACAAGATTCTACGCCATTGATAGGGTTGTTAATAATAAATTTCAATTTAATATATATCGTAAAGACACTTATACAGTCGTCGTTATACTTAATACTTCTAATCTTCATTTTGCTCAAAATTTATCAGCTTTTCATTCTATGCATAGTAGATTAATTAATGTACCTCAAACATTTTTTTTTAAAAAGAATTAATTATAATTAAACAGATAAACAGTGGTTATAGTACTAAATTAATATATAATATATTAAACAAAAAGTTTATTAAATCTTATGTTTATCCACAAATAACTGATGTTAGTAAAGAGTGCAGAAACACATTGTTTTTAAATAATAATACTTTAAATGCATTAATGACAAACATTCCAAGTACTATCCAACCAGCTTTTCATACTAATAATAAATTAAAAACGATATTTTAAATAATATGGAAAAAGATGATATTTTTAATAAATCTCGGGTATATAAATTAATTTGTAACGATTGCAACATTATTACATAGGAAAGACTTACAGACATTTTAATATTAGAGTTAAGGAACACCTACATTGTTTAAGTAATTATAATTATTCTTAATTTGCCAGCCATGTTTTGTAAACAAATCATTCTTTTGGTATAAATAATGGTTGAAAATTTTTACATTACAACCGGTTTAGAATTAGACAAATTCGAATTTTAAGAATTATAAAAAGTGTTAAAAACAATTAAATATATTTAATAATCAAATGATTTTTTTTAAATAATTCTCTAGTATTTATTTTCATATTACTATTAATAATAAAAATAATTTATTTTTAATTTCTTATATAAATTTTTTATTCACTGTCTTTTAATAATTTTGTTATTAATCAATTATTACCTACTTTAATCAATTTTAATTTGTCTATTCTTTCATTATTGTGTTCTATGTTTATCATCTGTCTATACTTCACATTATTATGTTTTAGTATTCTGCATGTTGTGATAAACAAAGCTTCGCTTTCAAAACAAGTTGACATGATATGTATATATTAAAAGAAGTGGTGATTACAAAGTAATTTTTAATTCACTTATTAATCATTACTGTGTTTAAAAATAATGTATTTAATATGAAAACATCTACATGTTAAAGGAGCAAAGCTCCCATAGGTAGTGTAAATATGTAATATGTTCAAGTAATATTATAACAAAATAATAAAGAAGGGAGTACCAGAAAAAGAGAAATAATTAAGTAACAATAAATATAAATGAGAAAATGTCAACGATTACGCGTTATTGATCAATTGGCTTGACAATTATTGGGGCCAATATGTTACTCCAATTTGATTCGATATTCAAACCGGAAGTCTGATGGGATTCCATGATAAGGATATTGTTGTAGTTGCTTATCCCTTATTTCTGCCACCCCGATTCTTATTAAGGCCGCAAACCTGGGAACTCGCCCTTTTACGAACATAGAGAAGGCACTGCAGTACAACAGGAGTCCGACCATCATACAGTACGCGTTATTATTTTGCGCCCGAAGGCTTTTAATGTTTCTCTTTATGAAACTGGCCCAGAGCTTGGTAAACAAAGTGGTACATAAAACTAAGAAGAACGTCCTTTTCACCTGTGAGCTGCAGAACCGAGACCTTCTACTTAGCATGTTTGATTTTATGCTGTGCTCATAGCACGCCTCTGCCTGTCAGTGTCGATATTAAAGTCTATATTAAAAAAATTAATAATTAAAATAATAAATAAAATTTGCAAATAGGGAATTCATTTACAAGCCGCTTTAATTGTTCAATTATTGAATTTCCTTCTAGTTAAATAAGCATAGCAAAAACCACTTTAATAATTTTGTATCTAGATAAATGTTTTTTTTTTTTTTTACATTTCTTGCAGTTTTATATAACTGCAGGTTTTTATTTTTTTGCATTAATCAGTTAAGTTTCCGCTATATTAAAATATATATGTTAATATTTTTAAATGATAAACGGGAGAGAAAAAAAAACGACGATCACAAATTTTACTCTGTGCAGAAACGAGCGGTCCGTTTGATAGATTCGCTTTTCTTATGAAAAAACGAATTGTTATTTTTAGAGCACAGACGTCAGGTGGGAATACTGTCCTTCTACCGGTATTTCAATGGAACTAGCGTCATTGATCGCTTCGGCAACAGTGCACTGTCGGACAAATGCGCGCCCAACATTTGTACACGGTTGACATTTGCCACATGAGAACGTGTCGCTTCTTTGACTCGTTCTTATTTTCAACAGCTCGGCTATGGAAAGATTTGTCGGCCTTTATTCCTTCCTATCCTCTAAAAGACCCTTCATACAGCATCTCTAAAGTTGACATAGGCGTCGAGGGAAGTTAATTCCCCAGGGCCTCCTACGTGGTGTTACCTTAAAAAAATATAAGAAAAAAATTCATAAAGATCTATAACACGCAACCAACCTTGCGATTAAAAAAAATCTCTAATGTATTATTTAAATTTTCTAATTGATAAATGGAAAATATCAGCGTCTAAAAAGATGTTGTATTTGTGGTTTTCTTCTGAAGAATGAGTATTGTGTATGGTTAGTTTTTGAGTGTGGGATGTTGAATAGTTTATTTGAGCATGTGATTTGTACTGGATAGTAAAATTAATGTTTTCTAAAAGTTATATTGTCAACAACGTTGTTGATGATTGTGAATAGAAACTTTTGGTCGGATATAATTATTTTATCTTACGGTATTGATATTGATAAGTTATGAAATGCTGACGAGTCTCTTTGTTGTTCAGGTGTTTGGTAGGACTGAAAATCTTCACTGGGGATTCCAAATCACTAATCCAAATTCTAATTTTGAGTGAAAATATCAAACAAATGGTATTTTAATTAAATGTGGTGATCTAAATGTTTCCGAACTTTCGAAGAAGAATTCACGTAGTAGAAAAATGTTCTCTTCATCAGTTTCCCAATGGCATATCTGTGCTGAACCAAGTGATTCCGGATGCCGTCGACTGGTTGAATAACCTCAACATCCCATTTTGACCTCTCCTCTATCATACGAAGAAGAATAATAATGATTTAGTCACTCTTACGATGCATCCTAGGAGTTTGTATTATGTTTACAAGGCAACGGTCTGGTAACTTTTTCAAACTTCCTATTTCGTGTACGGTTTTACTATACGTAAGCCTTTCAGAACGACCTCATTATGTCATCATACTACCAGCGTAATTACTATCATCTCTATTGATCTGTAAAAAAAGTTCTCCGTTTGGATGACAAAAGGAAAAAATACTTCGTTGAACATTTGCCAATTTCAATTGATAAATAATAAGGGTGAAAATCTATATATATCCCGCGCGATGAAAATCCCGCGTTTTGCAGCTTTTCCGAGGGGCGCCTCTCAATAAGGCTATCGGACAGCGTTTATCGGAAGGACATATCACCCCCCACCCATCCTCTTCCACTTCCCTTATCAGCCGGAGAGCCTTATTCTGACAAAAAGTAGGTCTACGGGGGGTCTGGTGCCCAGCGGGGGCCGTGGAGGCTTCCACGCCAGATAGGGAGATAGAGATTGCTGGCACCTACTACCTAAAACCTTAGATATTAGATTTTCTAATTTTAAATTCATATAATCCTGTTATTAGTTTTACGGTATACAATTAATATTATATTATGAAGATATGGAACATATTAATCCCGCAATAACTTCATAATATTATAGAAAGATATTAATAATATACATTACATCACTTACTCTAATTAATAATTATCTATAACTTCTGTAATTTGTTTTATCTTCCAGAATCAATACAATATTATGCAAAGATGGAGCAAAATGAAAATGCTACAAACTAATAACACTGACCTATTTTAACGAATGTACTACATATATCATAAAATAAAAGGAGTATTATGATGGTAGATCACTAATACTAAAGAAGGTACTCACCCAATTACGTATTCTTGTAGAACATATTCGTGTTAAACAACACATCATCATTTACATGCTTCTTTGTTTTGACATACCTGAAACAATACAAACAAAAGCATTAGTGGATTGGAGGAAAAATGAAAACTTTGGTATTTATAAAGGTACAATAATAATAACATATGTGAAATTACTCTTGCCTTATAAATTTCATTCCAAACTAATCCCATGACTCAAACAGCGTACATTTTATGTTGAAAAATCCTCAATTCTTTTACCCAAACAACACAATTTTCTGCCAATAGATAAGAATTAAATGGAACGAACAAATGATAGCAGACAGTTGGTTAATATTCAGTAATCTGCAGTGATTCGCAAGTGCAAATGAAAGTTGCATTTTAGCAGGAAGTCCTTTAGCAAGGCAAGAAAAAGCATCGAAAATACAGAAAAGGTTAACTTTGTCATCATTAAAGTCGAATAGCTTTATCTGACGGCTCAACTATTTTCAACATTTCCACCTTAAAGTAAGTTTTTAGGAAATCCATTATTTTAATTAATTTGAGACGTTTTACTAAATATAGGGCAAAAAGTCCAAATACATTTTTTTAGTAGTTTGTCTAGCGCGAGCTTGTTATTCAAAATCTTATATTAAATTTACAATTAAGGTTAAGTTACAAAATGTAAATATCTACATAAAATAAAAAAACATAAATGACAAGAATAAATCATACATAGTTTCTTTCAGCTAGCCAAGTTTTCAATATATTTATTAACTGTTTAGTTTTAATACTTTTTATTTTTATTTTAACATTTAACATTTTTAAACAGCTAAGACTCACTTAATCTAAAGTTCTTTGTCCATATTCGTTTGTATACTCAGAAACCATTAATCCTTCATTAAAATTAAGACGAGTATTGTAAGTGTGGTCTAGTCTATTTGTATTATATGTAGGGTTATTAATGTGCTGAAATATAATTTTGTACCACAGAATTGCTCCGACAGAAAGAATTTTGAGACTCACCTGATTAAAGTTTAATGTAATGTTTAGTTAGTTGAAAACTACTATGATACGTTGTATAACCTTGAACGTGATACTGCAATCCGTAAAATTAGATTTCGTGGCTGCCCAGAAAGGCGCAATAGGAAAAAAAACAACACGCCCACGGACGTGCCCGACCAGGGGCTGCTCTGCGACCTACTGTGGTCCGACCCCGACAAGGACACCACCGGCTGGGGCAAGAACGACTACGGAATGACGACACGCTGATGTGCCCTTTCCAGATCTTGAAGCCGGTCGACAAGGCGCCACCTGGCGTACGTGCAGAACAACACCAACCGTCCCGTCACGCCGCCCAGGGGCGTCACCAAAAAGACAAAGAAGATTTGAAGGCCCTATGGATCAGTCCCCCCGGCCCCCGTCCTCCCTCGCCGCCCAACTTCTCATAACTCCTGAATATAAAACTATGTACCTTGTTTTGCCGAAGCGATCATTTCAAAATTTCTTTTTTTTCTTTTTTTTTTGCTATTGTATCTATCAACGGTCTACTCAAAGTGTACCCTTTTAAGAGTATTCTGTGTTATATATCCTAAAAATATGGACATTAATTCATTGTCTTAGCTTAAATACATTCTTGAATATAATGGAAACAATCACTCTATCATTACAGCGCCTTGACGTGATTTCTCACAAAAACGGCGCTATACAAGTCATCCAACTATTATTATTATTATTATTATTGGCGTCTTACAATATATCATAAGGAATAAATACAGTTAGCTTCACTTTTTTCAATTTAACATGTATGAAAACTTAGACCAAGCCGTATTTAGTTTTGATAATTTAAGTGCATCTCTTTATATGGTCTATAAATAATGTTTAATGATAGCCTGTCGATAGATGTGATATAGGAATAATGTAAGAATAGGAATTAAGATTTGTACAGCGCCCCTGAGGTGATTTTTCACAAAAACGTCGCTATAAAAATCATCCGATTATTATTATATACCTTCATAACACAAGGCTGACTTGCTTGAAAGTGATTGTACCTACAGATACATATGGTATTGTAATTTTTTTTTTAAATTGCCAGGGAACATTTTTTATTCTTCCTGTGTCAACTGTGGTTAAATGTGGAGATATTCTTCTCTACCCAGTGAGCGGGGTGCCTATTGCTACTCTGGAGCTTTTATTTATTTTTATTTAAAAAAATTGTAAACCGTGTTTTATGTGTTTGGGGCACTTGTTGATGGCAATCCTTTATTTAAGCCCGGTCACTGAGGTAATAGAGGGTATTTACAATACTTATATTATGTTATAAGTTTCGCATACATCGATTAACTTGTATTTTTTTATTCATTTTTTCGGTTCACTCGCTGTTTGTTAGTGCCAATAGTCCACCCTTATACTACTACTAGAGAGGCTGCAGGGGCGGGAGGGATGGGGACGGGGGACTCGGAGGGATGCCAAAATGGCCGAAGAATTAAGTTACGCGTAAACAAGGGCACCTCCCTTTTTAAGTCCTACTTCTGGCAATTTCTCAAAGGAGGTCAAATAGTTTGGAGATATGTTTTATTTCTTCGCTCATCCAATATATTTTTTTGCGGTTTATATTAATTCGGCCGTATAATTTACGTCACGTTTTATCTCTAGATATAAAATAAACGAATTTTATTTAATATTTCTGATCAGTTTAATATTTTTCTTTCTAAAAATAATTAATATTTTGTTACTTTGTTTACGCCCTTCACTGAAGACATAAACAAGTAGAAGTGTATTGTGAGAAAATCTTGTTTCTGGCCAACAAACTAAGGTAAGTTCTCTACTATCTTACAGCCCTATTTTAAATATGTTTCCTTTCACACCTCCCTCAATCTCTATCTCTTCTCCCACTCTTTACTAATCCCTAGCCACGCTCCCACCCCCACTGTGCCACTAATTATGTATGTTCTTTTATAATTTTTTAATATTGTTCAGTACACACTTGCCCCAAGGATGGAACTGTTGTTACGAAACCGGTAGACGTGTAAAATAAATGTGGTTTACAGAACGTTTGAGTGTTTCATTTTATTAAGGAAAGTTCATTTTTACTCGCTTTGAGTGAATTTGATTAAGCGTTTTCAAGTACTGAAATTCTTTTTTTAACAGAAAATTACTTTCATTGGCCAATATGTAAATTTTCGATGGAGGAACTGACCGTAAAATAGGTGCGGCGAGCGGTGTGCTGCGTCGTCTTTACCACTCAGTGATAAGGAAAGCTGCGCCAAGTATAGAGACAAAGTTGACAATTTACAAATCAGTGTGTCGCCCCATGCTTACTTATGGCTACCAGATCTGGATGTTGAACGAACACATTCTAGGGTCCAAGTTGACAAAATTAAATTTTTGAGAGGAGGTGCAGGAGTCACAAAATGGACTCAAATAATGGCTTGGGCACGTATTAAGAATGCCAGAGCGTCAAATTCTGAGTTCTATTCCAGAAGGAAGACGTCCAGTGGGCCGCACCAGATACAGATGGAAGAAGCAACTCCAGAAGCAGTGTGTGGACCTGCTATGGACGGATGCCGTTAACGTAGCGCGGGACAGGGACGCCTGGAGGCGCCTTATCGATGCGATTGGTCCTTGCCCCGAGTAGGATAAGGGGAGAAGGATCTAGGTGTGTAGATGATATGAGTTTTCTTTTAAATCAGGATAGTTCACCATTTTAGATATATTCTGTACAGTGACTACCTTCAAAATAAATTGTTAGTTTTTCAACATGATTCTTTTTTCAAACAGATCAAACAATAAAACAACAAGGTTAAAAAATATTTACGTAATCCTTGTCTTAATAAATATATAATAACATAGTGCTTATAAGGTTTTTTTTGCTTAGTCTATGATCTGATTTAATACACAGTTGTCATGTTTTTATAGTATTGAAAATAAACATCAATTTTTTTGTCTAGACGACACATAATTTAATACAATATTTATTTTTTTTTAGAAAAAATAATGTAAGCCAAATTTAATAATGTCCTTATTAAGTTCTGCAAATATTTCAGTATTCATTATTGTGACAGCTGTTTTATTTTCAAACTGAGGTTAATCTACATTGCGTCGACTTATTTATATGATTTTATTTACTCCCAGCCAATTCTAATATTACCTGTAGAACCGATTTAGTTAAAAAATAATTAAAACCTGTGAGGTTTATACATTTATCATGTGTTTTCCACGTATTTAAATGGTATTGTTTTTTTAATTAAATAATTTAAATGTGTTAAATTTTTTAAATTTAAAAAAAAAATGTTTTTTAAAAAGAAAGACAAATATTCCCTGGTTACGAATAACCTGACAATATTTGAAAATCTCCTACTACCATCACAGTGAGCGGAAGATGTTGCTTGTGTCGTAATGCAGGACTTAGCCAGCCGAGGAGTTGAACTCACGACGCCTGGGTGAGACCCAAACGCGATGCCAAATCAGCCACTGACCGGTCGTCCGTTAACAAATTTTTTTTTCACTCTCCTGGGGACATCAATTATCGCCAAGTTGAAGCAACAATCATTTGGAAATATTACATATAACTACACTATGAAGTAAACTATCTATCCTGAAACAGATTAACGAATTACATAGTCATAACAATGATTTAGCCATCATTCGTTTCCATTTTCGGATTAGTAATACCTCATTACTTGTATCGGAATATACGTTTTTAATAGATATAACCAATTTAGTTGTTTTTAAATTAAAAATTAAATTAAATAATTATAAATTTTTTCTTCGAATTCCTCTCCTAAACATCAATATATTAGCTAGATTCAACCTGCTTCCTTCTCTAGCTACATCCCTATTACGTCACAAAGGCTGTCGGGCAGTTCGAAGGGATGGGGAAGGAGAATTATTTGTTTTGTACGCGAAAGATGATAATATGAGATTGGTCGACATTTATTTGTTTTCCAACGAAGAAAGCAAATTAACAATTTCGCCCGAGTAGTGTCAATTGAGAGCGATTGGTCATTTTCTACTTTTACGATAACACGAACAAATAAAAAGGTTTAGGCTTTACGGATATAGAGTTTTGCTTTTTTTCAGGCCTAATCAATGATTTAAACACAGAATTTAAAAATATATTGATTCGCTTAATTTTTTTTTCTTTGTGGCGACATTATATAAAATTGTGACAAAAATAAACAAAATTCCGCAATTCACCATAAAATCCATAAAATCCTTCCCGAAAACATGAAGGAATATTTATAAAACTGGAAAACGTTTCCACGGTTGAGTATTTTATACTCGATTAATAAAAAGCGTAACAAAGTAAATACTGTAAGGGCTGAAGGAAATAATGTAATCAAATTTTGAGAAGTACTGAATATTCCGATAACATAATATGTTCACTTAGCATGCAAAGCTTTTTTGTGAATACCGCGTAAGAATCCCAACTTCTCCCAATCATCTGGAGCCAGTGGGACTGTGGCATCACAAAGTAGGGTATGTTGTAAGGCGAATGTTGCAGAGGTAAAGATATGAAAAGGTGTGGAAGTTCTCAGATATTCACATCTGACTATCAAACACGGCTTAAGCACATTTATGGAACGTTTCATTTGTGAAAAGTTTCACCAGGGCGATAATGAGTATCAGAAGGTTGCGTGTTCAGATCACGTTGGGGTCACCATTTATAGGCGGTAATGCCGGGTCAATAAAAAAACACTGTTTCTTTAACTTACAGATAATATCAATATTAACATTAACACCACATTCTGATGGTCCGAACGAACAATGTCTGATGTGCAAATGGTAACTTCTTATTAGAGCTGTTTAAAGTTTTGTTTTTACGTGTTTAGAGTTTCATTTCTACTTTTTCATAATTTTTTATTAAAAAAATTTTGTGTCATTTTTAATATTTTGCATAAACTCCTCTTTATTTCATCGGAAAAACATGTTATTGCAATTACTACAGCTCTTATGCAAAGTTACCAATTTATGCATCCGACATTGTTCGTTGGAACCGTAGATTTAAATAGAATATTTGTACACGAATGCGTAGCGAACACAGGAGCACTATTCAAGATGTTACATTGCCAGCAACCAGGAAGAAATGAATTTCTATTTTTCAATAAATTGTTCAACGATACTGGGTAGTAACTACAAGATAATATACATATTTGTGGAAATAACTAAATAGTTTTTAAAAATTCATTTTTTAAACTGATTTTTAAACGCCTTTTTTTAAACCGATGACCACTTGTTCCAATACTAATGATTAGCAGCTCTACCACAGAGCTGTTCGCTTATAATAATTAAATGGTGTAGCGATAAATATACATTCTATAAACCAAACAGATCTATTTTCATACTGTGTTTATTCTACACAAGTAATTCGAACACATTAAATAGAGGAATATTTGCCAATTTAATAATTAGGCTTCCCTTTACTTAAATATATTTATACATCCCTTCATTAGCTAACAGCCCTGGCGATCCCATCCCCGACCGGCCCCGGCACGCTTACGGAACAAATGTTTGCCTCTCTCACATACATTTGTTTTACTTATGACGCCGGCTTATTAGGCGGACAAAAGGTCGCCCGATAAATGTACATCTCTTTTTCTTAAGTGCCTCCCGAGCAGTTTTCATCAAATTATACAACAAAGTTCACTCACGTTATTCGGAGGAGGTTTTCCGAGGGAAAGGGAAATGATTCGATAGATAAGTTGTTTGATAAAAGGGAATACAAGGCCTTTCAAATCATACAGGGTATTTGTTTAGCATAATTGCGTAAAGGTTCTTTGACTACATGTTTTTTTAGAAATAAAAAAAACAGATTCTAATTTGGAAACATCAACCTCTCTCTGATGATGTTTTCCATTGAGACAAGTTGAATGGTCTTAATATTTAATATGTAAAACAATAACCCTTGAATTTTTAAATTATTCCAAATGTAAAACAGAAGTTACGAGGGAAAAAAACCTTTAACGGAAAGCTTTGACGAAGATTTTTTAGCATATTTTTTTCTATCTGGTCTGTTCGAGATAAATGCAATTATTTTCAGTTATTAAAATATATTCCTACTTGACGTAATATAGTTAGAAATTCCCGGAAAGTGTATAAAGGAAAACTTCTTTGTTTTTCTTTCGAATATTAACTAAAATTCTTGCAGAACTCAATAAAGAAATTATTAAATGTATTTCACAATGACTGCATCATCTATTCCAAAACATGTTTTCACTTTTTACAGATTCTTGGTGGTTTTCACCCATGCAAACGGTTCACGTGAATTTATTAATAATAACGACGCAAAACCGATTTCCTTTAATTACTCGTATTTTCTTGGATGAAAGAATGCACGAGCGACTTTCGAATAACAGAATATTATTATTTGTAAGTAATTTGTATTTCTAGAAATTGAGTCTGATGTATGATAACTGATGGGGCAATCTACAATTTGAATTCCCAGTGTAATTATTATGTTTTACCCAAAGGTAAGCCAATTAAAGTAATTGAAGAAATTTAACCCTTTCCACGACCCGTGTAAATATACTAACTACCAGAATAGTAATTAAAACACTAGAGGAAAATTTTCGTTTAAATGATATGGGTAGTAATTCGACATGTTCAAAGATGATTACTAGTTTTCAATTGTATAAAATAACAAAGGATTTAAATCAAAATCAGATCGTTATTGTTTGCCGATGAAATCGGGAGGTTAACTGCGTCCCAGGAGGGGCTACAAGAGTGGATCAACCGATTCAATGAAGAGTGCACGGCTGCAGGAATGAGGATGAGCACCGCAAAAATACAACTTATGGTCATAGGAATAGATCAAACTCAGCGTAACGTCTTCTCTAATGGGGCATAGTTAAAAAAGATTGACCTATTTAAATACCCTGGGGTTGAATTCTTAAGCAATTTTTCGGCAAGACGGAGAAATTGACCGTAAAATAGGTGCGACAAGCGATGTGCTGCTTCCTCTTTACAGCTCAGTGATATGGAAAGCTGCGCAAAGTATTGAGACAAAGCTGGCAGTGTATAAATCAGCGTGTCGCCTTACGCTTACTTATGGTCACCGGATCTGGATGTTGAACGAGCGTATACGTTCCAAGGTCCAAGCTGTCGAAATGAGATTTTTGAGAGGAGTTGCATGAGTTACAAGACGGGATGACATAAGAAACGCGATGATCCGGAAGGAGCTTAACATCGAACCACTGTTACTTTTCATAGAAAAGTTGCAACTGAGGTGGCTTGGGCACGTGTTAAGAATGCAAGAAGGTGCTATTCCAGAGGGAAGACGTCCAGTGGTCCGCCCCAGAAACAGGTGGGAGAAGCAGTTCCAAAGCACAGGACAGGGACGTCTGGAGGCGCCTTGTCGATGTGATGGATCCCAGACCCGAGTAGGACAAGAGGAAGAAGATGTTTGTATGTGTATGTAACAAAGGATCATTCAAATTATCTATTAAAAAATGATACCTGCTATCGGAAAAAATATATTAAACATCGATATTGCTATTGATTTCATATTATTTGAAACATTAATGCAGTGGATAAACATTTAAAAAATATTTTTAATTAATTGTTTGTGTGTTTAATTCGTAGATTTTATTTGCATGTCTGGAATTTATCGGTCCAATATCTGAAAAAATTGAAAAGAAATTAAAAAATGTGGTTTAAATATAGCATTTAAAACCAATAATAATATAGGAACATGCCTAAAAAACTCAAAAAGAAAAAATCCGAAATTTAATAATAGTGGTATATACGAATTGAAATGTGACCACGCCGACTGCAACGCTATCTATATCGGGCAGACGGGGAGGGTTTTCTCAACTAGATTCAAAGAACATATAAGATGTTATAAAAATAAAAGCACTTCTTCAAAATTCGCAGAATATCTTTTAGTTAATAATCACGTCCCGCTAGACAACAACAAACCTAAACCCTTACATATAGAAAGAAAGGGCCTAAGATTAAATTTACTTGAACAATTAGAAATTAACAAACGAACGAATGATCCTAATATAACATTAATTAATAAAGTAAGTAAAATTAAATATTCACCGCTTCTCAGTATGTTCACATTATCAAAAAAATACAACGAAAAGATTGTCAGTTATATATTAATATGAGCAACCACATTATAAATATGAAAACCTCACAGAATTCAGAATTTTAATTGATTTCTAACTAAATCGGTTTTACCGATAATAAATCATTACCCGTCGAAATTTGAAAGGGGTGGGAGTAAATAAAAGCATATAAATAAGTCATCACAATGTTGATTGACCACAGTTTGAAAATGGCCTAAACGCCGAAACAGCCGTCATAATAATAAACACTAAAAATACTGGCAGAACTTAATGACAACATTATTAAATTTGATTCACATTAAATTAAAAATTATATTAAAAAAATATTGTTTAGTGATAAGTACTTTTTGGTCGATGTGATTATGTAACATAGAGCTCCATTATTGGGGTTTTCAAACACGTAATTTGTTTGTTTTCCTAGAATAAGTTTTTCCTCATGGGTATCGAATTCGTGCACTACAGGATTAGTATTGATTCAAACAACTGGTTCCAAAACATAACGTGGAAAGTTATTCAATAATAAAAACATGACACTGATAAAGTGGGTGCCTGGATAATTCAGTAGAAAAATGACAATTCTTTTAACGAGTAACGAGTAATGAATATAAGTTTAAAAGGTTGGTAAATTCGGCATTCGTAATCGCGTGAAAACCCGTAAAAAGTTCTTAGAAATTAAGCCTCCCAAGGCGCACCACGAAGTATTTGTTTTTATTTAGTAAACTGAGTTTTCACCGAAAACAGATTATTTCTATTGCAAAGATTTTTTTTTATGTTTTTCTTATTTCTTATAACTAAGTTGCATTAGTCATTTTACAAAATATTTAATTAAAGGGTATTCTTGGTCGTATTAATATTTTTCTCTTTACACATTTTTATAATAAAAAGTTGTTTTAATACGAGGGTGGTCCGTAAAATAAGTTTCTTTATTTTTTTCACGATGAAAACCATTTTATTTACAACGAATAATACATCATTGGAAAGCTTAGACTTTCAGCTATTTTTCTACATAGTAAGCAATATAACATAATAGTCTACACGTTGACTTCGATGCACTTTTTCATCCAGATCACCATCTTTTTGATTCTTTGGTCATAGAAGTGTACCGCCAGGCCGTGAAGGTAGCTCAGAACCTCTTCTTTCAGCTCCTCTTCGTTTGCAAAATGCATGTTTCTCCATATACTTCTGTCAGTTGAGAATGAATTTCCGTTGCCGAATGGCCTTTGACACACAAAAAAATAATCACGGGGCGTACTTTACACCTCGCGGGCGATGCGATCGGGAGCTCCATTCTTAACGGCTGCCAAACCGACACTGAGCGTCGCAGCTAGTTCGACCGGATAGAGATGTGGAGAAGGAAGACCAAGCTACGATCCAGTGTTGCCGGATTGCACGTAACAGCAATCCGCGCGTCCGTGGCAAACAGGGAAACTTATTTTACGGGCAACACTCGTATATTAGTATATAGTGATTTTGTTGAAAAGGTGGAATTTTTTTTAAGTATTACTTTTGACTATTCTTTGTGAAACTTTTACTGATTTCAAATTAATTTTATAAGTTCCTCCCCAACCAATAATGCCATAGATAAGGAAAGAGTGAACAAGGTGATAGTATACATTTTTGGTAATTTTCAAATTATAAATATTTTTTAGCAAAAAGAATACATTTCCTTATTCTCTTTACTAGCTCTGTGACGTGTCTATTCCATTTTATGTTTTGATCAATGATCATACCGAGGTATTTAATTTCGGAAGAAGAATCGAGTATAGTACACTTATCAATTTGTTTACAGTTGTAATTGTCACATTTGTTATCATGGATTATGATATTAACGACAAAAGTACGGTTTATATTACAAGTATTTTGTCAACGATTCTCAAAATCTTCTTTGGTCATTGAGTTTATGTGAATTGTCTGTTAATGTGAACAGCTTATATAGCTTTCATTTACCAAATTGATTCACTCCTCTAACTGCATTTTTAAAATTAAATAACTTTTATTGTCTATTGTCTTACTCATTGATTTTTAAATATGAATTAATATAATTTCTTCTAACGATTGGTATTCACTCTGTGTCATTAATAAATCATTTTTTACTTAGTATTCACCACTTTATAAATATAATTGATATCTACATGTTTCGAAAGCGATGCTTTATATAGTATTCATATATCGTCGCTTTGGTTGGACAGGGTTCTAACTTTACATTACCTAGTTCTGAGATATGAGATATGAGATATGAGATATGAATTATTTTCTTTTTAAATATGACAACACTAAAAGATAAAAGACGATCAGCCTGCCCTCTTTTGTTTGCAAAACAAAATCTTCATTCGCTTTCCTGCGTCTTGCTGAATCGGACGTGTTGTACAATATACTAGTGACTTGTTGATTCGCATATTACAATCACTCCTAGTTATTAATTTTACCTACTGAACTTTGTACGCGTTGAGAAATAAATCAATCAAATGGTGACCCTTCTTTTATTAATATCTCCGCGACAAACTTTAACGAAAGCGCTTGGTAAGTATTGGTAAGTATACACAATACCGCGCACACCGTCAGACGCGTGTAATAACTAAAATAACCATACGTTAAATTGGTAATTAAAATCATTAATCGTTAAAAGGTGTCAAAGTTTCCGAAGACGATTTCTAATAATCTATTTAACATTGTTTGATTTTGAGATTCAATTTTGTCTGAAGTATTTTATTTTAACATATGCTAAAAGAAAAAAATTCAATACAACCTATAATTACCGTTTTAGAGCATACCTAAACATGAAGATAGATTCATGTGCAACAAGCTTGGGCATAATAATTCATTTCATAAGGTTCTAACTACATTTGGAACCTTGTTCAACAAATTTGTTTAGTTTTTGTGGTAGAAATACGAATAATTGTAACAAAATAATATAGAATAATTGTTAATAACATCTTATTTTTTGTGGTGTAAATTATAGAAAATAATGTAAAAAATAAGGAACAGCATTTTAGGTAAAATTAAAAAAAAATTACTGGGATCTTATAAAAAAAATCTTTATAGATAGGTTTTTAATGATCATTATTTTAAAAGGGCAGTGTATTACTAATTATCTTGGAGTGACCTTTTAGTAAAAAAAAAACATTAAAACATAAATTCTATTATGCAAATATTATAAGAGATTGATAGTAGCAAAGAAAATAGTTTCTATAAACATGATTTTTTTTCCTGCTAGTGTCGGTGTGGGTGGGAAAACCAGCAGTACAGATGAAACAACCAGATTTTTAAAGATTTTGTATATACATCGAATCATTTTGATTATTAAAAAATCCTTTTTCAGAAATTGATCCACAATACGAAAAGAGTGAACCAAATGCAAAAGTTTGCATAAAATTTAATGAGAAAAGAGTATACTGACAGTCAGGACCAGTCAGATAATCAGAAGATACTGATTTTTTTTCAGTGCAACTTAAAATTATCTACAAGAATAGCGACATTTCAGATTGCAACAAGCAGACTTAGAGACCATGTTTTCCTTAAATACAACTCCAAGATATTATGGGCACATTCTAATTAATTGTTTTCCTTTAAATTATGTTAATCTTAAATACTTTACACGGGATTGATCCCTAAATTCAAAAATTGTTAAATAGAATATGTGAAATTGTCTTTGCAAACTCTCAATCTCAGAACAAGGTAAGGTGAAGTTAGAACGCTATCCAACCAATGTGGCGAACTGAAATGCGCCTAGAAACTGTCAACTACATACAATATGACGATTGCACAAGGTTTTAAGTGATGTTAGAACCATGTAAAATAAATGGATATTTAAAGTGCTTGATGTTAGAACTTTGTCATACAAGTATCTCCGAAAATACTGCAGAGATGGCTATTTAGGTTATAGAAATGAGCAAAAGAAATGGTTTGGCATTCAGAAGTCATTTTTGCAAAATATGTCTGTTAGAACCCTGTCCAACCAAAGTGACGATATTCCTGACGATAAAAGCATCGCTTTCAAAACATGTAGATAGATATCAATGTATATTTATAAAGTGGTGAATAGTAAGTATATTTTTAAATTCATTTATGAATTAATATGTTCACGGGACATTTTTTCACAATGCGTTCTACCTCTTTCACTTTATATAACTGGGTGCCTATTCTCTAATTTTTTAAACATATTCTCTACCAAAAATCACTAACATGGTAAACTGATATTGTCGCGATGCAGCATATTTTCAAATTACGAAAAAAAATAGTTTATTAGTTGGGAATCTGTTGCCAATAACGTCGCCACGAATTATGTTCCTCCGACAAGATTGAGATTGATTTTTCCTGGGCTTTGTGTCTGAAAGCAGATTGTGTTTGTACTAATGAAAATATTTGATAGATTACACGACGTCGATTCAGATAAATATCTGGAAATCAATTAGTTGTTTTTTTCCGACGATATAGAATACAAAAGGTTAGCGTCCGTGTTGTAAAAATATATGTGAATATTCGAAAAAGAAATACAAGACCCATCCACCATTCAGAAAATGATCATTTAAAAAACAAACATCTTCTTCCCCTTGTCCTACTCGGGTTGAGGACCCATCGCACCGATAAAGCCCCTTCAGGCATCCCTTTCCTTTGTTACATTAACAGCATCCGTCCATAGTAGATCCAAACTCTCCTCGCACAGCCTCTGGAGTTGCTTCTCCCACCTGTATCTGGAGCGGCTTACTAGACGTCTTTCTTCTTGAATAACAGTCAGAATATTCCTTCTGGCATTCATAATACGTGCCCATTTCACTTACTGTTCTAAGAAGGGTAATGGTGGTTCAATGTTAAGCTCTTCCCGGATCATCGAGCTTCTTACTCGATCCCATCTTGTGACTTCTGCTACTCCTCTCAAAAATCTCATTTTGGTATTTTGGACCCTGGAACATGTACGCTAGATCAACATCCAGATCTGGTGACCACAAGTAAGTGTGGGACGATACACTGATTTGTACACTGCCAACTTTATCTCGATTCTTAGCTGAGCTTTCCTTACCACTGAGATGTAAACAGGACGCAGCACTCCGGTTGCCGCACCAATTCTACAAATTATACAGAGTACAAGGTAAAAAAAAAAAAATCTTGTTCATCATTCATCTGGTACCTCCTCCTGTCGGAGGATGGCTATCGCCAGGGCAGTATTTACCTTCACCAGCAGTCTGGAGTTCCCAGTAACTCTGTAGAACTGCATTCATTCCAGTCACATATATTAGGAAGCGATAACTGAATACTTTGAGAAAAAAATATTAAAAAGTGTCTTGGTTCGAAGGTGGATGATGCAAGTGAAGTTAAGGGTATTCGAAGCATATTTATAATGCTACGCGCTCATTTATGGTGTTATATGAACAAAAATAGTTAGGACTAAAGGTCAACTCAACATTCTCCCAACCTCTTATGTGAATGGGTCGACTATACAACATCCACTTTAGAGGCAAGACTTCGTACATACGAGTATTTAACGATAGCCCCCAGAAATTTATTAAATTTCTTTAATCTCTGGTTTTTACTTAACTTCAGTTGATCCGAACTTTATATTATCTTTATTGTGTTTGTTACTTATTGCTTTTTTATATTATTGTTGAACACAAGTTTTGGTTGGTATGTTTTAATTCTTTCTTATTTCTCTGTAATTTTTTTCTAAGGTTACCCTCTGTCTGTTGTGTACATATCCACTCGAGCGACAGCATATTAAAAAAACGATTTGATCGACATTTATTTCGCGTCGTTCAGTTTCGAATACGGCCGAGATTTTTCAAAAAATCTACCTCAGAATATTAATATGGAACATCTAAACTGATTTCTATGGTTTAAAGCCAATGAATTCACGAATTTTTACTGTTTACCCAATATTTTTAAGATTTATAAATCGTAAAATTTAGAAACGCATGATTTATTTTATATTTTATTTTATTTTACTTTATTTTTAGTTATTTGTACATTTAAGTTTACAAAATAAGTAATTATAACTCTTATACTATCACATATAGCTAAACATAATTTAAAAACGAATGGATTTTTTCTTACTCAACTTAATGCATTTTTTACAATCTATTTTTAATTTATTTATTAGTGCAATTTTGATTAGGACCGGCAGAGCATTATAACATTTCATTCCTTTATAAAATATACTGTTTTGCGTATTTCCTTTATTCTTTTTCGGTAGCCTAAGTTCATTAGCCGTTCTTGTATTATGTCCTTAAATATCCATGTTACAAATAATTTTGTTGGGGAAATATATTGGTAACAAGTTGTTTCTGATTAATAAGAAGTTTTTTGTATTTTAAATATTTTGTTGTCTGTGAGGGGTATCCTAGATTATTTTATTCCAACGTATCAGAACCACTATGCATGATCCGCTACAAATTTATCTCTCGTAACGGAATTTCTTTTAAAAAAACGTAATTACATCCATTAATTTCAGTAACAATGGTATTATCAGAAAAACAAACAAATGTTGGGAAAAGAGAACATTCCGTTAAATTCACCAGCGCAGGAAAATATTTTATGTGTAAATGCTACGAACATAGGTTTGATCAATCCACGAAACACGAAGGTCATTATATTAATTCGATACGTTTCTTTTCACTATCAAAACATGCTTGTTTTACGTCAATAAATATGTAGGTATTAAAACGATTTTGATTTCGAATGTTCTGAAAATATGTTGCCTTTTTTATGCTGATAATGTGGTGCTGATTGCTAACTGTATGGAGGATCTACAGCCCCTCGTATCTAAGATGAATGAAATATGTATGAAGAATTAGCTAATGATGAATACTCGTATAAGTAAGTCGAAATCATGGTGTTTGAAAGAGAGAGTACGAAAACAGTGTTCAATGTAGCTGTGAATTATGAATACTAGGAGCAAGTCGATGTGTATTTGGTAAGTATGTTTACGAGAGATAAAATAAGATAGGGATATTGAAAGAAGGGTGAATGCTGAACCGGGTTGGCACTAACAAAATTTGTCCAAAGAAGCGAAGCTAGCAGCAATACATAACGCTAATGTGAGTGCAAGAAGAAGCACGGGACGTACGTGAAAGACTTGGCACGATCAAGTAAATCAAATACTTGAGTTGGGCCTTGTCAGAAATCGTATTAATAGAAGAGAATGTATGAGACGTCGTATAAAGGTGAATAAAGCAGAAGTGTATGCAGAGATCGAGTTATTTGACTCGTCTGGTCTGGTCTGGCCTCTCTGCCTACACCTGCGGGAGAACTGCGTGATGGTTATTTATTTACTGTTTTGTGATGTAACAGCATTTGTATTATTTTTTGTTTATTTTGTAGATATTAAAAATACAAACATATCTATACTTCAATCTCCTAGTATATTTCCGACAGACTTCCAAAGTTGGTTTTCATATGTGAATAAATCGTTGGTTTCGAAGCAAGGAAGTTGTCGAGACAATTTAGAAGAGAATTGTCATTATTAAGGTGATGCACAGAAAAGTAATACAAAATTATGTGTTTTCGTTTTGAGAATATGATGGCCTAGAAATATCATAGACGATTTAATGAAATACTGCAAGTAGAACACACCTCAACCTTTTGTTCAACTGTCCATTTTTTGGTTTTGTTCAAATGTCTTTTTATAAGCCTAGAAAAAAATATCAGAACTAAAAAAAATTTTAAGCCAAAAATTTCCACTTGCGAACCCTTTTTCTGATACTGTCGTATTGTTCATTGTGGCAAAGGTTTTTAGTAAATAACCATAAAACCTTTTAATATATGTTCCTAATAAAATAAAACATGCATTTTGGTGATGTTTTTTTGCCTAAATCTAATTAAGCGCGAATTTCAACCTTGTCTCCACCTGCATAAAAAGCGCGTGATTAAGTTGGTACTTTAGCAAGAGGATCGACTTAAAGAAGACTCTACTGAGATTATTTTTGGAGAAATATCTTAAGAATAGGGTGGAATTCGATAACCTAAACCTAATTTGTTCATGAGAATAATGTCTAAAGTGTTCATATCAAAATAATTCGCATCGGCATAGTCAAGAAGACCCATGGTTTGTTCCAATGTTTTTGAAATATGTTTTTTTTTTCATTAACTCCACACTGAAATAATTTCACTCAAGGCCTATGTCATTTTTTGAGGATACTGTATGGAAAATCTTTTATAGGATAAGAAGAAGTGAACCAGTTGGAGGAGGGAGAAAATATGGAGGCCGGCAAATAATTCCACAGCCAAGCTGTTGAACACAATAACGAGTCTAGAAGCGACACGTTCTCATGTGGAAAATGTCAGCCATATTCAAATGTTGTTTCTGTGCACTGGTGCCGAAAAGATCAATTACTGTGGTTCCTCAGAGCATCTTCCATTGAAATACCGGTAGAAGAATGAGAGCATTCTCACCTCACGTCTATGCTCCAAAGATTGCAATCCGTTTGTTGATCGTCTGTTTCTGCACAGTCTGTAGGTATTAAATTCTTTAGTCTCCTAATTGAGTAGAGGCTGCCAAATAACTCACAGCATACTTCACTGATTTGGTTATTGCAGTTGAAATTTGTTTCATTCAGAATACAAAAATTTTTTACTGTTGATCTAAAGACGATATCTGTTCCGTTCATGTTAATTATAAGGAGCTACGCACAGTTACGCAGTACACATTTTTACAAATGAAGTTATTACTTTGTTGCATTTACCAGTGAAGTTTACGTTATATAATTATTTAAGTTTAAGTGATACCACACAAGAGTCCCAGCTGCTCCCAACAGTCTGGTTTCAGTGATAATATGGCATCCCCAATTGGGGTATGTTGTGAGGCTTAAGGTCAATTGATGAGGGGAAGGAGATGGGGAAGATGAAGGTGGAGAAGCATCTGGCTATTCAGATCTGGTCACTAAACACAGCTAAAGCTATTTCAAGCAACGAATTAATTCTGAACAGTAATCTTTCACCAGTGTGATACTGACAGTATCTACCACTCTGGGACGTGCCTCAAATATACTACGTATTATTTTTAATTAATAATTTGTCAAATAATACAATTTATTCAAATAAAATTTACTTGCTCACCCTGGAATTTGAACCCCCGATCTTCGGATTCGTGCCCAAGGATCGTAACCACTCAACCACGGAGACCGTCAAGATATAACACCTATAATAATAATGTATGTTTTTTTGGGTTGATCAGAAGTACGACGAAGAGAAGAGTTGAAATAATACTTGGTTGTCTTTGAGAAGTTGCATCAAAGTGAACAAATTATTTTGCCAATACTCCAATAAAAAATTACAGCATTAGGGAACTCCAGTGAAAAATATAATGGCTTTTAAAATATATTTTAATGTAGATCAGCAAACGCCAATTCCGAATATATAACTTTTATTATACATAATTATATGTAGAAATATAAATATTTGTTTAAAATGGTAAAAAAATCATCTCATAAAAATACCTTGTTATATTGGTACCATTGCATTTGATACATCTGACGTCACCTGCTCCATCTGTTTTTGGATTGGTATGGATATTTTTATTTTTCGATTTCGTTTTGTATTTTAAACACGCATTTCTTTAGTTTTGGCGAAATTAAAACCTAATTCTGGTGACTTTAAACTCTATAATTGTTGTTCAATATTAAATACTATTATTGATGAAAAAAATTCATGGGCAAACCAATTGTCAATACTGATATTATGATAATGTTAATGCTCAATACTATTATTATTCGATAAGTTAAAGTGTAAAAAAAAGTTCATAATTTTCATACTTATGTTTAGTTATGGTTTACTACGAATAGAATGTAAAATTATGTGCCATAAAGCTCATCCTTGTTTTGACATTTGACATTCTAACCTCAAAACTGATCAAATCCGACCGACCATAGATTTGGAGCATTTTAGCGTTTGACAAATTTTAATTTTGAAAATTATTTGAACTATAAAAATTAAATTTTGAAAAAAAAAACGAAATATTTTATGATGTCGGTTAATTGACACTCCAAATCCCGTCGGTGCGCGTTGCGCGGTGTGCTGTGTGCGGTGCGGTAGAAGATCTCGCGCGCTTTGTAAGCTATATACTCGCCGCGGTCGATACCCTGGAATTTCGGCGAATTCTGCCCTCGAGTACTCGAAATATTGCAACTTTTTTTTTAACATTTTTTTATAGGTAGCGAAATAAAATTTTCCTCAATTTGTGGGCCTCAAAATGTGTTGTGCGATGATATAAATGATAATTTAAAAGGAAAATTTGCGTATTTATTTATAAAGCAGCTTTTATTTGATTACTAGCTGATGTCTATCCGGCCTTGCTCGGGTTTATTGACTTTTTGGAATAAAGTTACGAAGTTGTGAATTTTCGCTTGTCGTTTGGGTGCCATAATTGATTTGACAGCGAAAGTAATGCCTTGTGCCGACTAAATAGAGAAAAATTCATTTGAAACCTCTTTTGAATATGCAGTCTGTGGCTAACCAGAGTAGTATATCCATGGGTTTATTTCAATATAACGTAGAGTTTTAAAACGTTTTACCCATTGGATTTCATTCAAACTACTCTCTAAAGCTTTCCGGAAGTAATAAAACTAAACTCCTATTTTCAGCAAAAGCGGTAGAGCAATTTTCGAGAAAATCGAGGACAGATAGACAGACAAACATTTGTTTGCATATATAGGAATCGAAGTGGTTCAAAACACATGTATACGTTATTTCACATAAGATAATCACATCATGTTCTCTGCATAAGGCCTTAAAATCTAATAATACTTCTAAATTAAATTTTACGTCATCATACATCATCATCAACAGAATACCTTTCCAAGTTAATTCCATTTCCCATGCTTTGTATTGACACGTGTCTTCACCTAATTTGTTTATCTTTTCTATTCAACGGGATTTAGGGAGGCCTCGAACCTTTGGTTCCTGTTAGTTACATCGGAATGACGAGCTATATCCTTAGGTTGTTCATTCTTCCAGCGATGTATCCAACACAGGCCACATTTAACACAGTAAATTGATTTTATTTTAATAAATTCATTCGAGACATTTATATATAAATCACATCGTGAAACGTTGGGATTGGGTTTAATGGAAACCAATTTAATTTATAAAATTTCGTATTCGTAAAACGCATTTACTTTGTGGTTTGTCATAATTATTATACAAACGTAAATTTATATTAAACCACTTTAATTTAATATAATGATCGACCGGTTTCGGAAGTACCCTTCCTTCGTCAGGACTATATTAAAACTAACGTAAAATATAAAATAATGATAGACATAGGCGTTGGAGTGGGAGGCGATCAAAAGAGAAGATGTAATTATAGGTTTTTCAGGAGGAAGTGAGCGGTTCATTGGAAAAATATCCAGAAAACTATTCTATAAATTTACTTGGTTATTCAATATATTGGAATTAATTTTTTTGTCTTTATTATTACAGTGTAAAATTTGAACCCTTGTATCTATATTAAATATATAGTTTTATTATAGTCCCGATATAAAGAAAGAGTAGCAGAAACCGGTCGCTCATTATATTAAATTGAAGTAATTTAAAACAAATGAATGTTTACATTTTAAGTGTTTTATAAATACAAGGCCAATTTGGATTTATAAAACAAAATTTAATATTGAAAAAGCCTATCTGTTTTAAAAAAAATTATTGCTCTAGTAAGAAGTCTAAAAGGTTTCTATATGTTTTACAAGGATAAGGAAAAACTATGCACGCAACCGAAATCAGTACATTTTCGAGCTTCATTTTATCTACATTAAAAATAAACGAAATGTTGGACTGTTTGAAATAACCATTATTTTTTTAAGATCGAAAAATTTTCCCGGGCTGCGAATAGCCCGAGAAAATGTTTCATAATATTTTTTTATTATAATTAAAAGCGGGAGATGTTGCTTGTGTAGTAGTTGAGGACGTTACCCGCCGAGGAATTGAACCCACTGCGCCTGTGTGGGAACCCGATGTGTTTATCAACTCAGCCACCGACCAGTCGTAGTTATCATCGATTATATCGCAATCATCCCCTTGTATCGCCGTACAAGCCTACAACACAGTAGATATAGGAATTTACATTTTCCTTTTTTGTTTTTCTTTCTTACCTATTCATATATTTTCCGACATTTTCAGGTATTTTTTTTACTTCCCTCCAGAAAATATAATATTACGTTTTTGTATATTTAATCTAAAATTATTACATAAATAAATACATTGCAAATTTTATACATTTTAATTATTTTGTTCATTTAAATTTTCTTTCGAGAAACAATTGAAAGATTTTCTTTCCACGTATAAATTTTGGGGGATGTTCTTGAATAAAACTTGATTAGTTTTTTGATTACCTTATTTTGTATAATTTGTAATTCTTGTATGTATGTTTCATGTGGGTTTCTACAGATTTTAAGTAAGTAAATGAATTAAAAATTACTTAGTAATCACCACTTTATTAATATATGCATATCAACATGTATCGAAAGCGACGCTAACCTCATCAGGAATATACAGAATACTTAAAAATAATAATGTCAATTATAGACAAAGATAAACATAGAACACAATAATGTAAGAATAGATAAATTATACACATAAACAAAAATTGATTAAAATTGCTAATAATTAATCAAAAATGCTAATAAAAAAAAAATATTGTAAAACATTCAATAAATTTACTTTCGAAATTAAAAAGGTTTTTTTTATTATTTATATTAATATGAATATAAATTCGAGAGATACGTATTTAAAAAAAAGATTATTCATTATATTTAATTGACTATTAAGACTATTTCAAATTTCTAAAACTTTCCAAAATTTCAAATTTATCTAATTGTATATCGGTTGTATTTATTCCTTTTGCATAAATAAAGCTGTAATATTTTTACAGACAATTACAAAGCAATTTTTAATTAATTTATTAATAATAACGCCACAAAGTGAACACAAATCTTTTGAATAAATTTTAATTAAGTAGTTTATATGTCATTGAACTAGGCTTTAATATAATACAATCACCAAAAAATCAACAAAATAATCAAAAAAATAAATTATAGTTTAATTTTGGACATATTTCCATTCGTCCAATTCTCTTTCCCCTCAAACCATCCACTATCTTACTTGACGTTCTGTTACCTTCTTTGTCATTCCTGGTTTTCCCATCGTCTACATAATTATGATTATTGTAGTGTATATTGTTATCTCCCTCTTAATACTTTATCTCTCTTTTCCCCATTTTTACCCCTACATATACATGCATACTCCTCTTATTTAATTGGTATATTTTTAGTCCTGAAGATGATTCAATCAAAACTATTCGACGTATTTATAAAAAAATAAAAGTGGATTCAAACAAAGTGTTTTTTTTCATTTAATTCATCATGTCAACCCAAAATGCGTTTTTGCTTATTGTTAACATCTATAATATAATCTTTTTTATAAACCACATCAAGCTTTCTTCAATTTTACTAAATTCTAATAATTTATATCTATTGTACTTTGTATACGTAGCTAAACCAGCTTAACAATAGTTTATATACATGTCAATCGAATGTTAACAGTTTAACGATTTGCTAAAACTTTACGATTACCTCCCTGATATTAGCAGAGTTTTTTTTTATACTTTTACGATGGGCCCATCAATATCTATTTGCATGAAACTATAATGTCGTTGGGGTAAACCGTATATTTGGCCAATTTTTGCTTTTTTCGGAACTGCCTTAAGATTCATTGTGACTTTAACTAGCATGATACATTTTCCTATCGAAGTAGCTAATGATGATTCAGAATGAAATGGAATAGAAATACTCATGATTATCATTGTATCAAAATTAGAATCAAAACGTTGGTTTGGTGAAATAAGCCTAAATGGCTCCTAACTGTTTCGATCTAGATTAGATCAGACTGAAAATGAAAAATAGACAAATAAGTGGCATTTACGAAACAAATTTTATTATGACGTTCGATGTGTAGATAGATAATGCTTTCATTTTGTACTATTGGTGATAATAAGTTGATTATTTTTTTTCCCTGGCATTTTTACGTTTGAAAGCGGTCAGCCATCTAATTTTATTTGGAATTTGCATGAAAAATTGCAAATTGTTCCTTCACCTCCAAGCGCTTTGGTGACTATCATACTAAATTATTTACCTATGCATATATTTATGTTGAAAAAGTTCCTGTATTGGGATTTTTTTTTATATATTCACACTTAGACCTATTAAAATATTAAGTTCCAATGAACAACCAAATTTTAAAAAAATTAAACGCATTATACATATGGTTTTATTTATTTAATATCAATGGTATAAATATGCCGAAAACAATAATTACATCTCACAGTTAACTACAAGCATAAGAATATAGCACAACAATTTAAAAAAAAGTTACTATTAAATGTGGCATTACATCGTACAATAACATCAGAGAGTATATAAAGAATAAGAGTTCGCGAAGGATATAAAATTAATATATGTGTTTACATATAAAACATATGGAAAGCTTCAGTTAAATTAATATTGATTGGTTAATTAAATCAGGGCTGTCTATAATACCATTTAGAATTTTGAACATAAATATCGAGTCAGAAATAATTCTTTGAGCTGAGAAATTTAGTAAATTTATTTATTTCATCAAGTAATTATAATGAAACCTTTCAATAGGAATACCAAGTTTATAATTAATGGGTCTTAAGAATTTATTTTTTTATTTTATTTATTAAAAATATATCGATAGGCAATTTTAGGTCAAAAAATAATTCTAGAGGTGGGGGCCAATTCCTTAGCTTAACAATTCAGGAGCCAGTGGGTTAATAGCGATTGAAAATCGTTAAAATGATTGTCTGAAAACTGGACAAAAAACTTTAATCATAATAGGTACATTGATAAGAAAAAGGAGATAGTCTTAGCGCTTCGTTCGCCGGTTATGAGGAAGGAACCCCAACCAACAGTCTCGCACTGGGGAGGGCCGCTAGTCCGGGTGCGTGGCTGCGAAAAAGGATAGAAGAATGGGAACCCGCCTCACGGAGGTTATTCAGTTCGCCAAGGGAAGCGAAATGACCTTACTCTTCACAGAGGGTTGGCATGTACTATGATAAGTTGTTCGTTGAATTATGAGAGAAGGCTACTTCATTACAATAGAGGAACACATAAATTAATCAAGGACTCTGTTCGACTCTGTCCAGAAACGGTAGGTCCGTTTGACAGATTCGCCTATTTTAACAGATGGATTATAATCTCTGGAGCACAGATGTCAGGTGAAAATTTAGTCCTTATTCTACCAGTATTTCAATAGAAGATGATCTGAGTAACTAGCATCAATGGATCATTCGGCAACGGTGCACAGTCGGGAATCACGCCAAATGCGCGCCCAGCATTTGTACACGGTTGACATTTGGACATCAGAACGGGTCGCTTCTACGACTCATTCTTGTGTTTAACATCTCGGATGTGGAATAATATGCGAGCCTCTGTGTTTCTTCTCTCCTCCAATATGGGTCTCTTTAAGACCCAGATTCTCTCCTTCCAATCCTCAGATGACATAGGCCTTGAGAAAAATTATTTTCCTCAGGGCCATAAAGAGGCAGTATATTATATATATATGTAGATAATATCAAATATTTGTATAAAGTACATCCTAAACTGATTAAAAAAATCTCTCGTTCTGTAGCGGTTTATGACCAGTGACAATGTAATATCATTATTTATGACTCTTATATTACAAATGCAGGTACACATGCTTCTTTTTAATATTCAAGGGGGGAAATTAGCAAGGAGTCGCATATTTCGGGGCCACAGACAATCCTTCGTGCTACAGGAAAGAGCTCTTTGGTGTTTCATGGAGCACGCGTGGGGGCAGAGGTTACGAAATCACGCGATCATACCTAAACTCTGAGTTTAAACTTTTATACAAAATACACGAAAGTCAGGGGGTCAACACCGTGGGATTCTAACTTAATAATACTACATTTATGGGTTTTAAATACTCCGATTTCGTAGGCGGCCTCCGTACCCCATGTCTGAGAGAGGCCGTTGATCATTTGAAAACGCGGTGACTAGCATGGGCCGATATGCGCCTGCGCGAGAGTAGCATAGGGATGTGAACAGAGGGATCAGCTTGTTTATAGGTAAGTATGAATTTTCGTAACAGTCTAAAAACGTAAATCTCGAACTCTAAGAAATTGATGAATATTTAGGACGTCCAAGAAGAAAAATTAAAATGAACAAAATCCAAGTTGCATCGATATTCCATAAAAATAAAGTTCTTATGTAGATGCTTTGAAAAAGAGAAAAACGTTTTTTTATTGTTAAAACTGTCGTTAACCCAGCATTTAGCCTAATTTCATAAAATAAATTGTGAAAATTAAGTTCCATTATGACAATGTACCCTAATAATAGGTACGTATTATTTGACGCTTAAATTAAGAAAAAGATTACGCAAAACTCGATTTTTGAAACAACCGTAAATAGATTCTAACTAAATTTATCACAAATATGTTCACAAATTTCTACATTTGGTTACATCATTTTATTTATTTTTATTCATATTTTACTTACGTGTTTACTTTTAACCCGATATACATAGATAAATATACACATGTCGTGTGCATGTATGTGTACGTACCTGTTGTGTTTGTATATATCTGTTTGTTTACATGCACTATGTAATATAAATAAGCAAAAAGGGAGATATTTTATAAATTTTGTAAGATATGAGACGCTAACAAATTATTTCTCAAGCTAGTTTGGTAACATAGGCAACATTTTGATGAATGTTTCAGTATTTGATACAGAAAATTGACTTCATTCTTTATATAGCAATAACCATTATCTATCTAACTTCACACGTTAATTAAATTAACTGTTTTGTAATACATTATATATACAATATATATATATATATATATACTTTTTTACTATTGTATATATTTTTTTCTCATGTATTATGTAATATGAACAAAGCTTATCATTTCACAGTTGGATAATCAAAGTATTCTTAATGTTTTTTTTTTCAGTATTAAATAAATAAATTAAAGAAAATTATTTCCCTTTAAACCGCAAAATATAACATAGTTCTGTGAAACCCCAATTTAAAATTACGTATATACCCAAATAATACATCTGAAGTTCTGTTTTTACTTTAACTTTGGTTTTAAATTCCGACGAGAAAGCCACGTTAATGCGATTAAGTTTTCTTTTTCACCGGAAAAGAAGCGACTTCTTTGCGGAATAAAATATAAGAAATTCGCATGGATGATTTTTACTGGCAGGTCTGAGCCGTAAAGCGAATATAGGAAACGTTAAAACGGTCGTAATTTACGATCTTTTTACGTGGCGCGAATATGGAAATATGCTTTATTTTTTACGATGACGCATATCAATACGTAAGAAATTAATTTCCATAATATTGCGAATTTCCTACAGGCCTGTTTTATGTCTTCAGAGCCAGAGGTTCGGAAAATACACGTATACATTTAGTATACAACATTTAAAACGATTCGATGGGTGAACAGCGCATAATGGTTAAAAGATTTTTGAACGTTTTTGGATAATAAATGTTAAAAAAATATTTGGATTAATTTTTTTTTTAAATTTTGATTATACTTATATTTGGTGTACAGGGTCATTCAAAATTATGAACGAAATTTCGCACGTTCTCCTCTGATACACGCAATCGGCCCGGGCTTTTTCCTTCACAGAGACATCCAGTTGGCTCAAATTGGTGAAACCAATTTCAAATGGTCTTTCTAGATGGAGGTTAAATGTTACAATTGGGTTACCAAATCAGTTGTACAGAAAACCTTGTGCTTCATAGTAACCATTTTCCTCACAATTTACATGAAATGGCTGTTTGGCGGCGCGAGCCCTCTAGAGGACATTTAGGAAACTAAGAGCGATCCAGTTTTAGGTTTCGAAACTTTCAAACCTCCCTTTTCAATTACCCTGTAGATCATTTACATATGATGTATAATTCTGGATATATATAGCGATATGAAATCGGGTCCATCATTTTGAATAACTCTGAATTTTGTCACCAAATAAGAAGGTAGTTAGATCTTCATTAAGTGACACCACACAAAATCGCATTTACCCGGAGCCAGTGGAACTACTGCATCCCCATTTGCAATAAAGATAAATACACGTGCTAGCAGAATAGGAAGTAAAGGTCGGGAAGAACTTTCCACTGTAATGAGTTGCCAATGTACTGAATTTTTTTTAATTTATTTTTTATAAGTAAATAAGAAGAATAGACCAGTAAAACATTGGGATTGGCCCTCTTCATCAAATTTAGCCATATCCTAAAAAAACGGAAGATTCCCCGGTACCTCTGGACGCGTGAATTTTACAAACATGTACCTACTTTCGCAAACTTGAACTGTGATTAAGAAGTTAGGACGAATATGACTACCACAAAAGGAGCTATGTTAGGTATCTCCTAGGAAGATAGAAAATCGAACGAGTGGATAAGAAGGGCGAAGAAACTTGGAGTGGAACTATGCACTACTTAAGGTCTGTTCACATCTACCAGCACCGCGCAGAGCAGAACAGGCACAGCAGAGTCGCAAGTATTCACCTTATGCCGTGCAGCACAAGCGCAATAGCGTCCGTCACAACATTTTTGATTTCATAATTCTTTTGTCATCTGTATTATTATTTTCTAACCTAAATATCCTGACCAATTCATTCAATTTATCTTTATTCGTATTCTGAGTTTTAGCAATATCTGCGACTAATGAAGCCAACTGACAAAGATGGCGGTGTTAACATCATGTCAAAATATTCTAGCCAACAATCTTGGCTGTACTGGATGCGTGGATGCGTTACGGTTACGTACGCCGTAATATGAATGTGTTCAGAGATAATGTTGGCAACTAATGTATGTACTGTACTGTTCTGCTCTGCGCGGTGCTGGTAGATGTGAAAAGACTTTTACAGATGACCGATGGATTCATAGTGTCATTAATAAATGAATTAGAAATACTTTGTATTCACCACATATTATAATATATTATATTCCTGATGAAGAAAGCATCGCTTTCAAAACTTGTTGAAATGTGTACATTAATAAAGCTGGTGAATAATTTATGTAATTATTAATTATTAATTTATTAGTTAATGTAATTAATTTATTAATAATGACGCCACAAAGTGAATACCAATCGTTTGAAGAAATCATAGTATCATTGTCCACGGATACGATGGGCTGATGATTTGAATAGAATTGCAGGCTTCCAATGGTTGAGAGACAAATTGACATGACTGAATATTTTTAAGGGAGGCCCATATCCAAAGCTGGACGGAAGAAGGCTCATGGAGAAGTTAATTAACCTGAATACAATACAATATTCTTTTGTTTGAGTACCAGATCCAAAGAGCTAACCACTCTGCCTTTGGGGAAGTAGCGTAAAATACTTCCTGTTATTTTAGCAGTCAAGCACCGAACGGCACGCCTTAATAAATGAATTCTCCAATCGTGTTTTCGTTATTACATGTCTAATGAAATTTCTTCCCCCGTATCAATTCTTCCTAATTCCATTTGGCCGCGGTATGTGCCCCGGAATGGCCTGTATTGTTTTCTGTTTTCACCCGATGAAAGGAAGAATTCCACCAGAATTCCTGCCAGACTTAATTCTCAAGAGCGGGATGGAGCTTACAGTAGACGTAACAGCTTTCTTAACGAGATTTTTTAAAGCTCCGTTATGATAAAAGTGTAAGAAATGAACACTCAATTTCATTTGCATGTTAAATAGAAAATAATACTAAATGATTAAGAGTTATTTTGTATAAACCACTATTTAATAAATAAATATCAACGTGATAATAATATGTTAAACAAAAAGCTTAAGAAAACAACTATTAGATCTTACGTTTATCCACAAACGGATACACGGACGGTGGGAAACAATTCAAAATACTCTTCAAATAGCTTTTTGTAGTAATAACCATTTTTTTTTAATCACAAATAGGGGGTGTCTATAAATACATTTGTGATGATTGTAACATCTTTATATAGGAAAGACTTCTACTAAATTCGATACGAGAGTTAAGGAAAACCTAAGGTATTTGAGTAATGATAATTATTCTGAATTAGCCATGTTTTGGAAAAAAATCATTTCTTTGACATAAATAAATGTCGAAAAATTTTACGTACAAATACAACTTATTTACAATTAGATTTCGAAACTTTAGAAATTAGAAAAAGTTTCTTTTTTTAAACAGTCATATCTTAAATTTATTTCACATTTAAAACAATTATTTTTATTAATTGATAAACTAAAGTTTTTAAGACAAGATTTTTGTGCATAGCGCAAAGGGTAACAATTATTTTTGATGAGTGTTTTCAGGCTAATAATTATTGTTTATAAAAATAATTGTTACCCTTTGCGCTATGCACAAAAATCTTGTCTTAAAAACTTTAGTTTATCAATTAATAAATATTTGACAAGTCAAACATTTTTCACCAATAAAATGAAGACATAATTTGTCTCGACGCCACCTAGTGAGGGATTTAGCCGTTACAATCCTTCCTCATACAAATAAAGTTGGTTGTTTACAGGTGAAATATAATAAAAAACCGTAATTATTGAATGAAACACTAGTATATATTGATTAACTTGGCAGGTTTGCGATAAACCGACGTAGCTCAATGGTAGAGCATCTGACCAGATATTAGAAGGGTGTGGGTTCGAGTCCTGCCGGCGACATTTATCTTTGCTCGGAAGGTTTTTTCAATTTGGATGAGTGTTTTCAGGCTAATAATTATTGTTTATAAAAACAATTATTTTTATTTCGATGGCTTGGTTGTTCATTTATTTAGTTTTTTTTTCGATTTGCTAATATAAATATAATAATTAATGTCTCATAATAATTTCGTTAATTTTATTTTACATTAATTCTCAATTATACATTAATTTGTATTATTTTTCTATTGTTTAAGTATTTATTTTTTTAATATATTTTTTTTCATATTTGCTTTGAAAATTTTGTTAAACATAATATTATGTAGCAAAAATTAACAGCCCCAAAATTGAGTTGAATTGATAACTAATTAGAATGTAACATTTAAAAAAAAATTATTTATTCATTTTTTGATACATACATTTACACAAACAAGGTACAATGATTATAAACATTTTTTTTTTAACATTAAATTATAAATACATCTGAACAACCTATGTGTAATTATATAAAACAAAAAATCCCACATACGCAAAGCCAGTGCGTGGGTATACCTGGTATCATTTAGTTGCAGTATATTAGTTTATTTGTAATAATCCATGGGTGTTGAAGGTAAGTTAAATAAAAAAATTTAAGATGGGTAAGAAAACAAATCGAAAAACAAAGAAAGAAAAGTGGGGAAAATATATAATTATAGCAGGATAAGGTAGATAGATATCTTTGGTTTTAATCCAGTTATTTATTTCATTTTTGTATGTGTTTAAAGATGTGGACACTTACATTCTGTAGACAGAAAATTAAAATTTTTAGGAACAATAAAAAAAGCATGTGTCTGCGTAAGTCTAGTTTTACACAAAGCTAATTCAAGAACGTTATTTATCCTGTTACTAGAGCGATTTTCGTTTTTTGGGAATAGTTTTTGTCTTGAAAATACATATTTTAGGCACTGTAGACAATATTTTTTTCTTATATCTAACAGTTCAGCCTCATAGAATAGTGGCATGGGAGGGGGAAAGTACTTTCTTTATGTCACATTATTTTTAGTATTAATTTTTGAGATGTTTCAAGTGGATTAAGGTAAGTATTATAAATTCCCCCCCATCCGATTATTCGATACTGATGATTGCACCAGTGCATGGTATACCATTTTCATTATTTTGATATTAACTATATTATTCAAACGTTTAAATATGTAAGTTAAGTACCTTAATTTACTTACAAGCTTTTCTACATAATATGTCCATTTGAGTTGACTATCTATTATAATTCCTAAATATTTAACTGTATTCCCTGAACTCATTTCTGTACAATTATGGCATGTAACAGGGTTGCAAACATTGTTGTGGAACCTTATATTTAGGTTGGTTAGAGGTGCCGTCTTTTTGGTATTATAAAAAGGAATCTAAATAGTTTTTTCACAGTTCAGAGTTAAAAGGTTTTGGTTGAGCCATTCTTTGATAATGAAGGTGCATTTATTTGCATTTTCAGTGACTTCGTTCCAGGATTTACCATGTACTGTGATTGCAGTATCATCTGCAAATGAGAAAAGTTTTCCCGGTATTTTCATGTTACATAGATCATTAATGTAAACGAGGAACAATAACGGACCGATAACTGTTCCTTGAGGAACCCCACGCTTCACACATTCTTGTTTACTTACAATAGCACCAATTTTTGTACATTGTCGGCGATCAAGTAGATATTTTTTTAATAATGAGAGACAGTCGTTTTTAATTCCTATGTTATTGAGTTATCTAATCAATATATTAAAATAAACGGTATCGAACGCCCTTTTTAAGTCTAAGAAAATAGTTAGACTTTTCATATTTGAGTCCAGATTAGTATATATATTTCTTGTTAGATTAAATAAGGCACCATCTGTACTAAGACCTGATCTAAAACTATATTGATTTGAGGACAAGGGTGCATTAGACTCTAGGAACTCTAGGATTTGTTTCATTGTTGTATGTCTTAAAATATAAAAAAAAAATTACCTAAACCCATCACTTATCGTCAATTTTTATAATTTGTCTGTGCTTATTTCATTATTTTTTTTACTTATTTTGTTTTCCTGGTGGGAGAACTATTGGTTTAAAAAAGTGTTGTTATTTGTTTTCAATATTTTTTTTACAAAATAATTCTTAATCATTTAATTGAAAATGATGTAACAAAATGATTTTACATAAATTAAAGAAAAAAAATCTTTTATGTTAACGATTTTAATGACAATTTTTACACGACTGAACAATTGCATAGTACACTCTTTTTAGGTTTTCTAGTTTAAGAATATTTCTTAGTCTTATAAATATATATGTACATTTTCTAATTCGTTTAACAAGTTCACAAATATGTGTTTTCCATTTAAAATGCTGGTCAATATATACACCAAGGTATTTAATTTTGGAAGTTGGACTAAGTATTGAACATGCTTGATTACAATTGATTCTGTTGCAGTTACTTTGGTGTATTATAATTTTTATTTCTGGTTTTGATTTAAATTTATTGATAGAGAAAGGAATAAATTTTGTTTTTCCAGTGTTAAGGGAGAGTAGATTATTATCGAAACAATTTTTTAATATATTAATATCAGTATTTGCTAGCTTGTTAATAGAATTCCAGTCAGTACCTTCAATTATTATGACAGTGTCGTCAACATAAGATATTATTTTTCCGTTTAGCTTTTGCATGAATATGTCATTTACATAGATGATAAAAAGTAGAGGTCCCAGTACTGTACCTTGAGGTATGCCAAAATTACTTGTTTTTTTATGACTAAGTACCTCGTTTATTTTTACCACTTGAGGACGTTTGAAAGATAGCTTTTTATCCATTCCAGAGCTGTACTATTTATTCCAATGTTGCTTAATTTAATTATAAGTTTGTCATGAGATATGCTATCAAACGCTTTTTTGAGATCTACAAAAATTCCAAGGCATTTTAGTGATTTATCTAATGAAGTGTGAATAAGGCTAGTTAATTTTGAAATTGCATCCTGTGTGCTTCTACTTTCCATAAAGTTATCGATCATGTATATTTACTGAGTCAAATTGAACGCATGGCATTGGCGTTTAGAGCATTAACTAATTCCTTCCTACGGTCCCCTCCAAGAACCGCCTCAGAACGTCATACAACCGGGTGGATATATAGTTCCACTTTTTGTGATTTGTACAAACAGGGGCGCTCCTGTTAGGTATCACACAAAAAAAGAAAAAATAACAAAGTAATAAAAATATTGTAGTATTTTGCTTTCGAAAATTATAGGAGTGTTATTGAATCAGAATTTTTTACAAGATTTGTTTCACTTCGTCAAGTGTCATTTCTAAACGTGATATTCAAGTATCTTTTCCAAGTGTCCTTTCTAAGTGTCCTTATCATGTTCACTTCCAAACTATTATTTCTAAGTTTCTTTCCTAACTCTGCTGTGTAAGTTTCCTTTTCAACTGTCTTTTCCAAGTTTCCTTTCCAACTTTTCTTTCCAAGATTCCTTTCAAACTATCTTTAAATTTTTTTTTACGACTGTTCTTTCCATTTTTCCATTGTAACTGTATTTTCCAAGTTTCCTTTCTAACTCTTCTTTCTATATTTCCATTCCAACTGTCCTTCCGAAGTTTCCTTCCCAACTGTCCTTTCCATGTTTCATTCGTAACCGTCGTTACCAAGTTTCCTTTCGAATTCTCCTTTCCATGTTTTCATTTAAATAATATAACCTTGAAAACCACACATCTAGAATCCAGATCCTTAGGCCGAGTCTCTTATGCATAATTCTATTTTATGGGGAGGGGGCGGATTATCCGGATTATTCGCCTGCCGCATTTACCGTTGCAAATGGACCAAGAAAAATATACGACCACCCTGGCTGTATGTAGGCCGGATTAACCGTCGCGGCCCTAAACAAATAATAATACTGGTAGGGGATCTGCCGGACCTTCTGCGGGCCTTGGAGGCTTTTGTTCAGAGGGATGTGATATTACATTTACAGGTGGCGACTTTATTACTAAATAAATGTCGCTAAATTTTCAGAATTTGAAAAGAAGCGCATCGTTCTCATTTTGTCGAAATTTGCGATGCTTTCTTAAAGGTCACTATTCCATGTAATTTGTGAGCGATCTCCCTTTCTCTTTCATAGTCATGTGAAGTATTGGTTTGAGTTTTAGTGTTGGCCCTTAATCTAAAGTATACTGTGAAAACAGCATATATTTGAGTCTTTGTGAATGGTTAATATCATAAAAATTATCTGGTAGGAATAGGAACATAAATAATTGATTCATCTATACTGTTTTCACGTCTTTTTACAATTAATTATCAAACTTTTTGTATAATAATAATAATATTTATTTATTTAAAGCACATCTTATTTAACAACAACATTTTTGAAAGCTTTGACTGCCCAACTAAGAACAAATCCCGTTTTAGGACAGTCAAATTGACAAGTTTAGTTCATATTAAGTTCCATTATATAAAAAAAGAAGGAAAAATGCTAGTATTGACATCGTAATATAATATGTCTAGAAAAAAGTGTAATAATTAAGTATAAAGAGGTTATGAATATGTGCATGATAGGTACTGGTTGGTGCCATGAAGAAAAAAACATAACGTTTTCCTCTATATTTGTATAACAGCATTTAATATGAACTAAACTTGTCAATTTGACTGTCCTAAAACGGGATTTGTTCCTAGTTGGCAGTCAAAGTATTCTTATTTTTTTTGTCAAATAATTTCTAATTTAATTAAATAAATATTAAAATTATTTATTTTTGTATAGATAATCGTTAACGTTACATTTCGTTGACCTGTTTGGGACATAGGGGTCAAAAGGTCTTATATAATGTACATGGAAAACGACCTAATATTTTTATCGTTTTATTTTTTGAAAATATCCCATTAGTAATTATTCCACGAATATTTGAAACTACAACAAATTTAAAAAAAAATCCAAAATTTCATGATCACTATATAAAGATAATTCATGGGTAGTAAATGAGCTTTCAAACGGAGAGCTCTTAAGAACCATAACCTTCAAATTAAATTAATTTAGAATTATAGGACTGGAATTTATAGGTCGATTCACCATTTAAAACTAACAATTTATTTTTTTGCGAGCTTTGAAGTTCAGAAAAAATATTTTATTTGGTTGTTAAATTTAATATAATTTAAAATATTGTGTAGAAACTTAGGAAAAGCCAAAACGTAACAAACTCTACAATGATGATATAAAACAATTACTTAAGGGGAGGTAGTACATAATTACCTTTTCTAAGTTTTTTTATAAATTGAACTATCTTTTACATAATACATTATAAATTTGAAACTCTAAAAAGTAAAATTTTTCAACTTTTGATAATAATGCACATTTCTGAGAAAACTAAAGCTGGACTGTGATAAATACAACATTCATATAAATATATATTTAAAAATATATATATTTAATTAATAAACCAACAAATGTTCCTAATATAACATTAATTAATAAAGTAAGGAAAATTATTTATTCCCCACTTCTCAGTATGTTCACAAGACCTAAACAATTTAACTAAGTCAATAGCACTCACGTCATTATAAAAAAATTAAGAAAACATTGTCTTTTAATACGGAGAAAATAGAGATCAACCTAACAGAGTACCTAACAAAGTAGAGAATATATTATCACAATTATTTTCTTTGTAAATTGGTTTCACAGGTATTAAATAATTTTATACAGCACAAAAATTTAAAGTGTGGGGGGGTTAATAGAATAATATAAATAAGTTATCTCAACGTTGCCTTACCACAGTTTTAAAATAGCATTTACCGACGAAACAGTTCTAACAATAATAAAAAACTAAATTACGTACAGAATTTAATATTAACATTATCGGTCAGTGGCATCGCGTTTGGGTCTCACTCAGGTGTCGTGAATTCAATTCCTTGGCTGGCTAAGTTCTCCATTACGACACTAGCAACATCTTCCGGTTAGTATGATGGTAGGAAGAGATTTAAAAATATTTTTAAGTTATGTGTAACCAGGGAATATTTGTCTTTCTTAAAAAAAAAAACAAATTGATTTATGGTAAATTAAACAAAAAATGGAGTTCCACGAATAAAAATACAAAAACAATTCATAACATAAATAAAGGTTGTTAACTAAGTAACCATCAAGCCGTTTCAACGCAGGGGTAGGCAGAAAGGACGAACAAAAACAACTCGATCTTGGAATACACTTCTTGCTACATTCACTTTCATATATCGTATCATACATTCTCTTCTATTATTCCGACTGGCCCGACTCAAGTATTTGATTCACTTGATCGTGTCACGTCTTCCTCGGGCGTCTCCGGCTTATTCTTCAATTTATATTCGCGTTATATATTCTTCTTACACTCCTTTCTTCATTCAATCGCTCTACATGCATTAACCATCTAAGCCTCCCTTTCTTAATCTTACTCATTACGTTTACATCAGCCTTGCATTCTTTACGAATCTCAATATTTTTCACAAGATAATACGTGATTTTACTATACATTCGCTTCAAAGATTGTGATGGATTTGAGTTTTAACAAGAACGTATTTTTCTTTATTCTTTAAAATAATTCATGTAAATTTGAAGTCTCGAAGATTATGGGTGGCCGCACGGACAATTTATGGGCTTCTTAAATAAAAAATACCAGAGTTTCATGGAACTCATAGAGGTAGGATTTATTGTAAACACATCCCTTAATAATGATTTATAACTTGTGAATTCTTACTTTGTTCCTTTTCACGGAAATAACGCAGGCAATTGAGGCACTTAAACAAACATGAAATTCAAAGACACTACAGAAACTAGACACTTTAGAGGAAACGTGCAGACGAGCCAGGGACCATTGAAGAGGGTAAAGTATCAAATGACCCAGAAATATTCCAGTGACGGTAAGTGAGATGAACTCGGCAATGAAAAAGATCTCCGAAATAACCGTTAATTAGATTAGAGAGTTGTGCAATTTCGGCGTAAATTACGTATTTGGAAAAGGGCAGTGTATCGGACGTACCTTCTCCCAGATTATTCCGACGCGGCCATTTTTCGTCTTCGTATTTATGTATAAGAATTTTATGTTTTGTTTGTTAATATATGTAACAGGCGGTCTGGCGAGCTTGTTCGCACCAGACCGCTCAAACTGAAATGACTGAATAAAAGCGTTGGAGCGGGACAGTTGGTGGGAGGGAGACCGACTTGTCGGGCATCTACACGGCACCGGCGGTCCGCGCTTGGTGGACCGCATAAATAGCCTGCAAACGTCAGTTTGCGGCAGTTAGCATTTGACCGCCAGCCTGATAAGTACTCCTCCGTGCCCGCCGCCCGCTCTGACTTCTGAACCACTCGCCTTGTTTCACTCTGACCACTGCTTACCTCCATCGGACAACTGCCTCGGACTGGACCCAATAAGCAGCTGTCTCGGACAAGATTAACAAAAGTCGTTGTCGTCAGTACCGTTCCTACTTGCAAAAGGAACGGTAGGAGAGCTACCTCCCCCTCCAAGCCTCGCTCCGTGGATTGGGATCAGTCGGCTTTTTCAGTTCGCTGGTGTACCAGATTACGTCTGGTACATAAGCTGGTCCTTCGTGCCAGGATCCTTCTGCGGAGCAGAGATGGCCTCTTCACTACGCTCTAGGAAGAGCATCCTTGAGGGGGGGAAATATTAACGATCCCAAGGCGACCGGGGCGGCCGCATCCGCGCCCCCCGGTCCCCTGCCGCCCGGTGCCTTACCGCACGCTGCTCTATCGCTCGCAGCCCGCCCCCCCCCTGCAGCCCTGAGGCCCGGTGCCCTGCCGCCCGCTGCTCTACTGTTCGCAGCCCGCCCCTCCCGCAGCCCTGCCGCCCGGCGCCATGCCGCACGCTGCTCTATCGCTCGCAGCCCGCCCCCC